>VWZN01013925.1:62496-73765 GCA_013396955.1 Regulus satrapa | reverse complement strand
CTGTGGTGCGGAGTGTCGAAAGGCAGGGGAAACTTCGGATCAGCACTGGAGAAGTGATGGGATTCCAGCGGCCGCAGCAGCTCTGAGCAAAGCAGTGAGAAGGCTGGTCCCCAGTTCCCAGGCAAACCAGGAGAAAAACCCCAAAGGCTGCAGGCCAGGATTCTCAGAGAAAGCACCTTCTCCCTTCCCCTCTGCTGAGTGGCCCACAGTGTCCTCACCCTGCCTTTTTATCTGCCTTGGCCCAAAGTCTTTGTTTTCCTCAAGTACCCACCTCAGAGCTCCTAGGAGACTAATGGTAAAAAAATTCTATATATAAGAAAGAAAACAAAACAAAACAAAATAAAACAAAACCCCAAAAAACCAACCCCAGCACTCTGTCAGTATGACACCTTTCCAAGCCACACAACAGTTACTCAGGCCTCTCACAGCTTCCCTCCCCAGGGCAGGGTATGGGTGCTGTTGTGAGCTACAGAAGAGTTCAAAAGCACTGCCTGACTCTGTGCTGCAAGCTGGGATGCACAGGGTCATCTTGTTTAGGCTTGCTCTCACTTTTCCCACATTTATTTCACAGAAAGTATATGTGTTTTTTGTGAAACTTTATGCTAACTGTAAGCACCATGCCATCCAAAAGTACCTTTGTGTGTAAACTGGTAAAGTTTTTGAGAATCTTTCTGGAATCTGGTATGCTGTACCTTTTCAGTCAGCCTCTTGTCCAGTACCATGGAAACACAGTGGTCCAGAATCTGGCCATGAAATCTGCTATGCCACACATGAAGAAAGTATTTCTCTAAATAATGTTATACTTTTAAAGTACTCCTGTAGGTAAGTTCTCTTCTTCTTGGAAGTCAGCTGCTTGCCTCAGAATATCCCTGAGGTAGCCCAGGGAGATATTGCTATAAGTTGTTCTTGTTCCTAGTGTATAAAATGCTTGCATTACAAAAGCACATATTTTCTTTTGATTTTAGAAGGAATTATTTTATTTTTAGCTTTATTTGGTGTTTGCATGGATAAATACTTAATATGCAGTGGATGTTGCCTTGGAAGGGATTCTCTTGAATTTCATGGACATCTCTGCCCTTTGTTAGTAAACCATGATCGAATTTTGTTTTGTTGTCTGACATACTTTATTATTCATAAGAAAATGAAAAAGAAATTTACTTTTCTTCTATTCTTCAATACCAGAATAAAACCAGTGTTGCATCCATTAAACTTGATTGCAGTTCTCTTTCCTAACATGGAAGTCGAAAGCTAGGAAATAAGTACATGACAACATTTTAAAAGTAACCTCTTTCTTTATGTATACAGAAACTTTTCTAATTTAGCTATTTTTGGACATGCAAAATGTTTCCTTCAAAAAGATGAATCCCTGTTTTCTGTTGAGTGTAAGGAAAATTTTGTAAAAGCACTCCACAACAGTAACTAAAATATGAGCATGTATATTTATAAGAAGAAACTACCCATCTCTAGGTAGATTTAAATTCATGCAATGGTGACTAACTGCATGATTCAGTGTACTTAGAAGTCAGTGGAAGGACTTCTATTAGTTTCTGCGTGGATGAATTGGACTTCCTTTTTGGGACTTAATCTGGTTTAAGATTGGATATATTAATGGATATAGATGTCTTCCTGTGTTAACAAGTGTAATACTTCATCATTTCAAAGAAAATAAAGCAATGGAAATGGGCATTCTCTCCTGCATTAAGTGAGGCTCTATCAATATTTGCTTTGAATGGCTCTTTGCTTAGTGCAGTCAACATGGAGCAGTCTACTTTGTCCACAGAATGACAGTTCCAAGTGCTGAGTAAATGACTAAGGAATGATAAAATTAGCTGCTTGAAATTTAGCCAAAGGGATGATTCCTATTTCTACTGACTGTGTGTGTCTACTTACTTACAGGTAGTAAGTAGTTTTGTTTCATTGCTGAAGTATAATAAACCAGCTGTAAACAGAAGTTTTGCAGGATTTTGTTCCCGTTTTTAAGAAAAATATCATATGTTACCCCTTTTCTGTGGCTTTTATTTTCAAGTCATACTGAACAAGAAGTATTAAAAAAATCTCACTGAGATTGTTTATACTTTTTTATACAGTATTTTCCATCCACAAAAATATAATTGTGAAATCAATAGTGAGAACAAAAGAAAGGACCCTGTTTGAGTATTTTTTTCTTCCTTCCCTCCCCCCACCATTTAGTTTATAGAATACTGCACTTTTATTTGTAGGATAATATTTCACAGCTCAAGCTGCCCCCATTTGTGTGCCTATAGGAAAATGCTTCTTTTGTTCCCAAAATCCTAATACTTTATCAATTTAATTTCTCAGATTTTTTTTGGTTTTTTTTTTTTTTGTTTTGTTTTTTGGTTTTTTGTTTTGTGAGAAGTAATTCTAGATACGTGTTACTAATTCAGGCCACTTGCAGGTGATGAAGGTCATTCTTACTGAAGGTGCTGTACTCAATACACAAATATGATTTCAACTAGATGGTCCCAAGGAAGCCCTAATATGGTTGTACCTAACATTATCAAACTTCAGAATATTTAGAGATTAATCTTTATTAATAGCCATCTATAATCTGTTATAAATAAAGCATAATTTTGTGGATAATAGTACATATTTTGGAGTAGGGACCATATATTTTTCTATATTAACACGTTTTAGGGACATTATGGTAATATAATCACATATCACTGACTTTTAATTATTGGTCATACTTTGTGTTTTGGTCAATAAATCAGCTTATAAAATAGCTGCAACAGGAATCAATATGAATATGACTGAACTGATTACTGCTACTGCTGTTATCACTGAGCTGCATAATGAGACTACCTGCTCATGTGGAAAGTAAAAGCTAAGTTTGTGTGGACGTTTTTTAGTTGCTGACTAATGTGGCTTGGTGCTTTCTGTGCTCTTCTGCAGGTACTCTTTCAGTGTGAAATGTGTGGGACCCCCCCTTCCCCCAACCTATCTTTCAACACCTAAGTATGATTTCATGTTCAACATCTACCCTACTTTTCTTGTAGCCATACTGATATGTCTGTCTCTATGGAGCCTGTGATAATGAAGTAAATGGGTGATCCATAACTGCAAAAACTCCTGAGTTAACTTAGAAGCAGGGAATAATCTTTTATGGGTGAGCCTGAAAGTCCTGAGCCTCAGAGTACTGCAACTTCATATAGATTGGATGAAATCTTGGCAGTACTACATTCAAGTGGCAAAGATCCCAGTGTCTTCTTCAGCAGGGCTGAAATTTCACTGGCAGAGTATTTGAAGTAGAAATGGGTCTCAAAGGCTGACTTGTGGAGAGGCAGTGGCAGACCAGTGGTGATCCTACTGCAAGCCTTCTCCTCCCAGCTGATGAATTGGAAGCAGCACCTCCTGTCAGGCTCTGATAACAGGCCTGACTGAAGAGTTTCAGGGTACAAGAAACAGCAGCACAGATGACACTAAACAAAAATTGGTAGGATCAGTTTCAACATACAGGCTGATTGAAACTACTATACAGCCAGTATATTAGATTTGATTCTAAACAAATATATATGTTTAATAGCATTAATAAGGAGAGAGGTGAGAATGATTTGGTGATCTTAGAGGTCTTTTCCAATTTAAGTAATTCTATGCAGTGAATACAGCAGATATAGTTGTGAAGAAATATGAGAATAAGAACATGGTACTTAAGATTAGTATCCGTACAGCGTTGCTCTTAATCTTTGTACTTCTTCATTCTTACTCCCATTAGTGTAGTCTTACAATAACCTGTATTCATCTCAACTTTACAAATGGTGAGATTGAAACAAATGAATGGTGATGATAAGACATATGTTCAAATTAGCTGTGAAATGTGACCTCCTCAGAGGGAATCCTTACTTCTCCTTACTGCCTCAGTGCTTCCCTGCACCCCTCTAATGCTTGTGAGGGCACATAGGAGGATGACTCAAGGAGCTAATCTAGAAGATATGCAAACCCCCACAAGTGAGTATTTCTGCCAATTTACCCCCTGGCTCTCTGAGGTCAGACCTATCCCAAGAAAAGCAAAAGCATCTCATGAAGAATCAGGTGGGACCAGGGTAGCTCTTATACCAGCAGTTTCCTGGCCGATCATTTATTGCAATAACATGAAACCTCATTCTTAGCTGTTCAGAACTTGGCGTGAGATATTTGTGACTTCATCCAGAGAATATCCCATCTGATTATAGGGAGAACTGCAAGTATCCTGAGCTTTTGAAATGAGACTAAGTGTCTAAAGCAAAGCATCTGGAATTAGAAGCTGCTCTTGAGTATTTGAATCTTTGTGATTCACTCAGAAACAAGCCAGTGGCACAGTCTGAAATAGATCTGCTGTCTCCTGCCTCTCAACCACATTCCCTGTGTAGTAATGCTCATGCCAGACCCTGCTATCTCCCACATACTTTGTGACTCAGTCTGTCACTAAAAATATTTGCACCTCTTGTTTTATTAACAGTGTAATGGTTAACAATATAGCCTTCAGAAGAGTTAAATTAAACCATTATAATTTTCTTATGGTAAATCTCCAAGCTTTCATCCTTTGTATGTTTTCCAGTACCTGCAGTCTTCCAGGATAGCTTGCCCTTGACTCTGGTTAGCAGCAGCTGTATTCAGATGAACACATATCCAGGGGGGAGGTTGGAATTGTGACTTTCATCTTTTTTACCTCTGTTTCCTACTTGTTATGTACAGTGTATTCCTTATTATATCCCTAAAATTTCATCATTCCATGAAGCTCTCATCTTGTCCTCCTCACCAAAGATACTCTCTGGTTTTTAATTTCTGTTCTGTGTTGCTAAAATCAGAGCAAATATCTTTAGAGCTGGCACAGTGTCTATATGCTTTCCTAGAACAAACAACAAGGCATCTACAGCCCTCATTTTTACTGCTGCCATGACTCTCCTTTAACTCTTAGCCCCTTTTACAATATAATCAATTCCCTGTGTATAGATTTTGCATATCTTCTGCCATGAAAATAGGCTGAGCTGTGTTTTTGAATGTGACACACATATCCCAGAAACTGAGAGGAGAGGTAAGCTAGACAGCTAGCTAGAAAATCTCTGGTACAGAAGGCATTTAGGATGTTTTGGTGATAAAGGCATAATATTTATGAAGAAACATGTGAAAAGGATTAACAGAGCAGTCTGAAAAGGATAAAAAATGCAATTGCATATAGTGAAGATTCTCATTCTGTCATCTTCAGTTAGGTGTGCTTGGAGACCATTTACTGAGCAGGGCTTACATGTCACTCCATGAGTTTTTAGGTCTCATGGTGACAATGTAGGCTGATCTGATGGGATTTAGGTAGTGCTTATGGGATTCTAGTACCCAGAGGTTGTGAGACTAACTTTTGAAATTAACTCTGTGTGGAGGAAAAAGGTGGCATCACAGAAGGGGACTTAAAACACCTCATTCATGCCTGTATCTCATTTGATTGCTCACATTCATCTAACTAAGGCTGCAAGAGACAGCAGGCAAAAAAGACGAGAGCAGAATCTAGGGTGTTCTCTGGATCAAATTTTTCTGCTAGAAACTCTACTTCATCAAATCTTATGTACATAGACCTCAGTGCTTAAATTTTCCCAGTTACTTCAACAGCCTGTTTGGCTAATGAAGGGATTTAATGCATTTTATCAGTCTCAAATTAATTATTTCTTTCAAGAAATTTACTGCTTCTGGTTTTCTTGAGCATGTCCAGAGGAGGGCAACAAGATTGGTGAGGGGCTTGGAACATGAACCCTCTGAGGAACGACTGAAGGAGCTGGGGTTGTTTAACCTGGAGAAAAGGAGACTCAGGCATGACTTTATCACTCTCTACAACTTCCTGAGAGGTGGGTGTTGCCAGGTGGGGATTGGTCTCTTTCTCCAGGCAGCAACTGACAGGGAGGAAACAATCTCAACCTGTACCAAGGGAAATGTAGGTTTGATATAAGGAAAAAAAGGTTTTTACTGAAAGAGTACTAAAGAATTGGAATTGTCTGTCTGGGGAGGTGGTGGAGTCACCATTCTAGGATGTGATTAAAAAATGATTGGATTTGGCACTTGGTGCCAGGATTAGTTGCAGTGTTAGGGCAGGGGTTCGACGCAATGGTCTTGAAGGTCTCTTCCAACCCAGTCATTCTGTGATTCTTTGATTTGGGTTTCCAAGGACATCAAAGTAAAATAATAACATCAGTAGGTCCAGGATGTCCACTGAGTGGGTCAAATGAGGGGAAACTCTGGGTATCACCCAAACAGAATGCAATTTATCCCTAGCATTTCAACATTTCACAATTTAAAGGAGATTTAAAGGGGAGAGGAAAGAAGTTTTTAGAAGGAAGTATTTGCCTTTCCTGCAAATTTTCAGTTGCAAAGTATGACATACAATTTGATTAAAAATAATCAATTCTGTGTCAAGTGAAGTACATGAATAACCAGCCTCAGGTGGAAAGTTTTTGGAGTGACATTTCACTACCTGAGTGGCACACTTTTACTAACATGCTAAGAAGTCTTTGTTTGGGTGTCTAAAAATAGCACTGGGGAAAAGGATTGGCTTTTTAAAAGTGAGGCTTCAAAATATGCATATTTGCAAAATATGCAAATTACGCTTTATAAGACGAATTTTTTAAGTCAAATGCAGTGCTCTTCTATCTGCAGCCTGAATTCAGATCCTTCCTGTCAACCATAAGTGATGAGGGGTTTCATTCTGTTCACAATTTTGTGCGCCACAGTTAGTCTATTCACAACTCTGCAGGGTCTTGAATCCTAGCACCAAAGAAGTAGTTCCTTTCTTTGAAAATGTCTAAACCCTGCAGACTCAGCTGGAAATGCAGATTAAATCTTTGCTGATCCCAGCTGGACAGGAAGCTCATCTTTATTCTGAGTTATAGTTATCTCCTAATGTTTAAATGTTTGTGTTCTTTTGTTGTGTTTAATTTTGGGGAAAATACAAACCATGCTGTAATGAAGAGCAAAGGATGACAATTGCTGTTTTGGATTCTTAAATAATTACGCCAGTCTTAGTAATGGCAAAAACATTAATGACCAAGGAGGACCAAGAGAGAAGGACCAGCATGTTCTTTCCCTTGCATTTCTTCAGTTACTAGCTGTCCATTTCACTAGGACAAAGGCATTCTGTATTTTACAGGTTTAAAACGAATTATTATAATGTGGGATTTTGCTGGTCTCGGGGTAATGCTTAA
Source organism: Regulus satrapa (assembly GCA_013396955.1). NCBI lineage: Eukaryota > Metazoa > Chordata > Aves > Passeriformes > Regulidae > Regulus > Regulus satrapa. The sequence goes on along the minus strand of VWZN01013925.1, from coordinate 66,584 downwards.
TGATATGCTCCTCTGAGAACAAAAACATTAAGTTGTTAACAAGTTGTTGTGTGCTTGTGGAGTTTACAATGAGATATTGGATGTCTGCCATGAAGTGTTTTGAGAGTGACTAAGCAAGATCCTGGCAATTCAAGCCAGTGTAACCTTGCCACTTACTGCAGGAGATTGGGTTTTCATGCACTGGATAGGGCTGCTGGAAAGAATTGTGAGCAAAATTTTCACCCTGGTTTTCTCTCATTTTTAACGTAAAAGGATAGCTTAAAAGGCTTAGTAGTGACTTTGTGATAACTGTTTAAAAATCTTGTGAACACTGAAAAAGGGAGATATTTAAACTTTATCAAAAATCTTCATTAAAAATGTAGGAAGGTAAAAAAATAGTATTGCTCATTATATCCTGTCTGGGAAACAATACTGTCCACCACCCTGCATTCCAGCCCAATTACTTATTTTAGAGGGTTTAACTCTTTTGAATTTTCCCTCCTGCATGGAAAATACTTAACAAAAAATCCAAAACAAAAGGAAACAAACAAGCAAACAAACAAACAAACATCTCAAACAACAACAAAAGAACCCCTCTTCAGTAGAAAATTTTTTAAGATACTTCATGTTTTCAGTAGCCAACAGATGTGTCCAACCAGTGTGCTATGTAGTGTGTGGGATACAGATGTCAAACAGCAGAATTGACTATTTTGGTTTGACTTCCTCAGTTTTTAGCTGTCACAACTATTCTCTATTCTCACTTTAGTCTTAGTGATTTTATATTTTTTAATCCCTTTGGGCATTTAAATCTATTTGGATCAGAACCTTCTCTTTAATACCAGTTTTCTCTATCAATAGAAAACAAACTGGCAAATTCTCTCCTCTACCTAGCCTTTGCCCATGAAATGAAAGAGCTTGTATGCTTCAGTTCCTAAGACACTTGTATTTCTGTGTCAGAAGCCAATGCCTCCTCTTGACCAGCTATACAGAATGGTTGCTGAGAATTACTGGATTTGAGACAAGCCAATGTTCTCATCTTCACATATAGCTTATGGAAGGCTCCTGTGCTTCAAAAATGCTTTTAAAATTGAGAAACACATTCTGAAAACTGCATACTCAAGGTGAAATTGTCTACTGTTTCCCCTCTCAATCAAAAAATCTGGGACAGTGCTGGTAGAAGAGTGCAGCCCTGAGGAAAGCTGCTTTTCTTTAATTTCACGGAATTGTTAGGGAGAAATTAACTTTTCTAATCAAATGGTTTTGCAGCGGCATGATCTCTTGCAGACAGAGATCCCACAGTACTTTTCGGGGGGGGTTGATCCTGAATGCTCATCATAGCTCAGCATGTCCCTGTGAACAGAGGGGACCAGGGTGTATCCCAGCAATGTGCCTAAACCTGATGGGAGGGAATGAAGAAGGAGATTATACCTGGGTGCTCAGAGAGAGCACAGGAGACATGGACACTAACTAAACACATGAAAATCTATCTGAACACAAGAAAACATTTTTTTAAACATTTTTTTTAAACTGTCAACATTGAAAGAGGTTTCCCAGAAATGCTGTGAAATTTCCATCTGTGGAGACACTGAAAATCCAGATGGATATGGTCCTGGGCAAGCTGCAGCAGCTGACCCTAACTGAGCATGGGAAGTGAATGTGGTTTCACTTTGCAAGTGGCTGTTAGTAAAAAACAATTAATTTATACTTAGGAGGGACAGGTATGTATTACTGAAATATTCATGTAAGAAGTATGAAACATCCCATACAACATGACATCATCTAATTCAGAGAGAGACTTAAGGACAGAAAAATAAGACTGTATTTTTTCTTAATTCTTCCAATATCCCTAGTGGTTTTAGATATTTGTGGAGTCAAGATAGGAATGCTAGCCTTTAACACTCATGTTAAAGGTTATGGATGCTTACTCAAGGTGTCATATATCTAACAGATAAAAATTATTTTAAGGGATATTCCATTATTTCAATGAAAAATCCCATGTCTGAATAGTCAATGTGACAAACACAAATTAATTTCAATTTCTCTAGTATTATTGTCAACAAGGAATTAAAAATAAATACTCTAATAGTAAGATTCACTTTATAAGAATAATAAAAAGAATAATAGACCTGGAACCAACAAATGCCAAATATAACTTTAGCATTCTTGTCAAAGATCCACTTGCCATATTTGCTTTTTAAAATTTAAATTTATTTAGCTAATTTGACAATATATGGCTCAGATTCTCGCTCCATTATTGTCTTGTCCATATACAACACCAGCAGTCAGTATAACAGCAATTTTGGAATATTGCCAGGACAGAGCTACTGTGAGTCTAGAACATTTTCTGCTTCAGAAAGCAGTAGATGTTGAAGTGTAGAAGTCAAAGCAGTCTCAGAAGACTGGGCCGTGAGAAGTCTGTGGGCAGTAGTGCGAGGTGATCCCTTGCTGATCCCTCATATAAGCTACGAAGCTATGGGAAGAATCTTAGCAGGGTCACCCATGTACCTGTCTCAACTCACATGGTGTAACAAAGTGAATATTGGCTTTTCTTCAGGATGAGATGACATCCTTTTGTACCTCCTCTGTGTCATAACTACCCAGACATTGCAGTTCTCTCCTCACATGCAATGAACAGTTATTAATTTATAGTGTAATACATAATTTGTCAAGTATTACAGTTTTTGGATGCAATGGAAAGTGTGTCTCCATGGGACCAATCCCATGGAGAGTCCTATCACTCGACTGTATGGAGAGGCAACATTTGTCTCTTCAATTCGCCTCCTTGGGAAACTGTAGAGAAGAGCCAGAGCACCCCTCAGTTCCTTCTCTACAGAGCAGAGAAGCCCAAAGTCCTCAGCAGTTTCTCACAGGACGTGCCTTCCAGCCCTCTCACCAGCTTTCTTGCCCTCCTCTGGATGCATGCAAAGACCTTCTCCACCTGCTTAAATTGTGGGGTGCAGAACTGCACTGAGCACTCCAGGTGAGGCTGCACAGCACTGAATACAGGGGATGATCCTCTCTCTTGTGGCTGGCAGTGCCATGCTTGAGGCTCCCAGGATGCCATTTGCCCTCCAGGCTGCCAGAGCACACTGCAGGCTCACCCTGAGGTGCTGTCAACCAGCACCCTCAAATCCCTTCCTGCAGAGCTACCCAATAGCCACTCCCTTCCTGCTTTTCTTGTNATCCAAACTTAAGCCATTAAGAATCCTTAATTTCTATATCCAGCAAAACTACATCTACCTCCTTCCTTCACCCACTAGGCAGGTGACATTGTTATAGAAGGATATCAAATCAGTTAAACAGAACTTCACTTTTGTGAAATTATGTTAACTCTGCCCGATGATTGCATTATTCTTGAAGGGTCTTTAAGTCTTTCAACTGCAGCCAGTGTGATCTTCTCCATAATTTTTCCAGACACTGACCTTAGACCAACAAAACTCTAGCTGGATACAACACTGGATAGACTCCAGTCATCTGGGACCTCCTAACACTTCCAAGGTCTTTGGCAGAGGATCAAGAGGAGTTCTGACATAACAGCCTGTATCTCCATGGGATGAGGATGGTGCCTTCAGGTGCCACGGACTGTGAACATGCAACTGATCCAGCTGGTTACTTACAGTATCAGTCTCCAAAAACAGAAAATCACTTCCTCCACACTTTTCTGCCTCAGGGCACCATGCAGCCCAATCAGTATTATTAAGGACTGAGGCAAAAAATGCATTGAATAGCTCTGCTGTTTCTTTCATCCTGTTAGTCAGATGATCACCTTGAACAAATATTAGTCCAATGGTTTCCTTAGATGTCCTTTTGCTGTTAACATACATAAAAACACCCTTGTAGTTTTCTGACATAAAAAGGCAAATTTCGGCTNTTGTTATTAAATGTCATGCCATTGAGGATTACCCAGTGCTCTAAGTGAGCTAGATCCCTCTGCAAGGCCTCTGGTTCCCTCCAGACTATCAACAGCACTGTCGTCAGCCAGCTTGCTTATGGTGCATTCCAATCCTTCACCCAGATCACAGACAAACACATGGAACAGGACTGGCCCTAGATCTGCACCCTGAGGAACACTGCTGGTGGCTGGTCACCTGCCAGATGCCGCCCCAGTC
>VWZN01013925.1:39179-62423 GCA_013396955.1 Regulus satrapa | reverse complement strand
AGCCTGTATCTCCATGGGATGAGGATGGTGCCTTCAGGTGCCACGGACTGTGAACATGCAACTGATCCAGCTGGTTACTTACAGTATCAGTCTCCAAAAACAGAAAATCACTTCCTCCACACTTTTCTGCCTCAGGGCACCATGCAGCCCAATCAGTATTATTAAGGACTGAGGCAAAAAATGCATTGAATAGCTCTGCTGTTTCTTTCATCCTGTTAGTCAGATGATCACCTTGAACAAATATTAGTCCAATGGTTTCCTTAGATGTCCTTTTGCTGTTAACATACATAAAAACACCCTTGTAGTTTTCTGACATAAAAAGGCAAATTTCGGCTCTGAGCTTTTGTGTCTTCAGCCTGTGACCTTCCTGTGTGGCCTGACTTTGCTTCCAGAGATCATATATATCTTCCTTTCCATCTTGAGTTCCAGGAGAATGTCCTTGTTCAACCAAGGTGGTCTTCTGCCACACTTGCTTGAGTGAATTTCCTGCTTCTGTGAATTTCCTGCTTCTGTGTCTAAAAGGTGCTTCTTAAGAACTGAGCAGCATTCATTAAATACTAAGTTCTCAAGAGTGGGTTCCCAGGGTACTTTGCAAAACAACTCCCTGATTAGCTTGAAATTTGTTCTGCTAAATCCCAGAGTAGCAACTATGCTGTCCTTTTTTCTCATTACTCTAAAAATTTTAAACTCAAACATTTCATGATCACTGTGGCCAAAGAGCCCACTACATCAAACCTCCCACAACTCCTTCTCTATTTACAAATACCAAAATACCAGAATAATTAAAATGGGTGCATGTTGAAATATGCAGGAACAAACTGTTGTCCTGGTAAATTAACAAAAGGTCCTGAGTTAGTTGCAATGATTTTAGCATTTGTTCTCTTCTCAAAGTGATCACAAAATCTCACGCTATTCTGCTGCTCAAACAGTTTAATCAAGAATAATGGCAGCAAATAAAATGGAAAAGGTGTTTGTGATGAAGGGAAGAGGAAGAAACATCCTGATCTAAAAACATCTTCCTGTGTTTTATGGAATAATATCACACACCACTACAAAATACAGACAAAGCTTAGAAAATCGCTACAAGGAGAAAGGATGGGTGATAGCACAGAAGAACATGATGGCAGCAGGAGCACAGGCTGTGAACACAGGCTGTGAAAACAGCTGTTGCTTTGCTTTGAAGGCTTATCAGCTGGATCTTTGAAAGGTCACAGCCTACATCCTGTGCAATCTGCTTTCTGCAGTAAGGATCATATTCAGACATTCACCAGAAAAGCCATTTGTGTACTTGCACCAGTGGAACTCCTTCACCTGAGCTGGCATAAAAACCACACCTGACAGGGGCACAGGTTAGTCACTGAGCCCCCTCAGGCCCATATTAAGTCATAGTGTAGAGATTTGCTCAATATTTAGGCAAAAATTCAGCTTTTGACTTTGTCATGGGCATCTTGGACAAGCTGGGGCTAAACTTTTCATGTCTTTCTGGTTTCCTTTCCCACTCTGTTGAAGCGAGGTGAAATGGATCACAGACACTAGCTGAAGTGATAAAAAATACTAGCTTAAATCTGAAGTCCTGCAGTTATTATTATTTAAGATTTTATTATTAATTTTTACTCTTACTTAGCAAAATCTTAGAATTCTGTCATGAATACTGACTGTAAATACTGGCCATGGTTTGGTGGAGTGTACATTTCATACAGCTGTATGTTGATAAATACCTAAAAATTGCATTTTGCAATCACACTTAAAAGCAAATTTGAGACTTTTAAAATTAATGTTTCTTATGAACATTCATAGAAAACAATTCCTAAGTATGTCAGTGTCTACACTGAGTTTATTTATAAAAATAATGTATGAGTACATTTTCAACATGCACTCTCAAGTGCAATTGTTCTGACCATTGTATTTGAAAAAGGTTATTTTATGTTTTAGTGCAATGTGCTCTTTTTTCTACTTTCAGTGAAACTTTTACCAACATTACAATTTTATATTAGTAAACAGTAGACAAAAAAATTTAAAATTACCGTAGATAGGCTTTTAATGTATACAAGCAGCAATTGGATGTGTAGCATATATGACATCAGAAACAATACCTAGTCATCTAAGATGTTTATCACTAATTTTTAAGGTTTTTTTTTTTTGTTGTTGTTGTTGTTGGTTTGTTTGCTGATGTTAAAGAAAAAAAAGACCATTCCTTTCTTTGTTTTGTAGCTCTACTGCAAACCTCTCATTGACAATTTTTTTCCCCATGTGCTTCTTTGACGTGTGGATATAAATATAGATATAATATATAAATCGTAGGCTAAAAGTGACTCTCAAACATGTTACCTGCATCAAAGTTATTTTTGTCTTGAAATAGCATGGATAGTGAGGAATTCCCCTGAAGTGTTCCAAAAGTAAATCTGATAATTTTTTTAGCTTGAGAGAAATAGCTGGTAATTCTAAGGTACCATTTTTGGTTTTCTACATTAGAAATGCATATTTTCCTCAACCATAAAATTTTCTTATATTAGAAATGAACCATTCCACAAGGGTGTGGTTATCAAAAGATAATCTCACCCAATGTGATTAGAGGCATAAGGCTCATGCCTCAAAATACTCCAGGGTATGATTATCTTATGGTAACCATACCCTGTATCATGTCTTATTGATTAACTAATAAAGCTTCAGCATCATTATTTCAGTGAGGAATTAAGATATCAGCAAGTGGTCTGATTCTGGAATAGGAAAGATTATTTGAAGCTCTCCAAATAACCTCTTTTTTTCTGATTGTAGCATCACTGAAATTATGGGGTCACCAGATGCCCCATAACCAGATTTCCTTCTTATTTGTGATTCTATCAACAATAATTAAAACTGAACCACACACATATGTACACACGTAAAGACACAATTTCACTTAACTGCTCACTTTGCACTTATATTGCAGGTTTAGGTTGCACAGCAGAACAGAATTCTACTCTCTGGAGAGGATTTTGTAGTCCACACACCAACTGTGCTCTTCATTCAGTGCAACTCTGAGTTTTGTGAACAGTTATATATAGTGAAGGGATCTCTGTTCTCACAGGGAATTGTTGCCTCCTTGCCCACACACTATACAAGAAAAGGGACAACAGAGCTAGCCCTTGGGCTCCTGAGTCTCCTAGTCCAAGTCACCCAGAGCTGCAGGCTTTGTATAGCTGTTTATTATCCCTTAAATCTCCTAAACAATAGTACCAAGAGGCCTTTAACCAGTGCTGAAGCTTTCACTGCATAGCCACCTCCATCCTCTCTGTAGTGCAGTACAAGAAAACCTGCTTAATGATGTGGGACTTGCTTGAACAGGCAATCTGAAGGCTAATGTTGCAGCCAGCATGTGCTGGACTCCTCTGCATCAGTAAAAAGCTGGAATTATTTAACTGACTTCAGTGGAGCAAATCTAGGTTAATTGATACATCCAAGAAGAAAATATGGCTGGTGTATGCAACAAGGACTCACCGGAAATTCCCTTACAATGCAACTTCTACATACTGAGATCGGAGGAGGCAATATTCCCCTTTCCAGAGTTACATGATCTGGAAACAGGAGGGAATATTTACATCTGTATGCAATTTCATTCTTAGATGAAAATTTAAAACAATGTAACGTTTGATCACACCTCTCATATAGGATGTGCAGCTTAAACCTAACAAAGGGATCTATGTGGCAGTGCAATCCACACCACAGTGATCCACTATAATGAATTACTGGGCAAATCTGCTGTGTTTGTTGTACTGTCATCAATTTTGTTAATGGACAATGTTAATTTCTGGAACTAGCTGCAGAAATGTCATCCCACCCTTTCATGCTGCATGACAAAAATGGTTTGCTGCTCCTACTTGCCAGCACTGCTGCCTTTTGGCTAGTCACAGAGGGAATGTGGGTATAGATCAGGCTCTGAAAAATTCTGGCATTTGCAGTAACATGAGCCAGCAGTGCCCTGGCAGTCAGGAGGACCAGCTGTGTCCTGGGAGTATCAGGGACAGCATGGCCAGCCGGGCAAGGGAGGAATTGTTCCAATCAGCTCTGCACTGGGCCAGTCTCATTTTGAGTGCTGGGGGCAGTGCTGGGTGCCACAGTATCATAAGGATATGAAGCTATTCCAGAGCATCCAAAGGATTTTTTGCCATGGAGATAGGAAAAGATCTGGAGGGGAAGATGTATGAGGAGTGGCTGAGATCACTTGGTCTGTTCAGCCTGGAGAAGAGGAGACCATAGGGAGACTTCACTGCAGTTACAACTTCCTCATGAGGTAAAGCAGAGTGACTGACAGAGATGTCTTAACTCTTGTGACCAGTGACAGAACTCAAGGAAATGGCCTGCAGAGGTGTCAGGAAAGGTTTAGGTTGGAAATGGTCACAACACCAAACTGACTAGAGTACAAGAAGTGTTTGACAATTGGCTCATAATATAATTTTTTTTTTTCTCGGGCTCATAATATAATTTTTGGGCTGGTTCTGTGTAGGGCCAGGAGCTGGACTCAATGATCCTTATGCATTGCTTCCAACTGACCTTGTTCTATGAGCCCATGATTCTATTGTTATTACCTTATCTATGAGTCTATTATATTCCATGAGCTGCAGCATCCTGAAGTACTTTCACATGAAGTAGATTCAGAAACCAAAAGAGTTGTTCTCCTTCAGCATTTTCACAGATGGTTCCACTATTGTGACAGTACTGCCATTTTTAATTGGGAGCTGCTAAAATCTCTGAAAGAGGCAAGGTGCTAAGGACTGTAACCTGTCTCAATTCAAGATTTCTTTCAGAATGAATGATGTTATCCTAAGGCATGTACCTATAAGAGGAAGGATAAACTAATTTTAGAGTTTCTGTTTCTCACTGTTGACAAGAGGGAAAGAATCAAGATAACTAGTTTGTATGGGATGCCTAGTTTTTGTAGAGTCAGGGGAGATGAAGGGATTTCTGCCTGTATTATATCTGAGTCTCAGCTGAAACTTGGATTATTAATATACAGCCTCTACTGTTGCCATCCTTTCCTGATCTGCATAGCAAGTACTGCTCTGCCAGGCTGCACACCATGGAGCTCTGTGTAGCAGATCTTCCAGTGTTCTGCACTGAAAATTTAGTGCCAACCTTGCTCTCAAATCTTATCTTTCTCTGTACAAAGTTCTCGTGAAATGTACTGTTTCTGCAGAGACAAATCTTGCTAAGGAACTCTCTTTCTTCAGAGGTACCTTTCTGATTAATTGTTGATTTGTAGGAATGGAGCTCATCCTGAGTCATAATACATAATTTTCTTGTCTTGAATTGGTTACAGTCCATGTGGCAGAAAAAAAAAGAGGCAGAGCTGATTTAAAATCTAGAAAGCAAAAATGGTTCATAAAGTGCTCTTTTTAAAAAATCAAGATATCTAATCACTGTCTTTCCACTCCCTATGACAATTACAGCTTTGTTTTTCTATAATGTCTGTGAAGTACTTTTGCAAGTGTTTCTGGTTTTGTCTGTCCTTTTGTAGTGAAATACATCATACTTTCTGCTTATGTACAAACAGCTTAATCCAGATCCAAGACAGAAAAAAACCCCACGTAGCCATCCTGAACATCCAAAATCAAGTCAGTATCTTTCTTTCCCCTGAAACATGTTTGAATGAAAAGCACACCTTCAAGAGAGGGCAAATGGTTGACTACTAAAACAAAGGATTCACATGATCCCCATTGTACAACACACTTTCTGCTCATGTTCAGCAAGACTCCACTGCATGAAATACATGATGCACTTAGCTGTTCTGGTGCCTCAATTAAGATGGACAAGAAACCTGTCTTGCACTTGAAGAAGAGCTTTTCAATAGTGCCAGAGCCCTTTTGAAATTTAAGAACTGATCATCTATTTTCTACAGAATTACTTTATATGCAGAAAAGATTTAGTGGAATTTAAAATCTCTACTTCATCAAAACCTGAGACATACAGTTATGAATGAAAAAAAAGTATTGTGATACTCCCTATCAATTTCAGGCATATATTCAATGGAATGTTTTTTTTCCATGCTGCTCACAGATAAATGAGCCAATATTAGATGCTGTGAGAATGTCCATTTGCCTTCCTTTCCTCTGTATGGCTTCACTCCCTCTGCTCCTGTTATTTAGCTGTCCTGGCCCACACTCTGTGCTCCTGTATGTAACCAGACACAGTGAGCAGCAAGGAGCTGAGTCCTGCACAGCCTGCACAGTGTTTGTAGGACTACCTGATATTACTGACCTTCCACTTTCCTTCATTTCCAGCACAGATCATCGGCAACAAAACTGTTATTTCAACAAGACACAGATAATACATCTGAACCATGGTGATGACCTAGAACAAGACATGCTACATTATCATAAATCTAAATATTTTGTGTGTGTGTGTGTGTGTGTATGTGTATGTGTGCGCACACAAAGTGATGCCCTAGAACAAGATATTCTACATTATCATGAGTCTAGATGTCTATGTGTGTGTGTGTGTGTTTATGTACACAGTGAGGTCTTAGAACAAGACACACTACATTATCGTAAACCNTTTAAGCATCTTGGAAGAACAGAACATATCAACAGACTTTCATTTCTACATAATATTTTAGATTAAGTATATAATTAAATATTTCTATAGAAATAGAACATGCTATATCTGAAAAATACAAATTCAAGAATTCATAGTTTTTTGAATGTAGTTGGTTGCCCATTTAAATTTAAGAGCATGCAGGTAACCCATGAGGGAGGGTTTACTGTTTGTTTGCTAATTTGTTTAGGTTTTTTTGTAATCACAATCCCAGGCAATGTATTTGGTTTGGTACATGGCAGCAGTTCCAGAGACACTGCTGTAATGTAGGGTTAAATATTAGGATCTTCACTATTCTCAAATGGTGTCTTACTCTACAGATATTTTCACTGATTCAATAGAAATAGTTTTGTCCACTAGAAGTCGGAGACTTCTATATTTTAAAAATATGTGTGCATTACTTTCATTCCCTACAAGAGGAAATGCAACATAAGACAACACATAAGAAGGCATCCTAGGGAGTTGAACATAATGCAATAGAAATGACATCTTAAGTGCTTCACAGGGCTATTTTTAACAGAGGCTTTTGACAGTTATTAATTTTTTGTAAAGACCACAAAAGTGTTGTTTTTACTGGAGAAAAATAACAGCTGCAAGGGAGACTGAAATTATTTTGGAGATAACAAAGAACAAAGGAAAGACTTTGCATCAGGAATTGTGTAATCTTTAACAGCTAAACTGTGCTCTCAGTGCAGTGGGCAGGATTACCACTGAAAGCATTACAGGAGCATGTTAGACCATGCCCAAAGGGAGAATTTGGCCCAAATGGATGACCAAACCTAGGGCTGAGGGCCAGAAGCCAGTGAATGAATTTTCCTTTCATTGAATCCCTCCAGAAAGTGGTTCATCCCTAAATCTATGTGCTCTGAAATGGGACAGAGAGGGATTTAAGGCATGTCAGTCCTCTGGCCTGGCTGAAAGTGTAGCCCAGAAAACTCCAGCATGGCACAAATGAGGAAGGAGTACATGGCAACACAAGACTGAGTAGCTGCTCTTCTGAAGAAGTGGAACACAGCTGATAGTCATATTTAGAGTGCAGATCAGTTTTACTGCTCCTCAGAAAATGAGTAATATTTCTAATTGAAACTTTTTGGTTTTGGGTCTAGGACCAAAAAAAGCAGTTCAGTCCCTACATCCCTAATCCAGAAATGGGCCTTTGTGTATGATGTGTATCAGTCTGGAAGGTATATTCTGTGCAAACCAAAGAACAAAAAGATAGAGAAGAGTTTGTTGTTTCCCTAAGAAGTTAGTATATGTGCCCTGATGATGTTTAAATCTTGAAGACTTTGGTCTACCAGCTCTTTGGCCAATGAGTTCGCATAATTGTTTCTAAGCCTTTAACAATTTTTTAACAGCTGGGCTGGTTCTGAACATTTTGGGACTGCAATGTGGAATGAAAAATATGAATGCTCTAAAAAATGTATTTTAAAAATTATTAGAATATGTGTTTAATTTCACTGCAAAAACAAAAGTCAGAAGGAACTAGCAGTGTGGATTTCTCTCAGAGGCTGCAGTTAAGAAGCTTCATATTCTGCTCTTGAATGGAGGCCCTGGGACATGCTGTTGTGGAGGCAATGGTGGATTGAGCACCACCTTTAGGGGTGGCTGGCTGAGACAGAAGGATGAAACTCCCATCAGGCACAGTCAGTGCCAGCAGCCACTCACAGGTCACCAAAGCCTATATCAAACTATTTGGATGACTTACAAGTTATATTTTCAGCACAACCTCATATTTTCCTGGCTTTTGCCTTGACTTGAGCAATATGGGCCCCTGTAAGATGTAAATCTAAGCATGTAAATAAGTAAATCAATCCAGCACTGATAAATGTTACTGCTAAGAAATACACAGCTAAAGATAGAGCAAAGAGAATGAATAGATGTGCAAATATTTGTTTAAATATGAAAGAGATGTTTATGGCCTTTTTGTTTGCTTCTAACAAATATTCTCATGCTCTCTGTTTACTATGAAGATTTAATACTAGGCAAGATATGAAGCAAATAAGCCCTTGCACTGAGTCTGTAAAAAAACCAAATGAGCCAATAACATCTTTCTCTCACTACTCCAGTCTGAGCCACCATGGAGTACAGGAGGCGAGCAGGTCAGGCTAATGAGGAGTAATGATCTAAAGTTTCTTCCTAACATGTAAATATATGGGACAATGAAAAACAGCCAGGATAGTTCATGTGCCTTTACTCTACAAAGCTAAGCTTCCCTGTTTGGCAATGATCTCCTGATCAAAGGAGTCCTCCAAGGTCCATTGCACATGCCCTATGGATATTGTTCTAAAACTGGAGTCTTTTTTATTTCTTTAGAAAGTGCTGTACTGAACAACAAGCACACTGCAGATTGGAAATTGATAACCTAGAAAGAGATATGTTATTGCTAGCTAAAACATACATGAACAGCCTCTCTTTCTATGAGACCTTTCAGCATCTTTGGCCTATAGCCAAAGACACTTGGACATTAAACTGCTGAAGGTCATAGTTCCTCAGTTGTAGACAGTCAGTGGTATTTGTAACACCCAAATCTGATCCATGGGTATGCTGGAAATTTGGCATTGTGGAATGGGATTTGTGGAAGGCAGCTGAGCGACGAGCTGCTAAGGGTGAGCAATAGTGCTGCCAAGGGGATAAGGATATGTTTTAAATTGCATCCTTTGCTGAGAATTGACACATTTACTCTCGGCAAAAGATACCATTTTCTAGTCACTCTATTGACCATTATCTTTTCTGTGAAAGAGTAGAGAACCTCATTATTGGGTTTGAGAAATGCCATGTTGCCTTGGTTCTCTGTACCCATTACAAGTTTCTGTAGAATCCCAGCTTCTCTCCATTCTCCATCAAGCTCTTTTCTTCCATGATGCTTGGAGAGGCCTGAATTAGAAAGGCTGCTGAAGCCAAACATGGACTGACTGATAGCTAGTCTGTTACTGAAATTATCCCTGTACTCTTCTCTCTGCCTCTTTCTCTCTCTCTCTCTCTTTTTTTTTTTTTTTTTTTTTTTTTTTTTTTTTTAATATTGGGACTGTAGGTAACTTAGGGGAGGATATGTACTTTTGTTCATGGTTTTTCTTTTTGTCTTGCATGACATTATTTCACTGTGGTCCTAGACCAAGAGGGAAATGCAGATCTTGCTCTGTGTGTTCTTGCATCTGTTCAGGAATTAGATGCGGTGTCAGCTACATGTAACCAGGAGAGCAGAAATTAGGACTGTTGGTAATGAGCTTTTTACAAACAGTTTCTTGGCAAGGCAACACTTGCTGACCACCATCACAGTTAAGTAATTTGGAAGTCTAGAGTAGCGTGTAAGTTCAAAGAGTCTGTATACCACATCCTACATATTTATAATACTTCATACTCCATGTTTATATGTGGCTAGCCACCTTAATGTCTGAGCAATTTTTTTGTTATCAAAAAAAAGAAAACAGCAGAGAGTGGAAAAGAAAAATCTTTGTGTCTTCCCCTGGGATGTCATGGACTATAATATCTGGAATAGACTGATTAAAAGACTATCATGGCACAGGATGAAAACTGTGCATTAGTTGTCTTATATAGTAACAAAAACTAGTGCTAATCAAGAGAGAAATCTATAATAGTTTGTTTGACCAGTTTCACTACTGAATAAATATTTGGCTCTGGATAATAGTAAACTTTTTTTTTTTTTTTTAATCAGTGTTAAAAGAACATTTGGTGGATGATATTACCATGTTAATTTTTATCTATATTGAACTCATCTGACTTAATTTTTACTACCTGAAGGTTTAGTCTCTCTTTCTGGTCTGTGGAGAAAGTGCTTGATGGGATGAATCACTTGCCAGGGCTGGCCTCTTTAGATATCTGTCTCAGGTGGCATGAATGTGTCTCAGGAAGTGCCTATTTCTCTCCTGTGTCTATTAGTGGAGGCTTGTGACTACCCCAGCTAAAACCCCAACTTTTAAATGCATGCAGCTAAGTAAGAGCAACCCCCCCTTCCATGTGGCCATTCCTTGGATTTTTCCATTTTTTCTCTTTCACAGGAAACAGAAAAGCTCGTTAGATCTCATGTGCTTAAGTGGTGGGATAGCATTATATTGTCCCTCACTTGTCAGCATATTCTAATCATCAAGTCTGGGCAGAGAAGAGAAGTCCTGGGCTGGTGAGATGCCTCATCTCCCATGAGAATCCATTGGATGTTGCAGGGCTCCTAGCTCTGCTGGGTGAACCTAGCATCTGCTGGCATCCCTGTCTCATGGCGGGACAGCAGGGTTTTCAGGTTATCTGTGGCTATTTTCCCAAATATATAAGCAGGTACCACAAGAGCTAAATGAGTTAGGGAAACAAAAGCCAGGTTTGCTTAGGGAAATAGATTTTCATGTGTGAACAGTGACACAGAAATGGAAAAGCATGTTTTTTTCCATGAAAGAGAGATTGGCAGAACTGCAGCTATATTCCCTCCTGGACAGCTCCTTCTTTATACTAATTCCACCTGTGCTGGTCTCCTAACTTGTGTCCCTTTTAGGAGGTGTGGAAAGAAATCAGGCTGTGACTCACTTCTGCCCATAAAGCAAGAGTCATTCAAGTCCATAGTTCTTGTGTTCAATGAAATAACAATTAGTTCTGGACAAGTGTGACAATTGCCAAATTTCAATTTTCTTAGCAAATAATTTAATAGACAGTATTGTGAAGCTCATGTAGAGCTAGCCAGCTTAGCCAGTTGTCAAATCTAGCTAGAGAAAGAAAGATTAAATCTAAGTACATTATCACTCCACCTTAGCTAGCTTGTACCGCCACCTTCTTTCTCTCCGCTTGTCTGCCACTCAGACATTTAGACAGGCTGTCATTATAACGCATCCTCTGCCCCAGCTTTGCCTCAATTTTTTTAAGCCCTACAGCACTGTCATTTGATGTGTCTGGTGAGAGAATTAAAGTAAATGAAGACTGAGGATACCACTCCCTTAGGTAATGATATATTCTGATTCACTGCAGCTATCTTTCTGACAACCCAGTCCTCCTCATCCTGGCCTTACTTTCCACTTCCAGAGACTGAAGAATAATTAAAACTCCTATACACAAAGCATAGCTTTATTCGACATTGAGCTTAGACTCTTAAAAAATGCTTCTGACACATGGGGTATATTTTGTGCCATAGTAATAAGTTAGTTAGCATACACAATAGCCAGCAGGAAAAGAAGACAAAAATACCTGGCATGGAAAAGTCAAGAAGGAAAGGAGACAAAAACACTGAAGTGGTGCTTGAAATGAGACTTCATCTGTTTAAACAAAAAAAAGGCTTGATCTTGAAATTATTATGGGAGTACTATCCTGACTGCATTCATCAGAGATAAAACCACTGAAATATATCTCATGATCCATCAGATATTCAAGAGATTTTAGAATAAGATAGGAACGTACAGTTATTTAAGAGATCCAGCAGTACTATAAGTAATGAGAGTTACAGTTTGGAGGTCATCACAACTGGGCCAAGTTTCCTAGCTCCAAATTGTTCCAGGAAGCAAACAGTAGGTCTTTAGGCAAAGGAAGCACAATCACCTAATGAGGAAACTTGGAAAGAAAATTTCTAAAATAAGTAGTTTTAAACACCATCAGACCGCCAAAAGGCTTATGCTGGGGTGAGCCTGGAAATTATCATTCTCATAACTGTTCTTCCTACCAACCCTAGCACTGGTTGTCTCTGGTATATTTAGTCACATTTAGATGCCACATTTAGCACTAGGAACATCCTTCCAATCTTAAAAACACAGTAAAGGGAATCAAAAGTTGTGCCTAAAAAACCCTACAAAACTAATCGTTAACACAAAGGCATTCCCACCCAGTCATTCTGGCAAGACTATACTCTCAAAAAGCAACTTGTGATGTTATCACAGTCTTGGAATGTGTGCACAGACTTACTTGCAGTGTTACTATTTTTTTTCCCTTAATTGCAATGAACAGTTGATATATCACATTATAACTAGAAAAACAGGTTTGAGAAAACAAAACAAATATGCCAGCTCAGTTATAATTGCATTTAAGAGATAAAATAGGCAAATATGAGATGTAGGACCAGAATAAGACTGAATGTGTCATGCTTCTCTAATTATGTGGACATAGCTTCAGGTTTCTCAAAGTTGATTGATACAAAGAATATGCACTGGCTGCCAGATGATTGTTCTCCAAGGAGTTTTTCTCTGCTGCATACTGGGTGAGGCAGCACACAGGGCTCTAACCCAGGCTATAAATAGAGCCAGGGCTGTGGGGAGCCAGGGAGCCCTGCAGTGTGCATTCCTTCCACTCTACAAACTCCCCATCATTTTCAGTGCTGCCTCAATTGTCCACTTAATGTCAGCAAAGCAGGACTCAGAAACAGAGATATTCTCATGAGAGTAATAACCAGTGAAGCTGTTTTGCCTGGGTAATGACAGCTGAAAGGTACCAGCAAGTAGAGGTGAGCAAGTTTAAAAGAGGAAGGAGAATGGCAACGTCCAGTGATGGGAAAGAAGTTCTCCACCACATCCTGGAAGAGTGAGCACAGACACAGAGGAAGCAGTACTGCCTGCTGAGGTTCACAAAACACCCCAATTTTTTGTTCATGTCTGAGCTCTCTTAGAGTTTGTTGTTATTGTTGTAATTTTGTTTGTTTGTCATTTGCTGACTTGCTATCAAGTTTGCTGACTGCTTCATAGAAAGTTTGTTTCAGAGGGCTATAAATGCTTTCCCCATCATGTAGTTCCCAGACAATTAAACTGGGAGCTGGAAAAGCCATGTTACTGATGGTATAATTCCCAAAGGGTGCACCTGCTCCTTAGTGAGGTCCATTAATACAATGAAGTCTTAGACATTCTGTTGGTGCAACTACAACTCACCTAGCTTGAAAGCAGATACAATCCAAAAGGCAGATCCAGTACATCAGTCCTGTGACTATTCACAGAGAAGAGCTCAACTGGTACTGTGACAAAACTTCCTGTTGGTGAGAGACTGTGGCTGAAGGTGTCAGAGCTTCCCAAAGGTAAGGCAGTAAAATCTCTGTGGTTTTTCTTTGTTTCATTAACCTTAATAGATTAAAAGTTTTGGAGGTGTAGTTCAGGCATCAGAGGAAATTTTATAAAATTATCAGAGGCAATAAACAAAAAGTATATTTGCCTATAATTTTTTCTTTTTTCACCACATAATTTAATGAGCTGTCAGATAATGGTTTTCCCATCTTTGGTTGTTGGTGGTAACTACAGCTTTGGGTTGCATGGTACAGGAACTGGAGGGATCAATCAGGATAGTGTCTGGGTATAAGTTTTATCACCATGCATGAGATACTCACTCTGAACAGAGTTATATCTGTAACTAGCCAGTTAAAGAAGAAAACAGACAGTTCTTGGCTACCAGTTCTGGTCTTTCTTCAGAGGCTAATCATACAGTTTTTCTGCTAAACTCATGAAGAGGAGAGTATATTTACCCTCTTACCTGGGGAGATATGCAGACAGTGGCTTCTAAGAATGGGATCTGTTCAGGATTGTTAAGGAGGGTGGTTGGAGCTTGTGGATATACCTCCTAAAGACAGTTGGGCTGAGCTGGCTGAATGGGGAAACTGAATTTCTCTCATGTGTAGTCTTTGTTTTGCTATTTTCTAGTTCACAGTTGGCCTTCTTTCCTGAGACTGGGAGGAGGTTTTGTGGGGATGGCTCTGCTGAAAGTATAGAGTTTGATATGGAAGACTCTGGGTTTTCTTGCTTGCATCTGCAACTAAAAAAGAAGTCACTTCGTGCCCTATGAATGTTACACTCTGTTGCCCATTATTCATGGATAAACATGGGATAACAAATGACACACTAAGTAGAGAGAGATCGATTATCTGGGAAAATATTTACAGCAAGAAAATCAGGGGAGAGTGCAGGAGACCATGGACTGGAGAAGCAGCCTCATTCCCCAAAATGGCTTTTGCAGGAAACTCTTCTAGATATAGGTTACCCTGATAGTTTTGTTTCTGCTTAAGGAAAATAAACTAATGCAGATCACACTGCCTATTAATGATAGCTATGTATGCCAGTTGAAACAAATTCAAGAGAACATATTAAAAACAAACAAACAAACAAACAAGCAAGAAAACAAATAAACAAACATTTTGTATTTTCATGTGAGCACATCAATCTGGGCTTTATTCTTTAAAAGAAATACCATATCTAATCAAGTTTGAATGCATTTTAAACACATTTCAGGATTTCTGAGCAAGTAAAAAATTTAGCATGGAACTCTGATGACAACCTGAGAATATGACTTTTCAATAAGTTGTAGTGGTTTTACTAGCTTTCCTTACTTGTGTTTGAATATATAGTACATGAATTAAAAGTAATATTGGGATTAAGAGACCAAATTTGAAAAGTCATAAAATTCCACAAATTCAGGGTTCAGTATTAATTTGTTGGTTTGTGTCCTGTATGTTTTGGGCAATTAAACTAATAACAAACTGCCCTAGGCTTTTATTAGGACTGTATGTACCATATGGTGAGAAAACTTCGGGTGTTCCTAGGTGTTGTCAGTCACCTGGATATTCTACTTCTCTTAGCAAGGGTGTCAGAGCCCATTTGAGATCAAATGGTTTCTAGATCTGCCTTCCTGATATTACACCTTCTTTCCCATGTCATTACTTCCCATCCATCTCCCTGGATATTGTTTCCCTACTGGAGTTTTTCTCATTGCTCCTTCTGGAGATGATCCACTACCTCCCACAGGTCTCCAGCCTCCTTCACCTGTCTGCCTGCTCCAGTCACTTCCCAGTTCCTGTGACAACCTCATAGCTCCTGTGGGCCATGCATTTCCAGCTTTAAGTTTCATTGCTGAATGCAACAAAAAAAGTGAGAACTGGGAAAAACTTCGGGCAAAGTTGTAAATGCTTTGATGCTGTTTGTGAAAAAATTCTCAGTGTGAGCCCTGATGTATAAACTGCCTCCTGCAGTGTGATTGTGTGTGAATTTGCTAATCCTAAATCTGCATGCATCAAAAAAAAATGGGCTTATTTTCATTATAGAGCTATTTTTCCTTCCCTTAGTCTCCTTTTCATCTATCCTTGCACAGTGTAGTAGAAGCACACTTTAAGCCACCTAACAGAACAGTGTCAAGATTAACCGACATGAATGCTGGCTGGAATATGAGTGAACTAGTGACAAGAGAACATTAAAAAAATCACTGTTTGTGGTTTTTTGGGGGGTTTTTTTTTGTTTGTTTGGGATTTTTTAAGTATCTGAGAAGCATTTGGAGATGTAGAACTTTATGTGTTTGTTGATGCAGCTCTAAAGGAATGTAAAACAGTGCACTCAAACAGATAAAATATTGCAGCAAATAATTTTGATAACATTGTAAGAAGAAATACTAAATCAAAATTTAAGGCCTTTTTTATGTGATATGAACATTGCTGCCATTATTAGTCACATTAAGTTTGGATTGGACAAGATGCCTTAGAGTGGCATGGATTTTGGGGCTAAAATTAGTGGGAAGGGTTTTTAGAGGTGTCACACTGGCTGCAGTTTTCCTCTGGGACTGTTACACATATTCACTTGTAACCTGTTGTTACCACTACAAAACTCAGCAATGACCAAGTGGCAGTGAAATAATTGAAGCATTCTGCCTAGTTCCAATCTCTCTTTCCTACTCTTCTCTTCTTTGCCCCATAGCAGAGGTCTGAAAACCATCTGGACTTTATGTAGGACACCTTCCAAACTCTGCTTGAAAAATTGCAATCACAGTGGTTTCCTTACCTCTGTGTTCCCTGTTATGAAGTAGTGGGAGATGAAAGCTGTGAATTCACCCTGCACAGATTGAGATGAATGCAAAGGTGAAAACAGAAGGAGCTGGAGCTTCCAGTCATGGAGGTAGTCAGCTACTTCTTGAATTCTACACAGAAGTGATGTGGCTTCCATGTAGCCAGTGATGAGGGGACATCAGCAAAAATGATTGCACTAAATAATGTACTGTTGTGCTCTTGGGTCAGCAAGATCCATTCTAAGGCACACACAGGGATAAAAATGTGTTATGCAGATAATAGAAAATTTTAGTCCTCAAAAAGGATCCCAGTGAGGAATCTTCTTTCCATTCCCCTTCTGCTTACTCAGGCACAGTAATCAGTTTAGGCAATTACTGTACAAATATAAATCAGTGATGCAACCTGTATGGCACCTGATATTTATTTATGAAGAAAAACATGTCACTAAGAAAAAAAAAAAAACAAAAACCAAAAAACTGCATGGTCTAATTGCCTATTATACAGATTGCAGGAGCCTAAAAAGTACAACAATAGGGTCTGAATTCCCTGCAAAATACAGAAGGATGCCCTATCTCATTGTCCCCTACTGATTACAATGTTTGCTGAGATGTACCCCTGACACACTTCACACCCTGGCTGACCAGACAAGATGGTGAGCTCAGTCCTGTGGTTTGCTACCACAGAGAGTTGTTTTCTGTTTCTTCAGAATGAACTGCATGCCTTTTTGTTGTTTAGGAGAAATTGATGGTCCATGGAATCCCAACTGAAGTTTTGGTAGGGTAAGGAAGGGTAACACCAAATGGTGCAGAGAGGAAGGTAGTATTAAAATACTTCAGTTTGGGGCAATAGAATATGCAGTTGTTTCTCATCTACATCAAACAGCTCAGTCTTGCTAGTTAATCTAGTGATTGCATTGGTTGGTGGATGCCGGTAATCTTCGAATTTGAAAGAAGAAGGAAATAACTGCTTTTTAAATGCATTTATCTAGGCAAGAAAGAGATAAACACTGAGACATTCTAACGCTGTATGAGATTGAGCAATCTACAAGGTTTGATATCCACATTGCTTCAATATTCCAAAAGTGAAGTAGGATTCTAGCACAAACCAGCCACCATCTGTCCATTAAATAGGAAACCTTTTTAATGATAATGGGTAGTAGCAAGGATGCTGAAAGTTTTCCAACACTACCAGCTTGTGTGTGAGTTCAACTAGGTTTTAATGCACAGTCATCTCATGGATCTTCTTTATTTATTTTACTTTATATTATTTATAAAATTCCAGTTTCCTTACCAGCAAATCTGGAGTTGAGCAAGGAAGAAAAGGGGAATTATTCTGATTCTTCTTCTTTGTTCCTGTTGGGAGAAAAAGGAGATGACACAAACCAAACATTAGTAGAATAATTCTATCTATTTTCTGTTGGAGCTTTTCTCAGGACTTATCATATCCCATACCAAATCAAGGACACTCTCTCTCTCTCAAAAAAACCCCAAAACAAACAAACCAGCAAAACAAACAAAAATAACCCACAAGAACTATATAACCTTAAGAAGTATATCCATACATCTAGTATCATTAAATTGGTTAATGTTTCACAAATGAAAATTATTTGGTGATTTAGGCCAACACCTGCTGCTGAAGTGTTGGTAAGATGAAGCACTAAGACTGAATCTCTGTATATTAAAGTGATCAGACCAGAACACCTATATTTAAAAATTTATTAAAAGAGTATTTAGAGCTCTCATATGTTAATGATGCAGATATAAGCAAACAATTTTTCCCACTTAAAACACAGTATATTGCTTTTCTAATTAATTTGCAATATTGTTAGAAGATGATCCTTATGACATATAAACCAAGCGTACCTGATTCTAAAAAAAGGCTTCTGTTTAGCAGAAGCAGGGAGTACTGAAATTGTGGAGAATTTAAATTCTGGGATTTTTGTTGTTGTTGTTATTTTTAACTACTAGATAAATACTTTTCTCATTTACACCACCAGTTTTAGACTACATGTAATTCCATCTTTTTCTGTGAGAAGTGTTGTTCTAAAAACCTCTAATGAAAAAGAGAAGAAACATACTTACATTGTAGAAGGATGATTATCTTGAACCAGTTTGCAGGATTTTCATTCCTCGAGACCATAGTAAATGTAGGATGGTCAGGCTTGAAAAGCAGCTATATCCTGCAGCCCCCAGACAAACTTCTATCCATCATGTCACTGCAGTGTTTTGTACTATAACAGAACCTGTGAGTCAAAATCAGAATTTAATATCACTGACTGTACAAAATAAAAAGTAGAATTCCAGCTCCTATCCTATCCTGTAGATGTTCTCCACTTATGATAAGATCTAACATGTTTCCATCTCAGAAAACTAGGCTGTGGGATCCAGATTGTCTTTTCCTTCCCTGGATGGCTTGTGCAAAGTGATACTGCCCTGGGCATTCCTGTTCATGCTTTTCTCTCCCTGTGTGCATGTATCTCCTCAGTGCCCACCCTACAGCAGGAAGAGGGACAGGTTATCTTGCAGTTGACACTTTTTTCTCCAAACTACGTTTAGCTAATAAATAGCTAACTTGGACCCTTGACTAGTGCTGTGCTTTCTTCCAGCTAAACCGGAAAGGACTCTAAATACTGTGCTTTCGGTTTTCCATGTTCTAATAGTGATAATAAAATGTTGTTGAACATGCTGTGCTGCTGTTCCCAAATGCACAGCTATGTACTATCTTCATCTGTCTGACTGGAATAACAAGAGCAGACCAGTTTTACTTGCAGGTTCTCACTAATAAGTACATAATTATTATTCTTACCAGAGCAGCAGTATTTTTTTCATCGTTCTGTTAGATTCACCTCATCATCTTTTCATCCTTTCTACCATTAAAAAATAACAATAAACCTGAAAGGAGTTCATCAAAAATAGTAGGTTACTCCATCATACCACCAGAGTACTGGGATACCATGCAGCCCAACAGTAAGGAAATACAGTAATTGGTTTGATGCTTTTAATGATCTCCTCCTGGTAGTTTTTAAAATTTATTTATTTTTCATGTGAAAGTCACAGGTTATTTAGCTTCACTTTCCATACTTGTATGTATTTACTGGGTCTAATGATTATTGTTTTATTAATAAGAGAGACAACTGAAGAAGCAGAAATGTGAAACTTGTGCATGGTATAGTAGTAGTAGGATGCAAAAATGGCATAGAAATAATGTATCTTTATGTTATGAATTTTTGTTTTGATTCTAATAACACCTTGTGAAAATGCAATTCTTATAAAATTTTCCACAAATTATCTTGAGGCAAGTATGGAGTAATCATGTGTTGAGAAACTGTACTGTGGAAACAGCTCTGGACAAGTACAGTCTGTATTACTCTGGAATTTGCAACATGTAATTCCTTAAAGTATATCTTTGGAATATAATGATGCATAAATTCCTAGTCTAAGCATCACCAATATAAAGATGCTTATTGGCATGGGTAGAAATATTTTGGACATAGAGAAGTTCTTTCTTTTCCTCTTTGTTTGGTTAAAGTGAAATACAGCACTAAAAATGCCGTGGGAATCTGACCTCAACTTTGAGAATGCCAGAAGGCCTTCAGTCATGACAACAGCCCATTAGTTTTTTGTCACATTGGAGTCTGGCTAGAAAACAAGAACTTTGTCTATGTAAACATTCACAATGACTTTTATTTCTATATTCACCAGATAGTTTACTTCACATTGAAGTTTAAAATTGCATTTTCCAATAAAAGCAGGAAAGGGCAGATCACCCAATAACCAGGTCTGCAGAAGCAGTGGTGTTTCCAGGCATGGGGGCAATGCTGGATCAGATGCCCTACGGTGCTTCGCCCCCAGTACCTGCCTGCAAACCCAGTTCAGGACAAAGCCCTACTGTGGCAGGGCAGCCACAGCTTCTCTCCTGCAACCTGGTCCAGACACTTGTGATTATTTCTCTAAAGTGGAGCGTCTCCAGCAGAAAAGCAAGGATAGAGAACGGCTCCACAGTCAGACATTCTCCAGGAAAGTGGGAAGACCCTTTTGTTCCCAAAGAATCTGACTGTGTGGGTATATGCCCTTCCTTCTCATCACACAAAATTGTCCGGACCCATATTCTTCACATCTCTGTTCTTGTTGCTGTTGTCAGAACCATGCCAGCATTTTTTCCTCAAAAATGCTTCTATCTGCTGTACTGAACATGTACTAACTCCTGTACACAGCTAGTTGCTTCAGAAGGATTTTTCATAGCAGTTGGTTTTTGTGAAACTTCATCGTAGCCCGATGCCTCATGATTTTAGTTGGAGAAAATAGTAGCACAAAACCAAGGGGGACTGTTCTGAATTCTTTGAGACATTTAAGCTGCTACTCAGAAATCAGACCCTACAAACACAAAGCTACTACAGACATCAAGGTGGCCAGCTAACGAAAAATAGCAGTTTGGGTTTCTTTAATTGCCATTTTTTTTCTTCATATTTCTCAGAATTAGTAGTGCTGATGACATGTCTGCCAGATTTATAGACAGAGGAAATTTCTAACATTTGTCTATGGAAATTTTTTAGATTTTAAAAAAATTTAAGTAGAAGCATATGACAAATGACTATCATAATTTTAAATATTTCTGTCTTTGTCCAAATACAGAGCAAAGCTTGCTGATGCCTTGACTGATCTGACAGAAGTGTATCCAGCTAGGAGAGGACTACAAATGAAAAAAGAAGATATGAGAGATGTCTATTTCCTTTAGACATTGTCTTGTCAGGAATCCTTTCTCCCTTTGGAGCAGTACTAGGGCTGAGTGGAGCACAGCTGCCTGCAAGCCAGCCCAAAATGGGGAACTCTGCAGATGAAGGCTGATCCCCTGCCTCCCTGAAAGCACAGCACTGCTTCAGAAAGGCTCCCCCGGGGGTGCAGGAAGAGCTGGCATGGTAAGAGAGGCAATTTAGCCTACTTTAATAGTCTTCTTGCAGAATTGCTTGGTAATTACAGAAAATGTGTTCTGATTCAGTATTTATATTTTAATTGGATTTATCCAGGAAAATAATTTTGGATTTGGTTTGACAAGGTTTGGATTGCAAAACAAGCTTTGCAACTGTATTAATCAAGTCAACCTGCTATGAGAATAACAGCCTATTTTGCCACAGTAGGACTTTTTTGTTGGTAGATTTAAGTGCCAAAATAAGCAGAATTTATGTGCTTATTCTCTAGGGGAAAATACAGAGCAGTGTGTTTTCAATTCAGCCTTTGAAGGCCTACTCACAAAATCATACAGGTGTAAGCTTTGTCAGAAGCTCCATGCAGTTGAGAGGTCAGCATGGGAACTCTCCATGCTTGGGTCTATGGATCAGATAGTCATTTTCTTCAGCTGCAGCTCATCTGTGTGGGAAAGCTTAGTTTAGGCACAACATCTTCCTCCACTAGATGCTTGGGAATTCACCTATCCATACCCGTAGTGACTTGTGGGAAGAGGGTGTGCAATGTTCTCACTTCTGGACACATTATGATGCTGGGGGCAGAGTGGCTGCAAAGCGGGCCAGTGGAAAAGAACCTGAGGTGCTGGTGACAGCAGCTGAACATGAGCCAAGGAGTTTCCAGATGGCCAAGAAGGCAAATGGCATCCTGGCCCTGGATCTGCAATAGTGTGGCCAGCAGGAGCAGGGCAGGGATTGTCCCCCTGTGCTGGGCACTGGTGAGGCCACACCTCGAGGGCTGTGTCCAGCCCTGAGTCCCTCACTGCAAGAAAGACACTGAGGGGCTGGAGTGAGTCCAGAGAAGGGCAATGGAGCTGGGGCAGGGTCTGGAGCACGAGAGCTGTGAGGAGCAGCTGAGGGAGCTGGAGGTGCTTATCCTGAAGAAAAAGAGATTTAGGAGGACCCTTATGACTCCTTATGAAAGGAGATTGCAGCCAGGTGGAATCAGGCTCTTTTCCCAGGTAACGAATGACAGGACAAGAGCACAGAGTCTCAAGATATGCCAAGGGACATTTAGGTTTGACATGAGGAAATTTTTTTCATGGAAAGGGTTGTCAAGCACTGGCATGAGCTGCCTAGGGAAGTGGTGGTCGCTGCACCCAGCAGCCTTCAAGAAATGACTCAACATGCCACTTAGTGCTATGGTTTACTTGAAAGGGTGGTGTTTGGTCAAAGGTTGGACTCAACTATCTTGGAAGTCTTTTCCAACAGCAATGGATGTGGAGCAAAAGTCTGTGCCCCAACGGGAAGTAATGCTGCCCATGATCATTAAAGATTAGATAACATAATAACTAAATAACTGCTGGTTTACTATAAGACCTATGTAAGTACTTATAATGGAAGATTGAAAAAGGTCTTTCTTTCTCTTAACTGAAGAAGTAGTCCTTTTAATTTCACAAGTTTACTTGCTAAATACATAGCACTCTTGTGAAGAAAGTGGTATATTATTTAGCCCTAAACAAATTAGAATATGCTAAGGACATTGATAGGTGAGGACACCATTAAAAGATGAAAAGGGATCACAGGGATTGTTTTGTTTTGAAAGTTTGTTTGATTATTCTTTACAAGGGTACAGAACGGAAGATATTCACATTTTGTTTTTGTTAAAAGTAATCCAACCCTTTCCTAACTTTCATTTTAGCAGGCAGGATAAGTCAATTTATGAAAATGTCTTTGATTAGCCATTTCCTTTCTGTACATTCCTGGAAAACTGCCTCTGGAGTACAGAGGCACTCTGTACACCTTGCAGTCTGCTTGCTTTCCTACAACACTCCCATGGTGCAGATACATCTGAGATTGTCTGGAAAGCTTCTGCCGCTGAACCTGATAACTTTTTGGAGACATCTGTGCTCCTTCAGCCTACAGTGGATAAGGAGCAGCTAGAAAACAAAGCTTTCTTCAGAAGTTTAGTTTAAGAATAATGCAAAATAAAAAAAAGAGACGGAGCATGATGATTTCTATTTAAATCATGGTTGCAGCTCCTCATAAT
>VWZN01013925.1:19186-32810 GCA_013396955.1 Regulus satrapa | reverse complement strand
GAACTTTCCCTTACTCTTGAACTTCATATAGCTGGTGATTGTCTAGTCCTCTGATCTGTCAAGGTCTCTCTGCAGGGCCTTTCAGCCCCTGAGGGAATCAAGAGCTCCTCCCCATTTTGTATCATCTGCAAACTTGCTTAGCTCCCTTAAAGTTCTGCATCCAAGTCATTATGAAGCTGTTGAAGGGTTTAGGGTTGAAGATGGAGCACTGTGGAACCTGACCAGTCTGTTCCCCAGTCTGATATCACTCTAGTCACTGTAACGCTTTGTGCTCAACCCATGAGCCACCTGTTCACTTGTTGTCTGATGTGTTTGGCCAGCTGTGAGCTGGATATTTTGTCCAGAGGAATTCGGTACTAGGGACTTCAGAGCTGGATGCAGCACTCCAGGTGGGTCTCACCAAAGCAGAGCAGAGGGGCAGAATCCTCTCCCTGGCTCTGCTGCCCACAGTACTCTGGATGCAGCCCAGGATACTTTGGCTCTCTGGGTGGTGAGTGCCCATGACTGGGTCATGTCCAGACTCTCATCCATGACACTGCCTGAGCTCTTTCCAACAGGGCTGCTCTCAATCCCATTATCCCCTCTCTTGTGTCGATATTAGGGATTGTCCCAACCCAGGTGCAGCACCTAGCACTTGACCTTGTTGGACCTCATGATATTCACATGGGCTTCTTTTCCAAGCATGTTCAGGTCCCTCTGGATGGCATATCTTCCTTAAATTGAATAAATCTGAGATCTGTTCCTCTGAATAGGTCCCAGACCATGTTTTCTATAAAACAACACAAACTCTTACCATAGTCTTGATATCTTGATATGGTTTATATCCATGTGATCTCATATTCTTTACAAGTTCAAACTGATACTAAACTTTGAGTAATGTTCATATGGCTTGAAGATGAGCATAGAAACCAAAACTAAAACACACTAAAGTGAAAAAACTCAACGGTCTAAAAATGGTATATATGTAATACATGTAATGCTCATGGTCTGTATAAAGGTAAATGGAGCTTCTAGCAGAGCCAAACTCACATGCTTTGCTGATGGACTGTGGGCTTTTGGGTCTTCCCAAAAAAGTTGCTGTCAAAGACTATGGCAGTCTCTGTTCAACTTTCATTTTTGTCAAAATAATTGCATAATCCAACTTACTCAGATGCAAAGAAAAGGAATTTAAATCTCCTGTATGTAGGGGTGTTCTGGCAGTTGAATAATGTATTAAGATAGCTAGACTCAGTTGCTTCTTATTTCTCAAATTAGTTAAAAGTATCAGCTGCTTTTTGTTACAGAGTTTTCAGATGCAGAATCTCAGATGGCATAAATAATCAAATCCATTGAAGTCTACTGGAAGTACAATAATTTACAGCAGATGAGAATCAAAATTATCATTGGAGATACGAACTTAGTACAGAAATATTAAATGAGAAATGCTGCCTAGTGGATATAGAAAAAAGTCTGGAAAAGCATTTGATCCTATTGTGTCAGTCAGTCCATATGTTAAAACAAAGGTGTGATAGACTGGGCAATACCTGACAACTTGTGGATATTATTTAATTGTCATTTAAAGTGCAGATCAGACTCACCATTTTGTAGCAGGAACAAGATTTTATCTATGGAGTAGAAACAGACTTCAAGAGTACCTCAGCCAGGAATACTTTCAGTTGGGAAGAGGAGTTAGGCTTCTGCTACAAACAACTGTTTGATATGATATGTCTGGTGTGTACCCCAGGAAAATGTCATTGCAATTCAAAGAGACTCGGGCGCTTTCAGAAGAGAAACCTCCTTCAGTCTAAAGGGAGAAAGTAAAACTGGAGAGAGGATGGAAAAGGCTTTGCCTCTTTCCCCCCAAATGACAGATAACACATTTTTTTTCTTCTGTTGCCCATATAAAAGGAGGATATGATGGTCAAGTGCAGTTGTGAGCAGACCAGCAAAATGCTTTGCAAGGTTTCTCCTTGTGACCTTGTTGCAATACAAATAGCATCAGAGATGCCAGACTCTAGTAGAAGAAGGGAAAATTCAGCCTGGAGATGTGAGATACTAAGTTATCATCTCATAATGTACTTTGGAACCTCCTCTGTCAGTGAGAGTTTTCTGGCAGAGTTTTTGCCAGGGAGAAGAGACACAGATTCAAAGTCAAAGGTGAATCTTAGAAGCATCTCAATCTTCAAAGCATTTCAGTATAGCAACTGAATTCCTGAGGCATGGAAACATAGGACCACCCACCCCAGAGTTTTAGACATAAGACATCAGGAACAGTCTGATGATTTGCTTATTGCGCTGGTTTTGTCTGGGGTAGAGTTAATTTTCTTCATAGTATAGTGTGGGTCTGTGTTTTGGAATTCTGCTGAACACAGAGTTCATAACAGAGATTTTCTTGTTATTGCTGATGACTTCCACAGAGCCAAGGCCTTTTCTGCTTTTTGTACTACCACACTGGCAGGGGAGGTGGGAGTGCCTGGGAGGCTGGGAGCAGACACAGCCACGACAGATAACCCCAACTGACCAAAGGGATATTCCAGACCATGTGGCATCATGCTCAGTATACAAAGTGAGGGAAAAAGGAGGAAAGGGGGGAACATTTGGAGTGTTTGCCTTCCCAAGTCATTGTTATGTGTGATCAGTCTCTGCTCTCCTGAAGATGGCTGAACTCCTGTCTGCCCATGGGAAGCAGTGAATTACCTCCTTTTTTGCCTTTGTTTTGCTTCACTTGCATTTGCAGCTTTTGCTTTCCTTGATAAACTGTCTGTACCTCAGTCCATGTGTTCTCTCTTTATCCTGATTCTCTCCCTGATCCTGCTGGTGGAGCAGTGAGTGAGCAGCTGCCTGGGGCTTGGTGGCTGGCTGGGGTTAAGCCGCAACACTTACTATGGATTCCCAGAGCAGTTAAGTACAGTCAAACAGCTAGTCTGATGTGAAGATGATTAGGAAGGAGTTAGACATCACAGGTACCCTTCAATGAGTGTCAACCAGTGAAATTAGAAAGGACACGCAAGGCAATCTGATCACAAAAAGCTACTGCTAAAACAGAAAAAGAATGTCTTCAAAAGTAAAATTATGTTTAGGAGCTTAGTGGGAAATTGCTTTCATCTGACTAGAGGCTAAACTCTGGAGCTACTGATATCAAAGGCAACAATTAGCCCAGCTCCCTTCTGGTCAATGCTGCAATGAGGAGGTGACAGTGTAACCTATGTGGCAGTGCTACTAGTGACAATATTATGCTTCTTTCTTCTCTTGACTTCTTGAGATTATGCAATTTATTAGCTTCTTCAATATGGGATCAGAAAACATCCTTTGTGATGCCTTTTCATAAATTTAAACAAAAAAATCAAACACATTCCTTTTTTACCAGTATCAAAATAGTTAAAGAAGTCAGGAGACTTGTATAGGATACCAGGGCAAACTTTGTACCAAAGGTCTGTTGACAAGAATTGCTATCGGGTCTAAGGTTTCAGCCTGGAGGAAAAATATTCAGATGATAAGTCATAAAGAAAAATAACAACAGAGAAACAAACATTCAATTCTTGTTAGGGACTACTTCGAATACTGATCGCATTGAAACATGCTTCACAACTTATTTTAAATTTCTTATGTAATTATACCCTGTTTTTGAGCTCTTGTCACTGCACAGAGATCCCTTTTTTATAAGCTCATATCCAGGTCAGTTCAGAGAAGCTTCACAGACATCAGAGACAAGACTTTGTCCTTCTGCCATGGTGGTTTTGCCCCAAGCTGCAAGAAAGCATAACTAGCCACTGTAAGGGATATTTGCATATTTTATTGCTTGCAGAAAGGAAGTTTTCAGCCAAGGAGGGATACAATTTTAGTTTTCTGTGCACAAAGAGGGAACCTATTTACAGTGACTTGCTGTGAATAATGATAAGGTAATATTGCTAATTGCTTTTGCACTTTTTATTCAAAGCATGAAATACCACTTTACAAACAAAAGACAAAACACAAGTTGGAAGTTTTGGATAAGCTAAAAAAAACAGGTGTCAATATGGATATGCCCTTGTTGCATTTAAAATCATACAGGCATACAAGACTTAGTAAAAGATCTTAAACTGTTACTCCAGAATGGTATTCCACCTTCTGTATATGACCACTAATATATAGTGATGCAGAAGCACCAGAGAAACTAATAATGCAGAAGACTATTGCAGAGAAACTGGAATAAACAGAACAAAGGACTTCTAAATTTCCTTGTGTGACTGGCTCTCTTCCATGTATATCCTTAGAACAGATTTTTATGCCGTCTGGATCCTTTGACACACTATACCATTTACAAATTATTATTCCTTTCTTAAACAGCTGCAGCTGCCCTGAAGTTCCAGTACAAATGGTAGCGTCCAATAGGCAAAAAAATGGATCATGAAGTAAACCCATAGAAGAGCTGAAGGAAGAACCAAAACAACTTTGCCCCCATCAAAGGTAAGGCTAGAGCATCCACTTTGACCATCCACTGGGCTGATCTGTTCAGTCAAAGTAGTCTCTGTGCTGTCCTGGACTATTGCTGAGATGAGCAACAATACCTATTTTAAGATATCTCTTGAGGTCAAAAGATGAAAAAAGAGATGGAAAGCCAATGATAATTTACTTTAAACTGCTTCAATAGTTAACTGACTTGTTTTTAGGGAAAATTGTACCAGTCAGTTCTAGTCAGATTTCAGCTTCTAACATTCAGCAATCAGATCCTTTTATGCCTGTCAAATAGACGGAGAAGCCAGGCATCAAGTTTCTATTTCATTGCAATCTACTCTATTGCAATCAATATATGGTTTTGTTTGATAAAGAGGGAAAACTTCCTTGTAAGATGTTACATTAATCAATGACTTTTCTGGCTTTTCTAGCAACCTTTCCTTTCTACTGCTACTTTCCTTTCTACTAAACCTTTCCTTTCTTGAATCCTAAGCTGTGAAAAGCAAATTTAAAAAAAAAAAAAAAACAACAACAAAAACCAGTGTAAACATATAACTAGTATTGTCTACGCAATCCCCGGGGATTTCTTCCAGGATAGCCAAGAATTACACAAGGTATTTTGACCATAACACCATATTAAAGAGTTTATTCATTGTTACTTTTCTTGACAAATCTCTCTGCATCTCTTCATTCATCCTCCAAATCCCTAAATAATGATTCGTGAACAGTAAAAAAAAGGAAGAAAAGCAGCATTTTCAGTTCTTCTTAGGTTCAGGAAAACAGAAATTTCTAAAGTTTTGGGACAAATGCCCAGGTTTTACAAATAGAAGATGAAATCTGGGTTGGAAAAAAGAAACTGGGAGAACCACCCTTCAAAATGTTATCCCCTTGGTCTTTATTAACTATTCCTCAACAGACCAAGTGAATGACATGACAGCAGAGTGTAATTCTTTTGTAAGACAGAAAAACTTGGTCTTTTAATTTCAAAGGATGTCTTAACTACACAGAGACTCTTCTACTTAGAGCATTACCTTGTAAGTTTTACACACACAAGACACAACTCAAGAGTTGTCAGTAAATCTTAATTGGGTGTTTCAATCCCAGCAAAGCTAGACATATTTGAAATATTGTTCAAATACTCGTAAACTAGGAATTTAAGTATCAGTTGGAACCAAATTTTACACAGAGATCATTGAGAAAAAAAATAGTAGAGCTCATTTTTCCCAGATTGCTAAATGCAATCACTGGGGAAACAAGTAAGAGAAACTTTCCTGCACTGTACTGTACCTGAGCTTTTAAAAATAATGACAGTTGTTACAAAAGGAGCCATTATAGTGTTGCTTAGCTATCTCAGTCTTTTCTTTGCCTCCATACTTTCTGCAGGTCCTCAGTTACAATTCATGGAGGCTGAGAAGTTCACAGAAAACTGGCACTTGAAGCAATTGCTGTCCAGTTAACTATACTTTCCTCTTCCTAGGACTGCTAGATTGCCTTGGCTGTGCTGCTGTAGCCAAGGGCATACCAGCACACAAGGATCATACCGATAGGTACCCCATCTCTATAGCACGCAGGCAAGAGCGCCAGGTTTTGGCATATTTAAACTGGTCCTTTGCACGTTTGGCTCTCTTGCCATAACACAGTAATTTGGACTTGGACTTCTTAGTCAGTCCTGGCTAATCAGGAAAGCCTGGAGATGTCAGAGATGACTGGAGGTTGGCCAGTGGGACGTCTATCCACAAGAAGGGCTGGAAGTCAGATCCAGGCAATGACAGCCTGTCAGCCTAACCTCAGCACCCAGCAAGACTATGGAACAGATCATCTTAGATATGATCATGTGGCACACACAGAATAACCAAGGGATCAGACTCACCCAGAATAGGTTTAGGAAAGGCAGGTCCCACCTCACCAATCTCACGATCTCCATTTATGACCAGGTAACTTGTCATAAATGGGCAAGCCTGGCAGCCCATGGAATAGACAGGTGCACTCTTTGCTGGATTGGCAAGGTCCAGAGAGTGGTGGGGAATTGTGCCAGTAATGGGACCAGTTCTGTTTAATATCGTTTTTACTATCTGGAAGAGTGCATTTTTGTGCACTTAAGTGAGTAAATTCATGGATAACGTTGTATGTATTAATCTACTGGAGGGCAGGAAGGCTCTGCAGAGGGATCTGGACGGGCTGGATCATGGGCTGAGGCCAGTGGTGTGAGGTTCAACAAAGCACAGTGCTGGGTCCTGTCCTTGGGTCACAACAACTCCAGACAGTGCCACAGGCTGGGGTAGAGTGGCTGGAAAGGACCTGGGGGTGCTGGTAGCAGCAGCTGAACATGAGCCAGGGAGTGCCCAGGTGGCCAAGGAGGCCAATGGCATCCTGGTCTGGATCAGCAATAGTGTGGCCAGCAGGAGCAGGGCAGGGATTGTCCCCCTGTGCTGGGCACTGGTGAGGCCACACCTTAAATCCTATTCTGGGCCACTCAATTTAGGAAGGACACTGAGGGGCTGGAGGAGGTCCAGAGAAGGGCAATGGAGCTGAGGAATGATCTGGAGTGCAAGTGCTGAGTGGTTGGAGAACTGGGGGTGTTTATTCTGGAGAAAAGGAGGCTCAGGGGTGACCTTATCACTTTCTACAAGGAGATTGCAGCCAGGTGATGCCAGGCTCTTCTCTCAGGTAACCAGAGACAGGACAAGAGCACAGAGTCTCAAGCTGCAAAAGGAGAGGTTTAGGCTGGACATTAGAAAGAATTTAGGGGTTGAGGTTTTATGGGCTTGATCTTCAATGAAGTAGAGACAGTCATTAGTTGCTAAAAGGCTATTTATAATGGTAAGGCATCCATCTGAAGGCAGAGTTCTAAATTCTTAAAGTCCAGAGGCTAAAAGCCTCTGCCATAGGGTCTTGTATGGCAGAGGATCCAACAGCAGCCTCTAGCAGGGGATCTTACTTGGCAGAAGTTCCGTCGGCAGCTCTGTTCTTTCTTCTTTTTCCTGTTGCATGGTATGCTCTTCCTCTTCATCCTCTTCCTCAGCTTTGGCCTGTTCTTCTTCCTCCATCCATGCCTTCTCACCCCAATTCAGGGGTTTTTATGAATAAAATTAATCAATCAACTAAAAACATGCTTCTAAGCATTCTTTATACACTTATCAAAGGTGTAGAATTTTTCAATTCTAAAGTAGGAAAAGCACTAAGTCAATTCTTACTATTATTTACATACATATTTCTATCTATTCATATATATGGTTCTATCTGTTCCATCTTAAAAATGAAAACAATATTTTTATGAAAATAATTTTATCTTATTCACATAAATGTCTCTATTTTACTTTTTTTCAAAATGTGCAATGTTCTTACTATATTTGTTATGTCTGAAGCCAAGCCACAGGAACTAGGCATTAGGGCTTATTAAGATTTTAGGAGGTTTTATTTTTATAAGGTACTGAGGATATATTCTAATTTATTTACTTAAAACTATAACCAAAACTTGTATTTTTAGCTCTATTTCACGACCATGTGGTTCAATATATCTTAATTTCCCTAAAGACCCTAATTTAGTATCTGCATTCTTTTCTCTTTCTGTGGAATTCAGAGAGGCTTCTGCCTCTTGCAGTCCAACACTTAACACACTCTTCAAATGCCTACAACTGTACTCTCTACAAGGAGATTGCAGCCAGGTGGAGTCAGGGTCTTTTCCCAGGTAGCCAGTGACACGACAAGAGCACAGACTCTCAAACTGCAGCAGGGGAGGTTTAGGTTGGACATTAGAAAGAACTGTATCACTGAAGGGCTGTCAAACATTGGGACATACTGCTCAGGAAAGGGAAGGAGTCAACATCCATGGATGTGTTGAAGAAATGGCTGGACCTCGCACTTAGTGTCTAATTGACAAAGTGGTGATCATTCAAAAGGGTGGACTTGATATTCTTGGAAGTCTTTAGCAATGTCTTTTACTTTGCGACGATATCAGATTGATGGTTTCATGCCCTTCATGCAGATTGTCTGCCCAATAATTATTTAGCCTCTCATTGCAAGGTATTTATACAAGGAAGTCTAAAGTGCAGTTCAAAGGGAGAAAGCTGAAGAAGATAAAAAAGGGGAGTTGTTTGTGTAGGATGCTTATCCACAAGAAAGCAGTGCCCTAATGTTTCCTTTTAAGCCACCAGCCCACTTAATTTTCTGTAGAAGTGTATTCCTACACATGCTGGTAGACAGGCATTTTGCACCTGGTAAGTTCTAGACCTGCCCATCCCATTTTTGGTGAAGAATGTCTGAACAGAAGATAAAGTTTTGAGGAATCCTTTTTGGTTTTTTTAAACCACTTCATCAAAATTAAGTGTATGTACTTGCATTAAAAAGGTAGAACAAATGAAGAAAGATATTTTAATACCCAGCATTTTCATAAAGTTATTTAATTTCAATATTAGGAAAATATACTAGTTTTAAAATAACATTTACAAAGATTTGTGTGAGGAATATACTGCTTTTACTTTGAGTATTTGTAAATTTTGTGAATCAGATCTAAAGAAGGTCACAACAAACCCAGAGAGACATTAAATCTAGAGTTCTCTCAGAGACATGACTTTCTCCTTTTGACTTTTTGCAAATACCAAGTCTGAAGAAAGGTGAGACTCTTATTCCTCTAGTCTTCCAAGACCCCAAAATCCTGAACCATCTAAATGTCTGCAACACATTTAATTTTAAGAATTTACTTGCACATTATCATTTTACTTGTAACAGCAATGCTTTTATCCCTAGTAACTTAGTAGTGAGCTAAACCATCCCAACAGATATCGCAACACGAGGCTCTTTATAAGGAAGAAATAATTCATTCCCAGGGTCTATTCTCAATAAATGTAAACTGAATGTGCTCATTCCTTGAGGAAATACAGAGCAGCATCAATTCACACAGCTCTGGGACTATGCCACAAAGAATGTGATCCCCTTCAGTCCATTTGAGAATGACTTCATACATCAAGTACTGAGCCACAGAAAGGCAGAGGACACAAAATTTAATGTCAAGAAAATTTAAGCTCATTTTTAAATGTCAATTTATTTTAATTATTCTAGAATACTGATAAAGTATGTGTAGTATTTTAAGTAAAATTTCCTAAATGCTCTTAGATTCTAGTCTCTGACTCCAGTTTTAGAACCATCATGGAATTTAATCAAAATAAAAAGCTGCACTTTGAAAGGGCTCATCTGGGGCTGCCAAAGTTTATTTCCATTTTAACAGAGAAGTTCTAAAGAGCTGGCAATATTTATCCTAGAGTATTTGATTTAAAAGGCCAAAAAAGTTATTTCTTAGGCCTTAAATTAAAAATAGCTTCTGAACATAATGAAAGAAATTATTTTATGGAAACATTGTAAAACTGAAGACAGTGACCAACTACACTATTTTCTTCACCAACCAATCATAGATGGTAATTTCATCAAGACTCATCACTTCTGTCTGCTTTTCCTGCCTTTGAATTCCCAGTTTCACTACACTGCAAAGTACAATGATACACACTACCTTTACACACAGCAATGTTTTTCAAGCTTTCACATGATGCTAGAATGTGTGGTGTCTGTAAAACCCATAACTGTCTTCCAAGAAATAAAACTCCTAATTATCTAAAAAGGCACACAGAAACAGGTTAAAAAAGATTTGGTTTAGCATTGAAAATTCAATTATTTCAGTAAGCCTATCATTCTTTCTTGTTTTGATTATTTTAGTCCCATCTCCTCAATTTTTCTTGCTTTTTCTTTTTTAGCTTTAGCTCCAAGAACCCTCCAGCCTCCATTCCCAAGTCTCCCTCTCTGTCTTTGACCCCCTACCCTCTGGGAGTTTAGAAATATTTTATGCAGTGCATGAATCCAGATCCTTGTTCAGCTTCAGTGCAGGAATGCCACGTCTCATCTTTCCTGGTAAGATTTAACCAATGGGGTGACTTATGTTGGTCAGCATGACATCGTCTGCCACAATTTTGTGTACATTTAGACCTTTGTGTGTTTCATACAAAGACAACTGTGCAGCTGTATGTGACCTTTCTTTTAAATTAGCACAAC
Source organism: Regulus satrapa (assembly GCA_013396955.1). NCBI lineage: Eukaryota > Metazoa > Chordata > Aves > Passeriformes > Regulidae > Regulus > Regulus satrapa. The sequence continues at coordinate 22,358 of VWZN01013925.1, read as the reverse complement.
TGGTAGAATGCTCAAGCCTTGTACACTCTACTGTAATGAGCCAAAGTGACTGCAACTGGCCTAATACTCTGCAAAGATTATTAGGAAGGAATTTCACTGCGTGGTGGCCAAGGGTGTTTTTCCAAGCAGCTCACAGAATAGCCTTTGATTACATGCAGGAAGTTAGCCAAGCTAAGCTTGCTGGTTTGCAGCCATTCCTTCCTCTCTGTATAGGTCCAGAATAGAAACTTCCCAAAATGGTGAGACAGGAACAGAGGAAAGAAACAAGCTTGGTAAGGTATTTCCTCGAGAACATCCACTGAAAGGAAAACTAACTAGCAACTAAAATACAGTTTAGATACAGCTTTATCCCATTCTAATTTCTTTTCTGGAGTATAACACATCTTCCCACTTGGTTTCAGAAACTGGAGGCAACTCAGGGGGCAAACCTGGGCAAGACAAAAGTTCAGCCTCAGATGAAAATCTGCAAGTTGTTCAAGTGCTACGCCAGTGCAGCTGGAGCTTAAAGTGGAGCCCATTTAATGTCTGTGGTGGCATGACAAGAGCAAAGGTGCCTCTTGCTTCCTCGTCTGCACCCTAGTCCAGAAACTAAAAAAAAATCACTAGCATCCTGTGTACCTGTTAAAATACACAGACTAAATGGGAACTAGCTACGCCTGAGGAGTGGGACAGATGAAACAGGAGGATCTATGAGCTCTTCCACCTGCTTTTCTCTGTGATTTCTTTGGTGAATTAAAAAATTTCTTCCCAGCTCTGTAAAGAAAGAAAAAAAGACTAAGTTTAGATAACTGACACATAAGCTAATCTGCTTATTATGGATGATTCGTTGTTCATTGTCATTCTTCCCACTCTTCTTGGTTTTTATTGTAAAGTTTCTCAACTATGACTTGAAGAATTCTTCCAGTGGCATTAGTGTTATTTTTATTGCAGCAGGTGGCTAAGACCTTGTAAAGAACAGACATTACCCAATTTGAAAGAGTATTTTTACTGACTTGCTAGATGCTTACTTAAAGCAGAAATAGTAAGAAGAGAAGAAAAATAGAGAAGAAAAATTGTTTTGACATGTGAACAATCATTACCCATGAATATGTGATGGAGCGAAAAATAATTTTCCTCTCCTCTCATACACATGCAATCATGTTGTTTTTTTTTCCTATCATATACATATTTAATATCTTTGCTCTCAGAAATGCTGAGATGAAAACCATATTAATAATGAAAGAAAGTACAACAAGCACATCTCTGGTGTGCAGCATTCAGGCTTCCTAATGCTTACAAAATTCCATTGGAGTTAACTTTATAAATCCAGAAGAATATTTATAAAACATGCCTAAAATGAGAAACAAGACAGTTAATATTCCAGCAAACTATCTATGCATTTATGAAACTGGCATCTCAAGAATAACTATTCTATGAAGTCCATAGCCAGAAACATAAATATAAATTTAAACTAATTTCTCACACAGAAGGTAGGTTTCATGATACCACAGGAAAAGCCCCCAAACTTACAGTATATTAAAAAAACTACAAGCCCCAAAAGGCAAACAAACAAAAACCACAAAAAAAACACAACCCGTGCAGAAAATAATTCTGACCCTATCTGCAGTTTAAGGTACTTGGTTAAAAAAGCATCCATCATTTTCTTAGTATGAGCAACTGTCAGCAGAAGAAAAAAAAAAAACAACCAAAAATAAAACCAGCAAAACAAACAAAAAACCCACACAAAAGCAAAAAAACCAAACCAAAACCAACAGAAAACCCCCAACCCCCACCCCGCCCTCCCAAAAGCGCAGGTCTACACCTAGATGTAAAAAAAATTCGCTACGCGTGAAATTTAGAAATAATGTTACAGTTTAGAAGCTTAAAAGCATACCCCTCCCTTCCCCATACGTCAAATTCTCAACTATCTCAGTGTTCTGCCAATCTTTCTTCTAAAATCAGTCAGCAAGTCTGATAAATTTAATTCAATTTCCCACCCACTTTTAACGGAAAACTCATTTTCTGCCAAGTTTTTCAATTGCTTGACGACAAAATAAGCTCCTGTTCCAGCTGGGGGTGAGAGTGTTGGTGGAAACAAAATAGGAGAGGACCAAGTTTCGAGAGGTGCAAAAAGGCGACTTTTTACACCTCTCGGACCCTACGCCCGGCGCCCTTGACATTGATTGCTCCGCCGAATTCCCCGGCGGGACCGCCTCCCCGCTGAGGGCGGCTTGCGCTGCATCATGGAAAATGTAGTCTGTCTGAGAAAACCAGCCTGTCGGAGGGAAGCCGCTCCAATTACGGCACGGCATGCCAGCAAAAGGGCCGCTCGGCAGGAGAGGGAGTGCTGGTTTCAACTGCAAGCCGCCGAAAAAAATGCCGCTTGCAAGCTACAGTTGCGAAATAATGAAGAAAAAACACTTGGTTTTAAATTTGGCTAATAAAAAATGGTGACTTCTCTACAATGACGCATCAAAGCGTAACCTCATTTCCGAGACAGAATTCCAAAACATCCACCTGCGCGCTGCCGGTGCTCCAGGTACGGCGGCGGGAGCAGCTCTCCGAGCAGCAGGCAGCCAGGGCACCACGCAGCACCCTCAGCACATGTACATACAGACATACACGTACCTGAGGCACCCGGTTTTTAAAGATCACCGAAAACACCCTGACCCTCCGCTGAGTCACGACACCCCCACGACCCACCTGGGCAAACACGGCGCCTTCATCGCCTCCAATTGACTTACTGCGGGTCCGTGCCGTCCTGCCCGGTATCTCGGCTCTCCGGGAGCGCTTCCAAGCCCTGACATCCGCAGAGCCAACCCGGTGCCACCACAGGGATGACGACCTTTATCGTACTACTTCTAATACAAGGAAAGTAAAACTCCCCACAAAACTCGACACCAACCCATCTTGGGGCACGCCTCACTCGTGTAGCTCAAGATTTTGCTATATGCACGCACCTGGGCTCCTACTCCAGAGGCGGACAGAAAGGGTTTCACCCCTCGCAGCCCGCCTCTGAAGCGGGAGTGCGGCCCTTTCACGACGGCGCGGCCGCGGCCGGTACCGTCCTTTCCGCCGGTGAGGTGCGGTCGGCCCCGCCCCTCCGGCTTTCCCGGCAGAGGTGACCGGGTTCAGGCCGCGGCAGCGGCGGGCCCACCCCCGCATTCCATTCCCTATATGGCGGCAGGGCCGG
>VWZN01013925.1:472-17635 GCA_013396955.1 Regulus satrapa | reverse complement strand
CTCCGAGTTTTCTGTCGTTTCCCCTCCTCCCCTGAAAAGGGGAAGACAGACAAAAGAGGTTGCCGCTCGCCTTTTGTTGACGGCGGTGGCTCGGTGTGTATGTACTTGTCTCTGTGTGCGTGTGTGTGTGTATGTGTGTGTAGCGCCAGGATTCTCCCCTTCCCACTCCCCCAAAACCTCGGTGCTGCCTGCTGCGGGTTTGACTTGGCAGCACCTTGCTAATGTGCCATCAGTGTTTTTCCCGAAAGGAAGATGTGTCCCTGCGCTTAGGCTTAGTGCCCTTCTCTTCTGCCTAGGGGGACTTACTTTTTCGCTTATTTTTTAAAAATCTAATTCTTATACATTTCATCTTTTCACTTTCTCTTTCCAGGGGCTCTGAGGTGCATCTATGGCTCCTCAGGACTGGCTAAACCAGAAGTAGGGCTTTTTTAGTTTGGTTGGCAGTGTTGAGATTTTTTTCCCCTTTTGCTTGCACTTCATTCTGTTTGCAAGCGATTAGGAATGACAGGAGTGCACATAGGGAGGTTTCTTGGCTGACTGCATTTAAGCCAGGAATTCACTGTGAAAATAAAGCCAAGGGGCAATAAATAAAAAAATATAATCTTCTCTAGGAGGCAGACACCCAGCGTGGACTTTGCTTTGCTTGCTCTCAGCAGTGGAATAGGCCTCAGTGAATAGTTGTGAAAGAAAAAAAGTAACTTCTTGTGTGTCCTCAAAGGGCAGGGCATTGAATAATGTTGGCAAGGGTCAGTATGAAGAAGGAAAATTTGCATAAATAGAACTGAAGTGTTGACTGCTTCTTCTGGAACCCTTAAATGCATTTCAAACAAATTCTGTACCTACTGCTGAAAATACATTTGCTTTGTTTTATCCATCCCCCCCCCCAAAAAACAAAACAAAACAAAACAAAACAACACCCAAAAAAACCTTATGTGAGCCTTCTTTGAAATTCTTCGCAAAAATAGTAGTGGAAGCTAGTGATAGGAAAGATGTCCTATGACAGAGGCCTTTGGCAAGGGAGTTGTGCAGGACTCGGGGAGGCTGGGTGCTGCTGTAGGAAAGTTCTTGTGTAATTTGGGTAGTTAGCTGTGTCATTAGGACTGGATCTTGCTGACATGATATTCCTTGTGAAGCAGAAAGGTGCAACTGTTAAAGGCAATTCAGCTCTAAGAGTGAGTTATGTTGGGCAGAGAATGGAATTGGTTCCATATAATAATATGTAGCATTGATAAAAACTTAGAATTAAGTTTATGTAAGTGCGTGTTTAGTAACCATATAAATGTGTGCTTGTGTTCTTTGCAGTATGGGTAGTGGAAACTCTGTAAATGTTTACTGTTGAACTATGGAAAAGTGCAGTTATTGGACAAAATACATTTTATTACGCATCAGTTCTAACAGCCTTACTTGTACCCTGAAGTATTACTATAAATAGGGAATACAGGATTTGATTTGAAAGACGCATAAATTTTGGTTCAGTGGTAGTTAAATAGCACCATTTGCTTCTGAATTTTGCATTTTGAATTTTTTCATCTAGCTCTGAGTAAACATTCTGGCAATTTTATCATGGTAAATCATTTTAAGCGGGAAGATTTCACAAACCTTGTATCTCAGGTTTGCTAAAAATCTTAATGTGATTCTTCTTTATGCCTACCAACTTAGTCTTGTGTGTTGTCTTGTTGTAAAGAAAATTAATATAAAATGAAGATGATGTATTAGTGATATATGCCAATAATGTTCTTGGTAATCAGGCAGTAAGGTTGTCTGCTAGTCTGTGCTGTAGTTTATTGGTGCCTAGCATAATAATTAGCTTCACTTAATTTTGAAAGATTTTTCTTCAAAGAAGATGGCTTCAGAATTCAATTTGCATCTAATTTATTGATGTATTTATATCTTTTTGAAATGCTTCAAGTGGACATGTGCCTTTTTCTCTTTTAGTTTATTTTTAAAAAGCCAGAGAATGCAAGCTCCTAAAGCAAACCTTCCCAACTGCATAAAACAACTCTTTTACCATGCATGTGTTTAACTTATTTCAAACTGAGTATTTTCAGTAAAAATTACAGTCTAAACAAGAAAGCACTTTGTGAGGAAATACAACGATGTGGAAGAAAAATTAGAAATTGACTGTGTTTCATTTGGCCAAATTTATGAAGATGCCAGGAGCAAGCAGACAGTTTTAGATGGCAAAGTGTATATTTGGTTTCTGAGGTTAGTCCTGAATTAGTACACAGTACTGTATTGTCTTCACAGCTGTGGCTGTCAAGGTTAGGAAGAGGTGTGATCCCTCAACAGCACAGCTGATGTGGTGACAGCTCTTAATGCAGCTATTCTCGGAGAAGAAATAAACCCCTGTGCCTCTGCTGGTATGACTCTTGCTTGAGGAAAGACAGAAGTTTACTTGGCTGTAGTGCTGTAAAACTCAGCTTCATTGCTGCAGCTGCAGCCGAAGTACTTGAAAATGTTTTGATATGTCGTACAAGTGCTCCTGCAGTATCCCTGTCTGCTGGTAATTTGAGGTAGGTTTGTCTTTCTTGCGTAGACTCTGCTTGCTCATATAGGCCTTTCTTAAAGGAGTTACAGCCCTTTCCATGGTAGCATAGGGCTCTCCGGCTGGCTGTGGTAGGTCATGCCTTTTAGCTATGAATGGCAAGGGAGTGAGTTGGAGGAAAGGGACTCCAAGGGAAGAAAAATATAAAGAATTCATTGACTGGCACTTGCCACAGCTCTAGAATATGTTGTTAATATTATAAGATAGAAAGCTGCCTTGTCTGTAGAAGGAGGCTCAGCCGAAGAGCATCATTAAATTGGAGCTGCTTGTTTAGGGAGCCCCTCAGGGATGCTTAAGTTCAGGGATATAACCAAAATGCTTCTTAGAAAAAAGCTAAGTAAAATTTCTCCTTTGTTCAACAGTCGTTGAAACTGATGTTTCTTTCATTTGTTCTTAAGTTAAAAACTGGAGATTTGTTTTGCTTTCAAAAACAGGAGAAACCAATTTTTTTTTTTTTAGCAGGAGCAAGAGAAAATCTTAGAAGACTGCATATAATTTGGAGGTGGCTGCATGTAATTCTGGTATTCTGGTGGAATATATATTGTAGTCAGCAGATTTCAGATCATTTTAGTAGACAATAATTTGAGTTAAATTTTGATTCTTCCTTGTCATCTTTACTGACAAAAAAACCCAAACCAAACAAGCACCCAAAACTTTCTGAAATTGCAGAGCAAGTAAGACAAAAGAAATTTCTCCTATTTTGGGATTCAGATGTGTGAGTGCCAGTGGTATAACATGAAACACTGGTTTGTTTTTTTTCTATTGATAAAACCATAGCAAGTATTTTATTGGCAAAGATGGCACAAACATTATACTGTACTGTGACTTGAACTGTGACTTTTAGCAGATACGGTGCTCCTCACTAATGTGTGCAATATATATGTAATTATTGATGAAATCTGTTAGACAGATGTATTTAGAGAAAGGATTTACTTAATGAAGGTAATACTGAGTTGTGTGACAAAACTAAGGCTGTCATTAGTGGCAGTGGAGGCACTGTGTTTAGTATTAACTTTTTTTGACCTGTGATACCAAATTGTTCTGGTATGTGCATACCTTTTTCCAAGGGGAAAACCTTGTGTTGAATTCTGCCTATTTGAAGAGGAGGATTTTGTGTGCTGACATGCTGAAAGAACAATCATGTTCTTCCACAGTCATCTTAACTTGGGGTTTGGTTAGAAATGTATGAGTAAAACAAGTAATCCAGAATTTGTTAATACAATATTGTCGTATGGGTGTAAACAAATTATGTCGGACTTTTTGCTGGACTTTTTTGAATTAGTTCCAAGAGTAGTAGAGTCTTGTGAAAATGCTTTAATTGATTCCAGTTTCAGTTTGCTCTAAGAAATGACTACTGGTATTTCCAAGTTCCAGAACAGAAATGAATAAGCTATTTCTTAAATGTTTCTTCCTGAAAGGGAGATATCTAATGCATTCTAGCTTCCTTATTAGATTTGGAATACAATGTGTTTATTGGGGAATATGCAAGCTAGTTTCTGTGTTTGTGCCCTAATAAACTATCCTTGACCTTGAATAATTTCTTTGGAAACCTTGAAAATAAAGATAGAGCTAAAGAAGTGAAAAAACTGTCTTTCAAGGCTAGAATGCTGAAGGTGGAAAAGCTTTGTAAATCAAATTTTTTCTCCTGCCTTTAATTCAGGCTTTCTAAAAATATCTAACCTTTTGTTATCTAGGTAATAACTGATATCAGTATAAAGTGTGAAGTTGTGTAGTAATATAAATATGAATGCAAAGTTACAGTAGTATAGGAAAACAGCTGACATTCCTTAACTTGCCTTCTGTTTAGCTTATTTTTCTTGAGGGGTTAGGTAGGAGACTTTATTGCATCTTTAAAGAAACCCAAAAGCCAAGTCATAAAAGAACCACACTTTTTTAACTGACAAAAACTATCCTAATTTATGAATATGCTGACTGTGACGTGAACTAATTTGAAATCTGAAAAAGCTTTCATGTGCAGCAAAGAAAAAGATTTAATATGAATTCTGATTGCCTGGAATGCAGTCAGCCTGACAACACGTGAATACTTGAGTGCTGTCCAACAACTGCACTTGTTCTGAGAGATCTGTCTCCTTGAACTTCCAGTTTTTCCTCTTGGCTTACTGTCCAAGACGATGTATGTAAAAAGTTCTCAGCTGGGTATGTGTGCAACCCTTGATGTGTCTTCATAACCTTCTGTGACCTGGATCACTAGTGATGTTGGCTGGCGCTGTACACTGGTTTGCATTCTCCTTCCAGCTATGTGCCAATTACCATGATGGATGTGATGGCTTGTGGCACATTATGCTGCTCTCCTCTGAAGCAGCCACATGCATCCAATCTTTGTTGCATTGGTCCCGCTGTGGAGGGCCACAAGTCTGGAAAAGCTGAGATATAAGTCACTGTCTTAAAATAGTTTTCGTACTGAATTCTGCAAATGTGCAAACAGACTGGAGGACTTGAGCCTTCTAATAGTAACTACAGTGTAGAGAATTCCTTTGTGGTCAAGAACTGATAAAAGGCCTGCGGTAAGAGCTTTAGTGGGCATACAAAAGACTTTCTTATGTGACACAATTCAGTATGGACTCAAGAGTCTCCTAATGTGGAATTTTTACCAACAATTTTATTAAATACCTCTAAAAAGTGAAAACCAAATTGTCAAAGGGGGTAGATTTCAGCAATGCTTAAAGTATATTTTAAAGTAATTGTGGTGCATGTTATTACATGTTTTAAAAAGAAGAGTGTGATTTTTTTTTTTTGCGGCTTTAAAGGTTATTTATTTATTATTATTTTTTACTCTAAGCTTCCATTCTTCTTTGCAAGAGAGTGTATTTGAAATAGCTGGAAGTTTTACTTTGGAAATAAGAAAGTCTGCTAATTGGAAGGATGCAGTAAAAGCCTAGCTGATCAGATAAATAGGAAGCTCGTTCACTGAATTAATTTTCTAAAAGTTCAGGCTGTTTACCTTTTATCATAGTTTCTTTAATGATCCACCTGTTTACATAAATCATCTTTCAGTGTTAATTGGTGTCAGATCTTTAATACATTTTGGCCTCACTGGAAAAGTAGTGGGGGAAATGGCATAGTAAGATATTTCACGGAAGTACATGTTAATATATATTTTTATTGTGTCTTTTTTTTACTTTATTTTTCACAGAAGTTAATTGTATTCAGATGATTGTTTTAAAGGCCTGAAAAATCAACTGTTGCATAGCCATATGACTTCTAAGAAATGAGACACTGTTGTATGTGTGCCAAGTTTAACTGCCAACTGGTTACTGACAACTGGCAGTAAGGCAGTGACAGTGCAGGAACTATGCAGGAATTGTGTAGCTGACTATGATGTTTAATTTACACTGACTAATGAAATGAAAAACATTACACCATCAAGGCACTTAAAACTGGATAAACCCTTATAGAGTGTGAGATGAATGTACAGCCTGTAACAGAGTAGATGATCAAGTTTGCATGTGTTCTAATTATTTAAGTGTTTTTATGCTTGTGTTGAAAGCTTGGCTTTGGGTTAAAAGCTTCAGCAGTGGCTCTCAGATTTGTTTCTGTATGCATAGAGGTAAACTCTTTCTTCTTTTATTCTTGAAGGCTCGCCTTCTTTCTGCATAGCAATGTTCCACTATGTGTGCAAGGCATAGTGGCAGCACAAACTTTTACAGCTCACTTCAGCTTCTAGCTTACCCTTGTCAAAAGTGACTTCTGAGCTTTATTATTAGTTTTTAATTTTTACATTCAGCTTCAATATTTTGACTAGGCTGAAGTGCATTCAATGATTAATGATGGGATTGATAGTATGTTCGTGGCTAGTATAAATACTGATAGTGTGGTCTTCAGAGTTTTGTATGCTTGATTGTTGGTCCTTTCTTCCACTTATGTGCAGCTGTGGCTATGAAAGGACAGCAGATAAAATTTGTGCTAAAATTTTATTACTGAATACACTTACAGGTAATCTTCTTGGGATCATCTGGAAAATGTGAGGAAGTCAGCTGAGTGGAGAACTCTACTGTAAGCTGTTGGTTGCTTCCACACCAATTCCATCAGATTCAGCTTCTGCTATTGGTGGAATACAATGCAGTGTTTTGGGAAGGTGGAAAGCAGTCTTAGTAAAACACTCATTTGCATATTTACAAAGCTGGATTTAGTGACCATGCTTACTGGATTAAACAGGGCTTGTTCTTCTTTAGGATAATTCTGCAGAGTCAACTGATTTTAAAAGTTGAAGAACAGGGAAAAATCAGTAGTCTAAATGAATTGTGTAATATATTAGTTCAAGGAAAAGAAAAAAAAACTTTTATTCTGAAATACTGTTATCACCAATGACAGCTGGGACAACTGGCTGCACTGCTGCTGTGGTACATTGCAAAATGAGTCTCAGTTCTTCCATTGATTTAGATTGTAAACTGAAACCTTGCAAACTGTCTACAGTTAGTGTCTTGGGGATAAAATATCAAATACATTATATTCTGTCTCTGGATTTAGTGTAGCTATACTATACAGAAGCTCAGCGCTTCAATTCTGCTTCCTCTGCAGCAGGGGGATGAGGATGACATAAAATGCACAGCTGTTTTTTATCTTTTTGTTATTGCAAGCCATGATATGTTAGAGAACCATAATGCAATTTTCCCGGTCAAATACGAATACATGAATTAATAGAGGTGATTTCAGCTTAATGTGCAGCATGAATGGCAGGCAGTGGCTAGGACTGGGACATGATGTAACAGATGCTTTAAAAATCTGATGGGATAAAGAAGTTGAGAATAAATTTATTAGTCGTATGTATAAATTTTAGAAGCAGCATCCCACTTTTACTGACAGTTTTGAGTGATGAGTTTTTTAATTGTCATGTATCTTGGCAGTAGTTTACAGGTTTGATTTCTAGGTAATTTTGTAGATGATAAATATGACTCTTTGGTAGCAGGTAGTGAAGATGTGTTTAGGAGTAAACAAGAGTTTTGTCTTATTGAATGTAATATGTGCTTGAAGAGAAGAAACATGGTAAAACACTGAGTAAAATGCTTTATAGATGAGAAACCAAGAAAAGAAGCGGGGAAGTGGTACTTTCTGAGGTCAAAGACCTCCCTAGATACCTTATGAGGTGTATTTAAGGAGGATGTAGTCTGAATGACTGTTACCTCTATATGCTCTGTTTTTAATGGTTATTAGCAAAAGCAGAGAAGCTGATAGACTTTTTCCTACAAAATGAAACACAGCTTTCAAGATTGAAAACAGGTTAGCAAACAGTAAGCTAGCTGTTCTGTAGCCTTTGTAATTGTAAAATAGTTTTAAGTTATGAAGTGAGTGTCCTCTCACTCTTTTTAACTTTTTGTTCCAATTTCAATTTGATGTATAAGATGTATCTTATGCACAAAGATAATGCTCTGATTTTTCAGATAATGGTGATTTTCTTTGTATATGAAGGGTGTTTGTCAGATTTTAGTTTAGCAGAAGCTCTTTCTGTTAAGTAATGATCGAAGCTTGACCGGTAGTATAACAAAACCATTGACTTTGTCTTGTACAACTGTTTGGAACAGATTTTTTCTTAACATTAATTATTCATTGATACAATTGTAGACTCTATCTGAATTTCATTCACCATAAGCTGTTTCCAAATTTTAGTTTAATTCTCCTGAAGAGACATTAAATTATTTAGTTGTAAAGCATTGTATATTGCGAAAAGAGACTGGTTTTCTTATTTTGGTTCCCCTCCCCTCAGTGAATATTTATGGTACCCAGGCATTTGAACAACAGACTTTTTTTTTTTTTCCCCCAGAAACTGTATATTATTTTGACCTGGGATGGGAAGTGCAGACAAAAATCTGAGAAGAGTGCTTCATTGGACAGTTCTTCAGACAAAAGTAGGAAGGGGAAAGAGGAAGACACCTACCAGAGTTGCTGCAGTGGAGATCAGAAGGACTGGAGAAGTTTTTCCTGCTGATAAGAGGCTATATGTAAGACAAACTTAAGATTGGTAGGGGTATAGGATAAGTAGTAAAGAGTAAAAACATAGGACAGATGTATTGTAATCTCAGTACCACAGAGATCCCAAGTTGTCTTGTACTTAAAAGGAAGGGCTTGTATTCGTTCAGCAGGACAAGGAAGGTTGTTGCTGTTGTCAGAAAGCTGAATATTCCTAGTATGTAGAATATGCTTAAGGGAGCAAGATGTCAGTAAGATCAAAGCTGTTCCTTCCTGATACTCAAAGTGTGAAATGATAGCTAGTGAAATGTTAGAATGGATGAGTGGAAAGAGATGTGAATCATGGGCATGTGCTTCAGTGATTCTGCCTATTACAAGGTCCATCTTCCCCTCTCTCATTGAATAACAAGAGGAAGTTGAGAAGTAGAAGACAGAAGTAAGATTAAGAAGTAGATCAAGTGTTGAGAAACAATCTGAAAGGTGGAAGCAGAGAAAGATGACTGGGCAATGAACACAAAGTTGTGATTTTAGGCAGTAAAAGGAGAAACTCAAAAAATCTGTAGAAGTCCAAAGGTCTGGGAAGGGGAATCAACATTTTCTGGAAGTGCTGAAAGGTACAGCAACCTGAATCTAGAAGACATTACCACTGGGGACCATGGTAAAAGCTATCCCACTGTGATGCACTGGAGCCAGCAAAGGCCCAATGGCAGAAACACATTCTAGGCATGGGCCTTGGTGTACTCAATGACTTTGTTGCGGGAGCAAGAGGGTGATGTGGGACTAGATAGTGTGATGTAATGAAAGCACCTCAGGCAAAAGTTAACGGGTTAGTGAGGTTGGAGAATCATCAGCATTAGAGGGCAAGGAGTGTCTGTATATTAGACTGACATACATGTAGTTTGATTGGAAGCATGGGGAGCTTTTTATAGCTGTGTTTTGCTCCAGGAGCCTGGGAGGTATAGCATGTCATGCAGCCTTGGTGAGGCAGTAAGTGTCATGAGTCTGGGGATTGAGGTATGTGCTGTTTGTATATAACAAAGTCAAGAGCAGATCTATTTGTATTGCAGTTGATGCTGGTTTGAAGTGTCAGAAGCAGAGTGGAGATGCTGTATTTGTACGGTGGGCTGGAGATGGGACCACTGCAGAAGGAGCCTGCAATGTAATTATCCATCAAATAATGGATGGGTACAAATAATGTGAGTCAGCTGCAGCACGTTGGGTGCAGGCTGGAGGGACCTTTAAGGGGCTTATTCTCTGCAGAGCACATTGTCCTCACACCACACTCTCTGCATGGATCAGCTCCTCTTGCACAAGTAAAAGCAACTTTGGGCAGCTGCTTTTTGTCAGGAATGGGTATATTTGCAGGCAGGGGGCTCTTGCAAGTGAGCAATATGCTCTTTGTGAGCAGTGTGTACTGTGTGTCTGACAGTGGTGTGGTGACAGCTCACTGGCCCTGATGTGGTGCAGCAACACAGTGCGTCTACTGATTGAGCGATGCATGTCAGCTGTTTAGAGGCTCTTGTACCAGCCTGCAAAAGCTGTGTAAATGCGGAGTGCTGAACAAGGGTTACAATCTGTAGTTTCTGATGTTCGTAAATATAGATTTCAAGTACAACTGCAGGCCTGATGTCTGTCTTCTTAAGGCTGGTAAACTTAGGTTGCCTGACAAAGATTATAAATTACAAAGACCTTAAACACTGATAGAAGTTGTGACTACATTTACAGTTATTCCTTTTCTTAGGGAGGGGGTACATCCCTGGTTGACCAAGCCTTCTGCCCTAAGGAAAGCTGCTGATACGGAAGCACAGTGTGGCTGTGAGCACGGAAATTCTCCAAGAGCCTGTTCCAGCAGGCTTGCAATCTCTTGTCACTCAATGAACTCCTCCAAGGACAGAATACTAAACAGGCCTATCAAAATAATTGTTTTCCTTGGTGAAATACTTCCCATGAATATAGTAAATGAAAGAACGGACTTATTTACTGAGCCATGACTCATTTACTTCTCTGTACCTCATTGTGTAACTCTTAGAATAGAAAATACACATGGCTGTAAACTTATGTTTTGGAAAGGTTTTCTGTGATTTCCATTTCCAAGCTTCACCTGCTATGATGACCACTGTGTTATTCACCCTGAAGTTACATGACTGCTTTAGGCTGCCTTAAGTGCAGGCTGCTGTCAAAGGAACACAAGCTTTCAGCTTGTGCCAGGGCTTGTGGAGTTGCATGGTGATCCAGACGACTAGCCTGCTTATGAATTTAGATCTCACTTGGTGAGTTTTACCTGGTTTATTGGCCAAAAAAAAATGCTATTCTTGATGCAAGGGAGAGAAGATTGCAAAAGGGGCCACTGAGAAGGGCAGGGCTCCTTTCTGTGCCAGTCACACTTAGACTGGCTTAAAGCGAACATGTAGCCTTTACTGCTGGCTGGGGAAAGGAGATGGCTGCTCTGTTTGGGAGTTCATCTCTGGTGAAAGACATCCTGTTTGTTACAGAGCCACCAGGACAGGCCTTCCCTGAGCTCAGGTTCTGTGTTAAGTATATATGTATGAGCCTAACATACTTTTTCATAGTGCTTCATCCGGTCTTTTTTGGTTTTCTTCGTGGCACAGGATCTTGTTTAAGTGATGAGTACTCCTCCCACACTCCATCAGTGGTTAAAAGAAAGCCAGATAAATATTTACTTTAAGAGTACAGAAAAGGGGAAGGAAATACCTAACCATTTAGTCCAATTGTGCAAATTCGTATGTCTATATTTGCATAGCTGTTGCAGAAGGTCCTTTTTTGCCTTCAAAGTTCATACATTTCCTTTCATTTGGCAGTGCTGAACTTCAGCCTACTTATATAGACTTTTGAAGTACTTTTTCTCTTTATTTCACTGTTGTTTGGTGTCCAGATTGTGTGTTTTTTGGTTTATTTTCATCTTAGCTGTCGACCTGCTTATTTTCATCATAGCTGTATCTAAAGTGCATGACTAGACCTGCTGAGCCAACGTAACTAAGAATAAGAACTCTCTGCTTCTTGATCTGTTGCCACTCAAGAGTCACTGGAAGTTGCAGGGTTGTGGTAGTGTAGCAGAGACTTCAGGTGTCTGGCATGGTCTTTTTTTACTGGTAGTAATGCTTGAGAAAGAACTGATGGAGCACAGTGTGCAGATTTCAAGCTGAGTTTGTAGGGCTGGCTTGTAGGTGGAAAAAAGCCTTTCTACTTCTAAAATAAGTGGTTTTGATATGGATTTACTAAGAGTCTGAACTAGCTTTGTGGTGTTTCATTACTGCTTCCCCAAGTGGAACAGTAAATGAGCAGAGTTTTGAATCATTTCATGTAACTTCCCTAGTGTGGAAGCTAAATGATGGAGAGCTGCTTTGGTGAGGTGTGTTTACTGAAATGATCTGTTTTCAGGACTTGAAATCAACATGTTATTCCACATGGAACTAACTAATGCAGAGCTTTGTTTGCCCATAACTACTGGAGGAAAGAAGTGCATGAAAGCCTTGTTGCACACTTCACAGTGCAGATAAGGCCATTTTTAGGTCAAAAATGGCTTTCTTTACCATAAAGAGAACTTTTCTGGAACTTACCTGTCTGGAAGAGGTTGCTTTGGCTTTCTCAATTGCTTACACTGTGGGAGATCAAAGCTTATTACTGGCTTACTTTGAACAGTAGCCTGATTCAGGGGAGGAAGGGTTCATCTGGGTTCCACACTGCTTAGAGGCTTCCTAGTTCTGACTAGACAGTTTTGTATGTCAGACTGTTACAGGCATTCATGAGTGAGACACGGGGTCCTTAAGCTGTGCAAAACTTAAGCAAGGTTCTTTACCTCTCTGGGTTGTCTCCTGGTAGAAGGAAGCCTGCATGACCTCCAATACAAACTGAAGTGTCCATATCCTTCCAAACCTCTGTAGGTGGTGTTTATTGTACATGTTTGTCTAGTGTCCTAAGCTCAACATTTCTTTTTTGGGGAAGGTGAAATTATGTAGCCTCTGGTATGTTTCCTGCTCTATAACTCCACTTCTAATGTTATAAAATTAGATGGGTATAAAATCAGATGTCTACTTTCTGTCATATCTTGTTTTAGACTCATCAGAGATGTTTAATGTGGTACTTTGGAAGCTGACTATGACTTCTGTAAGCCAGGTTTGTTAAAGAAGCACCAGTTTGAACTCTTGTTGGCTTTGGAGAAGGGAAAGCACTCAGGTGTATCAGTCTTTTAGTTTTTGTACCCATTAGTGTGGTTTCATGGTCATCTTGCTTTTGACCCCTCCACCTCTATTCTTACTTCTGGCTTTGTTATTTTGAAGATAAGAACAATCAGGGGAAATAGGCTGTTCAGAACAAGGTTTTGAGCTATATACAGTGCTGTTGCTCACATTAAATTAACAAATAGGAAAAAGAGCAATCCCATGGGTAATGCAGAAGGTTCTTTAAACACACTCAAATATTGAAGCTTGGGTAAATTACATTTGGCAAAATCCCAGGAGGGACCTGGGTGAGGGAAGAGGAGAGGAGCAGGGCTGATAGATGTACATTACCTTCATGTAATTCTGAAGTTTTTTCCTGTACTTTAATTTCTATATTTGCACAAATCCAAGGTTGTAATTAATGTATTTCTAGAAAAAGTATTTTGTTCGTTTTACTCATAATTATGTTTTATCTTTAATCTGTGGAAAATATTTTTTGCATTTGTTTTAATGGAAACTCAAAATAGGGTTAATTTTTAAGTGCTGCAGTTGAGTGAGTCTTGAGTGAGTAATGCTGCTAAGAGTAAAACTTACTTGGATTGATGTTTCTTGATGGAACAGGTCCAGGTGGATGTTCTCATCACAGCTCTTGGGTTGAATGAAAAAGAGTCTACCACTAAATACCATGCACTTAGGAGTTTTCATACAGATTTGCTTGCAAGTACAGAATTTTGTAGAACTGCTTCAGGAATCTTAACTGGCACTTGCCATCCTTGCCAAAGCCCTCCAGAAGCATTATGTAAACACCCTCACACCAGCTGTAGGTGAGAATGCTGCCTGTGGGTGCATGACCAGGCGCTGCTGAGTTTCAGCAGCTCACTATAATTTTCTCTCTTCAGACTTTATCTTTCACCTTTCTGAAAGACACCTGACCACTTTCCACCAAGGACTAGAAGTCCTGTTAGGAGATTATTCACAGGGCAATTTCCATGCAACAATGAATGCGCCACCAGCTGTGCTTGTGCACAGTTGCTTCTGTTGCTGTAGCAAGTGCAAAGTTATGCAAGGTTGTTTGACCTCATAGAGGATTTTAATTTGGACATATGAGGAGGAGCTTCTACTAGTTTCAGGCTACTACCATTTCTAAAATTGGTTGTGTAGCGTTGTCCCATTAGGTGTTGTTTGAATTCAGGCTAAAGTTTCAGCCAGTTATGCTGTGCAGATGATGCAATTAATCTTGTAGTCTCCCTAAATGTAGTTATTTTTAAAGAAAATTGTTTGTCAACTAGGAACTGAGACTCTTGAAATTACTTTTAGCATGCCATTTCTGTGAAATGCATCTCAGATAAGCTTAGTGTGCACAGGCATTTGATAAGCTTCCATCAAGATGAATCTGTCTCAGAGTCAGGATGCAAGTACTGCATCTGTTCTAACTCACTGTACTTGGGCAGAAACAACAGGCACAAAATGAATTAGTCTGGGTCTCTGGGAGATGTCCTTTAGTATTATCTTCTCAAGAACAGTGCAACACCAGGTAATAAAGAAAATAGATGTTTTGTGCATAGTCATTGAAGCCTTTGCTGTTGGGAGGCCTCAGAACATAAAGGTCATTGAAATCATGTGTAGAAACTTGCTTTTAGATAGGAGTGCCTGTTCTTGACTTAGACCATTGTAAACATGTAGTAAATTGAGACATTAAAAACAGATTGTCAGTTTTAGAAATATTGGCATCCCTCAGTGAAGGAAAATATATACTGAATAATGAACTATGGTGAATATGCAGGTTCATACATATTTCTTACTGAGCTTCATGATAAGTTTCAGTTAATTTCTTTGTTTTCCTTGCCCCTTTCCAGTAGTAGGGAAGAGATGAAAAGACAAAGATAAACCCAGACCCAAAGCAGTTTATTATGAAAAGATGGCTTCAATTTAAACCACTTATTTGTGAGTGACTCTGCTCTCCAGAGATGCAGTGGTTGTGAATATTTTGAGATCCTTCAGTTCTTAATTGCTAAAATCTTGAATTGTATTCCTGATTACTGCTGCAATGTTTTTTTATCTTTGCATTCTGGTTATTAAAAATACAATTTGACACATCTTTATTAAGCCTGTTTTAATTTGATTCATACAGAGAGAGTGAACTCAGTGCAAAGGAGGAACCTCTGCTGAAGACTGGAGTAGCTTCATTCAGCCTGGTCACTTGACAAAAAATTTATTTCCTCAGAAGAGTGGATAAAGTATGTGTGCTGTATCTTGGTCATCATCTGCAGTTATGCCTGAAGTGGTATATATCACATTGGGAACTTTTGGGAGGTTATTCAAGAGAGAAAAAACAGCAGGTGAATGAAATCTGTCTTTTAAGAAGTTCACTAAAAGTTACCAAGTTCTTGAGCATGCCTGAAAAGTAGAATAACTTACTTCTTCTGTTGAAGAAGTGTTGAGAGTTGATATAAATCTACCCTGTTAGATTTATGTCAGGTTACCTAGTCCACTGAAAGCAGAAGCAAGATATCTAGGAAAATCTTCATTAAACATGTGTGCTGATGATGACTATGCTGCTCTTCTCATTTCATGTTAGCCAGGAGACTTGCTATAATTTGTCATTCTGAAGTTAATTACATTTACTGTGCTGTCTGCATAGGCTAATTTTGAAGGCTTTTAAGATTAGGTGTGAGAATAAGGAGAAAAATATTCTCCAGAATGTGTTGAAATGGTTATGTGTTTTGGAGACTTTGTGCATTGTAAGTACAGAAACTATTTGCCAGCTTTTGCTTTTTGCCAGTAGTAATAGGTTTTTCTTATATCTCCACAGCTGTTTATTATAAGAACAGCTGACAGAAACTCATGCTTTTGGAGGTAAGGTGAGCTGACTTCTGGGTAGAACAAAGACCTTTGTCAGAGTAGGAAAGACCTTCCCCCTCATTCCCAGAACACAAATGTAAAGGCAGATGGCAGCTTGAGTACAGGTCGGAAACATATCTGGAAACTTAATTCCCCCAATTGGGGTGTTACTGAAGTGCAAGGATTTGTTTTTGGTTTACTGTCTTTAAGAATTTTAATATTTAACAAATAAAGCTGTGTGCTTTTGTATGCTGCTTTTTATGTAGTATAAAAAGCTTTAATGCACAGAGAATAATTGTTAAACAGGAGGAATGGACATGCTTGCACATGTGGTATGATTTGTGTTGTGGTGAGGAATGGGGAGTAATTTGGGTTAAACTAGATTAAATAAATAAATCCCCTAAGTCCTAGAACCATTGGGTTTCCCTGATTTCAGCATTTTGTGAGAGTGTTATGGAAATACTTATTCAAAGTAAGCAACCCCTGATGTTTGTAAACTAGTATCTTAGGTGCTTGCTTTTGTTATCTCCTTCTATAGGCATACCACTTTTTTTTGCATATGTGTTATTACCTTGATAACCTTAAAGGAATGCTACTTGCCCTCTCCTTAATTTTTCTGTGTGCCTGAACCATTACCACAGTGTCTTGATCTAGGTGTGTGACTACTTTACCTCCAGTGTTTTGTATATTCTGCCTTTTCACCCTCTAACTTGCAGCAGTGTTTGGAGAGAGCTTTGTTAGGGAGAAACGGTCCTTCTGCTTTGAAGCAGACAAGGAAGCATTTAGTTGTTTTAGACACCACTAAATCAAATTAGGTTCTCCATGCAGAAAGAAAAGGAATTTGAATGCAACAGCATGATAACAGGAAGGCTGTCCAGTTGCACTGTACAGGATAAATGATGTATAGAAAGTGGTGTCTTCCACAGATGGACCAAGGTAGTATTGTACTTACAGCTTGTTTGTTTGCAGAGAGTAAATTGTTTTTCCTTGAAAAACAAAATGAAAAACATTTTATCCCAACCTTATTTTTATTATCACCGTGTGTGCTTTATTAATAGTGATTTAGCAAAATAGAATTGAGTATCAATGATAATTTGGTGGGAATAGTCTAATGAAGTTTTTAATTTTGAAAACTGGTTGTGCATAGAACCATTAAAAAGAAAACTGATACTGCTGTTTTCTAAGCTAGCATGGTTGAACTGAGGAGCTCTGTGGTGCCTCCGTTCAGTTTGCTATCTTGTAAAGGAGCTGGTGGGGACATTAGTTGAGCAGTGGCTGCTGTCTCCAAAGAGAAAACCACCTCCTTTTTAACAAGGTACATCGACCAGGCCTAGTGTTTGGCTGCCTCTGCTGCCACAATTCTTTACTCTTGTTGAGGAAAGAGATGAAAGGGGCTCTGTAGTTCCTGCTGCTGAAGAGGAAAGGTAAAACTTGCTTGCTTCTGGTTCTTTCCATAACAATAAATTAGTAAAAGGCTTGGAGAAAATGTTCTCTCTGCAACCTTCAGTTAAAGGAAACAGAATATTCTGCTTAGAGGATTCTGGTTAATTGGGGGAAATAAGAAAACAAGTATTACTCCCTCTTATAGTGGCAAGAATAATTAATTCAAATATGGGTTGACCTTTAACATAAAGAAAAAACTCAGAGAATGGGGGAAAGCTTTTAGTAGATATC
>VWZN01013923.1:156992-173513 GCA_013396955.1 Regulus satrapa | reverse complement strand
TAAATTCAATGAAGGACCAACACTTAGAGGTCAGTGTGAGATGTATATGTGTTTCTCACCCTGCCCCGAGCTTCCCACAAAATATGAAACTTTGGTCAATATATATACCCATGTCCACAAACAATTCCTCACTGGCAATAAAGACTACCATATAAAAATATTTTCCATTATATTTCTAATATATTTTATAACAGTATTAGTAAATAAAAATTTTTAGTGAAAACATGTTCTTTTGTTAAAATCTACTTGTTTCTCTATTTAAATGAAATATTGTGCATACCAGAGATAAAGGGTGTTAGCCCCCTAAGGAAAAGGAAAGGATATGGAATTCTAGTAATACTAAAAAGCCCTGATGTAACTAGTACCTGAAAAACAATTACTTAGTGAAAGATTTTTCCTGTAAGTTTTACTTAAACATTTATTTCATAGCACACATATTTAAAAGAAAGTTGTATTATGTTCATAAGATATGTTTTATTTTGAGCCATTTTGTCAAAGGCCTGTCTTCGTGAAATTTTAAAAAAATGCACATGGCACTTAGAAATAATATTTGTGAGGAAATCTGCAGTGTAAGATTACAGCTTAAATCAATTTTCACACCATGAGAGGGATTCACAATAGCATTAATAAAATAATCTATATTTTCAACAGCCAGTGATTCAGAAAAGCCAATAACATGATGTTGTATAGCAGATACATTATTTATTTAAATAGAATATAGACCCAAAATTGAGGGTTTCATAAAACAAAAGCCTCCCAGAAAGATATCTTCAAGGCATTTCATTAGAACTGTTCAGAGTAACAAGTTTAAATGGGTAAGATTGATAATAAGCTTAAAATATTACCTGGTTTCTCTGAAGAAATAAGCTCTTACTCTCTAAAACGCTCAGTGCNAAAAAAGTAAGGGGAATATATTTGAAAGGAAGAACTAGTACACAGAGTACAAATAACTTTAAAGATATTTTAAGTTTTTCTTAGGAGCTTCCACACACGCTTATAGTCATTGTTAGCTTTCTGTTATGATGCATTTTTAACAAGATTTTTAGCAGGTAATTAGGAAGTCAAATTACTCACTTTTGATGCCATATTTCATACTATTGGCAACATTTTTCACCATGGTGTTAACACATACAAACAGTGATAATTTCTAGAGAGACTGGCTCCAAGTTTCCCTGCAACTGAAATGCAAATTGCAAAGTTCAGTTTGATGTTCGCTGCACACCTCTGGCAGAATTTGGCATACAGTCAGTACTGACAGGAGGAACCTGGCAATTTCTAATCTAGAGCCCCATATGTTTGTTTCTTTATTAGAGGATTTCATAGTATATTTGTGGTTGCCATACAACTATATTTAACTTTTCTAGCATGCATGATATGTGGACATATGATATGACATTTGGACAGTTTTACTTGGCATAATGAAGTGGGTGACCATTTGAAGAGTCTAGAAGCTACTGTCCTCCAAACTTACTTTCTGAGTTCTAAAACACTTAAAAGTCTCTTATATTATTAGTTGGAGGCTTCTTAAATCCAGGATTATATTGAATAATTTTTTATGATATTAATAATTTTGACATTCATATAACACAAAAAATGCACTCAGCCATAGGCATTAGGATGTAAAGACAAATTTTAAAATTAAATTTGAAAATAATTCCTCTCCAAATATATAATTCTCACTTTGCCTTCAAGGATACACTTTCTCCAAGAGTTCAGAAGACCATAAACCTTTTGAATGTATTAGAATTTACATTACTACTTCCCTGAAAATATTTTGCCTTCATCTTTTTAACAGACATATTAAAACTGAGCATTCTTGCTTTTCCCAAATTTGCCAAAACTGTTTTAAAAAACCTGCAAAAGCCTAACAACAATCAACTGCCATATATCACCACGAATGCCTTCAGCTGACATCAAAACCAACTGGGCACTGAAGGTTGTAGAAATGCAAGAATCAGATTGTGTTTCAGTAAGATTATTAGACAAGGCATTGCATGTCATGGCCCAGTAAGGTATAGTTTAGAATAAATTTTCAGAGGTTTTAGAGAACTGTTTAGAGCACCTAATAGTAAGAGGATTTTGCATCACTCTTTTCTGCCTTTCTTCAGATGATAAATAAGAACAAGAACAAAAGTATTTACAGTAACAATAGCTAACATTAATCTTTTTTTTCATCACCTTTACAGCATTAGTTTATCATATAAAGCTGAAAGCAGTCTTTCATTTTATAAAAACAGGGTTAATTTTATTCAAATTTGTTGAAATACTATGATCTAAGGATCTNGATAGATAGATAGACAGACACACCATTTTAAAGACAGGGCAGCAAAGACAGTCAAAACAGGGGTGTGGAAAACTGATATAAACAACCCCAACACTATAGATGCTANCTGGCAATTTCTAATCTAGAGCCCCATATGTTTGTTTCTTTATTAGAGGATTTCATAGTATATTTGTGGTTGCCATACAACTATATTTAACTTTTCTAGCATGCATGATATGTGGACATATGATATGACATTTGGACAGTTTTACTTGGCATAATGAAGTGGGTGACCATTTGAAGAGTCTAGAAGCTACTGTCCTCCAAACTTACTTTCTGAGTTCTAAAACACTTAAAAGTCTCTTATATTATTAGTTGGAGGCTTCTTAAATCCAGGATTATATTGAATAATTTTTTATGATATTAATAATTTTGACATTCATATAACACAAAAAATGCACTCAGCCATAGGCATTAGGATGTAAAGACAAATTTTAAAATTAAATTTGAAAATAATTCCTCTCCAAATATATAATTCTCACTTTGCCTTCAAGGATACACTTTCTCCAAGAGTTCAGAAGACCATAAACCTTTTGAATGTATTAGAATTTACATTACTACTTCCCTGAAAATATTTTGCCTTCATCTTTTTAACAGACATATTAAAACTGAGCATTCTTGCTTTTCCCAAATTTGCCAAAACTGTTTTAAAAAACCTGCAAAAGCCTAACAACAATCAACTGCCATATATCACCACGAATGCCTTCAGCTGACATCAAAACCAACTGGGCACTGAAGGTTGTAGAAATGCAAGAATCAGATTGTGTTTCAGTAAGATTATTAGACAAGGCATTGCATGTCATGGCCCAGTAAGGTATAGTTTAGAATAAATTTTCAGAGGTTTTAGAGAACTGTTTAGAGCACCTAATAGTAAGAGGATTTTGCATCACTCTTTTCTGCCTTTCTTCAGATGATAAATAAGAACAAGAACAAAAGTATTTACAGTAACAATAGCTAACATTAATCTTTTTTTTCATCACCTTTACAGCATTAGTTTATCATATAAAGCTGAAAGCAGTCTTTCATTTTATAAAAACAGGGTTAATTTTATTCAAATTTTTTGAAATACTATGATCTAAGGATCTAAGGAGACAAAAAAAAAAAAAAAGAAAAAAAAAGTTTCCCAACATTCTTCCAGATCCACAATTAATTTCATTTTACTGGCAGAACACAAAAAATTTTAATGATCAACTTCTGATCAACTGGAAAAGATACACCTTCATTTAAAGGATCTTGTTTCAATGACCATTTGCTTCTTCCAGATGAGCTCACCATGGCAATCTCTTTCCCATCTCTCTCTTCCACATCACTTCCCTCCAACAACACAGGTAAGTTTTTAGGCTGTTTCAACTCTCCTGCTGATTCTAACCTATTTTGGCAAATCCTTTGAACACTGGAACAGTGCCAGGACCTGGATGCTGTCCCTTGCTTCAACTTGGAAGAATAACAGGACAGAATAACAGGACACATCTCTGTCATCCCTACCATATGATGAAGCCTCTGATTCCTTGTAAGAAATTGAATCTGCATAGCAGCTTGAAGCCTTTACAGAGTCTGATAGATGGGGGTCTGGGTGGAGGATAAATGGGAAAGCCCTGCCTGAAACAAACCTTAACACCTTAAGGTATACAAAAAAAATATATAATATATAATATCTTATATTATATATATATATATATATAATATATACACAAAAACTTTCATAAGGTCTGATTATTCTCACTGAACTGCAGCCTTGTGTATCAGGAATGAGTAAACTCAGCATATCCTGTAACTCCAGGTGCTAAAGGCACACCCAGCATGACTTGTGACAAGGTGTTAATCATGCTGTGCTTTAGAGCTGAGAACCTGTCTGTCCTTTCTGCCACATCTTGGGGACAGAGGTTTTCTCTTATTCTGCCATCTTGGCTGGTGAGCAGCAGGGACATTCAGCCAGCATTTAACAGAGACATAAGTACCATGAATGGAAGTGTCAGCAGGACAGAGTTACTCTATGTCATCTCCTGCCTGCTGGTGAGATGCTAGTCATAAGCAAAACAAAACAGGATAGTCTCAGGTGCTTTGAATAAGTAACGGGTTTCTTAAAACTTTGGAAAATATACTTTCCTGTCATCTGATACACTCCTTGGCAAGCTTCAGAGAAAGTCGGATGTGCAATTTTCATATCCAATTTGGAACCTCTTTTCCTTTACAAAGTCATCATCTGAAGAAATGAAATTGCAACATTTTATAATATAAAATTGTCACTTGCAGACCTTTTGTCACTGCTTTAAAGTTTCAAGGCTCTTTGCATGTTCATAGCTCATAACATCAATACGATACTCTGTCTACAAGAAGTAATTTCTAAATAGATCCATTGGAAACAAATCCTGCCAATGCTGTTGAAATTGAAAATACCATTCTTGCAGACAAAATGTTCATATGAATTGTTCATAACAGTGTTCATAATAATTACCTAACACAAGAAGAGCCAGTACCTGAAAGAAGCAAGGAACCTATTTTACCTTTGTTTTTCTTTCTGTGTCCTTTTATTAAGTACCTGTTCAGACAGAGGAGTTAAAACTCAAGGAAGTTTCTTTCTTCCTTGCCCACTCTTTCAGTTGTTATGATTAAAAAAATTTTGGTTTGATACAGCTCTTTTTAACAGACAATGTAAGCTTTCTTTCGTTTCTGGAAAGAAATTGAACAATTCTTGAATGAACATGTTGTTAAAAAAAAAAAAAATTAAAAGCTTTAAAGACTGAACTCTAATATAACCCATATTTTATTTGTTCCTGTTACAACTGTAACTTTTCATGTAAACTTTATCAGAAATGTAATAGCTACAGTGTGTTTTTTTTTTTCCCTGTTTAATAGGTAAATGAAAATACTGATGTTGTCACTTTTCTAGTCTTGGTCCTATTTATAAGCCATATTATGCAAGCAAAGGACTCAAGAATTTTGCACACCAGCTCTGAGGTACACATCTCTTGCTAAACACAGCTTGCTGACATATTGGTTACTTTGGCTAATTCACCTGCTCTCCTTGCACAGCCCTTCAAGCAGCCTTGTCTGTTCATGATCACCCAAGGGAACGGCGCTCACGGGAAACGGCAATTTCACTGCCCTGGCACTTACACACTGAATGCTTAAAGTGGCTTTATGTACTTCTCTAGTCGGTAAATTCTCAAAAATAGCTTGTTTGAATAATAGGAATTCAAATTGGTTTAAATAAGCACTTATTTTCTGCAAGCTTTCTAAGNAACAAAGTATATTTACTGGCTTCTGAAATAAAATGTATCATAATACTGCAAAATTTACCATAGTGCCATTTAAAAGAGGAACTCTGAGACATTTTTTGTAACCATTTAAAATACTTAAAAATATTTTTTAGAAAATGTATCACATTTATCTGTTTCTGACATATTTCATTTAAAGAACAGGAATGTCAGAAAGGCTTTGCTTAATGCAATCTCAAGTATAAAATAGATATAATAGTTCTGTAGCTTTCTTCTTCTACAGAATTATCTTTATCACCACCATGCTTGTATTAATCAATTTACAAAATCAAACATTATTACCCCAGTTTTTCAATAATATGCTTTACTGACCATCTAGATCCACTGATCTACTGATTCACTAGATCAAGTCTTGGAAGCCACTCCAATAAAATCTTCAGAAACAGTAATTCTATGAATTTTATATTATGGAAGCCACCGGTGTTTCTACCTGTGTTGACAGGAAAAATTAGCTTCATAAAGCCATGATGTTGTTAAGATACCAAGATAACCCTCTTAATATACCAAGAGGGAATTTAGATTAAAACTGGAAACATAATTTTCAATTTGCATTGTCAGGAAATATCTATAAATTTAAACTTCAAGAAAGCTTTCTAGCAATATGCTGAGCTATAAGTTACAAAGATCTAGGAATTACTAAACTTTATAGATTTCCTAATGTTAGGAAAGGGAAAACTGAATTTTTTCAAGTATTTATCTCTGATGAAAAAGGATATCTACTTCTACACAACCCCCTTTTCAAACTCGTGCTAAATTGAAGCAAGCAGAAAATTGTTTCTGTTGTCAGAATTAATATTGTTGTCAGAATTAACATTAACTTCATCCTAGTAAGGGTAGTAAATTAACAGCTTCAAATGAGTTTGTAATATGGTCCAAATATAATACAAATACATGAGAATAATTAAAGTAGATTTCAAATTCCTGGATAACTTTGGAATAATCTCAGAGCTTCTCATGCCTATTAAGAGCATATTAACAAAATCACTTTGTCACTCCTGTACTTTTTTCATAAATTGCTTTACTAAATTCCTAATTTCATTCTGTTTTTCAAAACAGACTATAATGGCAATCACTTTAGGTACAACCTGAAGCAACACTATTACACGTTTGAAAAACCTCCTTCAACTGTAACCAAGACACCTATAGTTATAAAAATGGGGATGCTACAGTACTTATCACCCTGAACCAAGTCTCCAATTTGCTGCACCTTCCTATATTTTTTATAACTCTAAGAGCATCTCAGAGAAAATATATATTGTTTGCCACCATTTTACATACAGAAAATAACCCTTCATGAAGGGAAAAATAAACAATTGCTTTTTAAAATTCCTTTTATTGGTATTGAATGCCAAAATATTTAAATCCCACTTCCATGACAGAACCCCTAGGTTGTTTCAGCAGATTAATTAGTTCTACAAAAGATAGAAGAAAGCCTTTATTTCTGAATAAAAAAGAAGTGGTGATGTCAGAGGCAGTAAATGTCAATGATTTTTATCCTGCTTTTGTGGAATTGCTACTGTAAAGCAAAATAAACAGTGGGAAGGTGACTTGATATGCCAACAACACACAAACATTGCTGCTTTCATTCATGTGAGAAAAGCACCACTGGCTGACTGATAAAACACCATGATGTAGCCTGTACTTCTTGAAACAAAGGAATACATAAAGATTGCAGTAGAAATTTCATTTTTGTTTCACATGAAATTTGTCTTTTGTGCCCTGTGAACACATAAGGGAGAAGCTTAATATATTGATGTACTATATCAATAAATAGTATATTCTTTCATCGTAAACAACACCACTGAAGAGCAGCTCAGAGATACAGGTGAATGTCAGAGCAGTAGATGTATCACTCAGGAGGTACTCCATGCAGAGTGCTCATAAGCTGGTTCTCACTTACCACTCCCCGTTTACTCACCATATATAAAGTTCTCCCAGCAACTAAATCAGCAGAACCACCTTGGGGACCAATGCCCAGCAACAATTCAATGACTACTATGAAGCCTAAAGTGGTCCTGCCATCTAGAGGAAAATCAGCTTCAAGGCTTCAGCAAAAAAAAATCAGATGTCAATCAGAGGAGCATTCAGCAGCATTGGGGAATCCACTGGGCAAGGACAGGAAAAAGCCCTAATTCCTTTGAAGATGCTTTGCCTTGGAAATTTTGCAGTTTAATTGATACCTATAGATTTGTGTGCATTAGGAATTTGTCTTGGTCTGATTTTCCTTTTTAACTTTAGCAGATAACAGAAACATCAAACAGAAAGCTTGTCAGAAAGTCATTAGTAAGAAAAAAGCAACAACTTTTACTGCCAGATAGCTTTCTACGCCACCTGCCTCCTGTGTTTATGATTTATTACATCTCTTTCTGCACAGAAAGTTGATTTAGAGAATTTGTTTGAACATTAAACTCTGGAAAGCAGTAGGGGTCTGCTAAGAAGGCAAGACTGATTCAGCAAGCAGCAGATTTGAAACTTCTTTGGAAAAACATGATGTAGAAAAATAATACAGCCCAGCCTAGCTCCACTGTGGTCTTTCAATTTTTTGTGGGTTCTCACATTAGATAGAATACACAATACTCTGATTCCAATGAACCCATGATGCAAGGAAAGAGTAAAACAGAGAAAAAGAGTGTTAAAACTAAGAAAATTTACTTCAGCAACCAATAGAACATTTATCTTCAGTATACTTCAATGATATAACATTTATCAAGCTTAGTGCAATAGATACACTAACACTTTAAGAGAATGAAGACACCAGGGAATTATGTTTTTAAGAGAAGTCAGGCATAAAAATCCTCATGTCTGTTGCTCTTATTGTATTCAAAAGTTACAAACTGGGCATATTTTTCCTGTTTTAACCACATAGATTGGTGCAAAAATGATGTTTGCAGCTATTGCAGTTACACAGCCCAGAAGACAACATTTACAGATGGATCAATTATTTAATTTATTATTGTAGGGTAAAGGGTACATGCAGAAGCAGTCCCCTATATAAGCACCCAAGCTAAGTTTCAAGACATACAGAAACTCATCGTTTTTAATAGTAACCTATTAAGAAAGCCCTTGCAAATAAGCTATAGAAAAGCTTTTGTTTAATACATTATTAGACCCATTTTGCAACTGAACTGGCATTAATCACTCTTGAGTTCAGTGCTGCACTACAGTTGCTATCTTTCTGTGCAGATATAAAAATTTCTTTGCTATGATAAATTGCTAGAAGGGCAGGTTTTCTGCAGAGAAGCAGTAGCCAGACTCTACAGCTTCTTAACAGAAACCTGGTGCCCTGAAGTCCACTATTATGCCACCACTACATTTCTACAAATCCAGTATTTTCCATCACCATTGCAATGGCCCGCAGCTGCTTTCACACAGCTCACCTACATGGAATACAAATCTAAGGCCCATGGGTTTTTCTCCAAGCTGGAAGTGATCTCCTTCCCCACCCATTCCTACATTTTGCCATTTTTCACCATCCTACAGGGAACTCCCCACGTGCTCCTGAAGAAACTTTAAGGCACTTTAAAGGACAAGGATATTTTTTATTAATATTTGTCCAAGTATATCATGCACAAGAATCTAAAATACAGTAATTTCATTTATAAACTGTGCTCATAATAACAATTGAGTGCCTTCCGTAGTGTTCTATTTTTGAGTTAAGCATTTCAAAGGGCCACTTGGAACTCCGCTTCTTTAGATAATCCTCATCAATTGAGGTAACTGGCTTTGAACTTGTTTTTCTTATTCTTATATATAGAGATTACCTCATACTATAGTAGGTATTGATTGTATTGAGGGAGTGCTGATTTTCCCATTCTAAAGTTAATTTCTTTTTATTCTCTTGAAATATCACTTTTCATTCATACTGTTAAACTAATTATGAATTTCCTCATAAAAACAATATTTTTTTTCTTTTAATCTTTCTTGTAAGGAAACATCAGGCTTGTTATCAGGTTTCTGAGGTTTAAGGAATCACAGGAGGAAAACAAGCATTTTCTCTGCTTCACCTTGCTCCACTGGGAAAGCATTCTACTATTAAAAAACCTGCTGCTGTCAGAACTGACAGTCAGATACAATCCTCTGCCACTGATAAATCAGAGAGTAGGAATCAAACCAGAAAGCAGCCTCACCACCCTGGATTTTAGACGCTCAGCAACAGGCTCAGTTTCTCAGTGTCACAGCCACAAGGGCAGGATACCAGTTTTCTTCCATGCCAGGCCAAGGTCCTTTATTAGAGCCTTGCCAGGCTTACCACTGTCCTGGAGTCCCCTGCACACAGCTCCCAGGGCTGAAGCTATATTGTGTAATGCATCTAAAAATCACTTCACTATTTCACTTGCACAATAGGATAATACCTCTTTGGAACCTAAATTCAAGCAGAAGATCCTCCAAGACTCTTTCTGCTGGGGATCTGTGGCTTTGCATTTTTCAGATTTATTTTGTGTGCATGTTGCAATTATTGTTTCATTACTGAAGAGCAAAATCCCTGCAGATTGACTTAGAAACAAACAAAATAAAAAATACACTTCTAAAGCATTTAAAAAAACCCCTCAAACAGGCATCAAACCTGAATTTGCAAATAATTTTCTGGTTATTTCAGTATAAATTATACTACAGAAGCATGGCTCCTGAGCTTGAATAAGGCGTTTGTGAATAAAGGCCTTGAAATAACAGAGGATGCAGATGCTCTGAGCTAGCACAGAGCAATGCTACCACCTTCTGGAGGAATGCAGGCAGCCACTACTCGGCTCACATGGAACTCCCTACTCCTATGGCACAAGGAGCAAGATGTACTTAACAAAAGAGAATGTATCGTGAAGCCTTCAATACAAGAAAATGTGCCCCGACTGCAATGCAATAGCAGGAAAAATTATTTTAACTTGATTGCCTTAGTTCAGTGAAGAATTTTGTCTTTTGCCATCCACTAACTCTTCACACCAGCTAACAAGGAAAGTGCTTCTGCAGGTAAATTCTGAAGTTTACATGATTCACCAAAATGCACTCCTTTTCACCAAAATGTGCTCCTTTTCAGACTCATACGATGTTGTGCAGCAATGGCGCAGTAATGGGAGTTGTTCACTGCTGAAGGTCACTGCCTTTCTGCAGACATATTCTGACTTAGCAGCCTAATGCAGCACCATGGAATTCCTAAACATCTGTTGCTAAGCATTCTGCAGAGATGTGAAGGAATTCATTGTCAAAGTACTCATCCTGTTCTGCTCTAACAAAGAGGGGACAAACTGGAACCTGTCCAAGTATTTCCGTGCCATGAAGATGTAGCAATGAAAGAGATATTCTTGATATTTTTTTCCTGTTTGAAATGTTGCTTTCCCAGGACAACATATTTGTTCTGCAGAACACAAATAAGCTTAAAAAAATAAATACTACAAATTTTTACAAAATTAGTTTAAACTTCCACATAAAGTATAAAAGCAAAAGAGCAAAAGATTAATTTTAAATTCTTTAAAGTATCATGATGGCTTTATAAAGAGTATATACTTCAGGTTACGTACAGCAAAAAGGGTAATTGATAAACCCCATAGAAAGCTTTGATTAGATTGAACTATACTTCTTTATTTGATAAAGAGAAGAAAAATATTCTTCCTTTAAATACAAAATATTCTCCACAAAACAATTATATTCTGGACATTACTGGCATTGAGCAAGCTGTTTGCACACATCAATAGAGGAATATAAAAATGTATGTAGTGGAGGGTATAAATAGAATTCTATCTTACCTTCCAACAATCAAGTACAACTCCTGTTCCAAAGTCTGCATGAAGATTTCGAGTAACTTAATAAATCACAGAAGTGAGGGTTTGTACCTTTTTTTATTTTCCTGTTTATTTTTGGTCTATTTTTAACCTTGTACTTTTAAAGTGGATTTTAGGCTACTTACATTTTTGGCTACTTTTTCCTCCAGACAGAAGAAAAGAAAACCCAAAAAACCACCAGAAAAACAGCACTTAAACACAGTGTTACACATTTCTCCCAGATTAAGCTGATATGGAGGAAAATTTAGAAAGTTTACTTCCTAAATCTTTGTCATCTTCCACCAACTATCCAATAGCTTACATGTAATTTAAAGTTCCTTGTTTCTTCTTTTTCTCCTGCACCATGGTGTCACCATCATCCTCACTACAAAAGCCTACTGGCTTCTGGTCATAAATATTTAGCTATAGATAGTACAGTTACAGACAAAACTCTGTGCTTACGAACATAATCTGAACAGATTCTTAGGAGGACATGAAGAAATTAGCATAGGAATTTTTTTAAACTGCTAGTATCTGGCACATCATGTACTGATTACATACAGAACAATCCATTAATTTTCATAACCTAAAATTAAAAATTTATAGCAGAAAATAAGCAGGAAGCACTTCTCAAAGGCAAGAGTGAGCCATCTGATACAGAAATGCAAGGCTAATGAATTACTTGGGCAGTCAAGTTTCAAAAATCACATACTATAGAAAAAGTTGCAAAAATAATAATTAAATCATCATGAGAGGTGCACAAAAGGATTACAGTTACCTGTATCAATCACAAACCGGGGGCAGGAAACTGTAAAAAAGTTCATCTCTCATCTAAAGCAATAGGCTTCTGGATTTTGTTTTTAGCTAGTTGTTGTGGTTTGACACTGGCCCAATGATAGGCACACATGAAAATCACTCACTCACCCTCTCCTGTCCCAGCTGGGCAGAGGAGAGGGAAATTTAATTAATTGTTCATGAGTTAAGGACCAGAAGAAAACACTCCAAGAGCAAAACAGGTTAAATTTAAGGCTACAAATTATTTGGATTCATACTAAAAAAATCCAAGAAAAATGCGAAGTAAAATAAGCACTTAAAACCACCTTCTGTTCCCCCAGCCACTTTGTCCTTCCCACCAACAACCCAGGGAGACAGGGCTGTGGGGGTTTTGCTCAGTTCATCACCTGAGATTTTCTTCTGCTGCTCAGGGAAAGGGATTCTTCCCCTGCTGCGCTATGAGGTCCCTTTCATGTGAGACAGTTTGTGAACTTCTCCAGGTGGTTCCAATCCCATGAGCAGCAATACTCCCAAAACTTCTGTAGCATGAGTCCCTCCCATGGACACACAGTCCTCCCAAAGCTGCTGCAGTGTGGGTCTCTTTTTCTACGTGTGCAGCTATCCAAGTTCAGGCTGCTCCAGCCTGGGACCAGGGACCCTCTCTCCACTGTGTCTCCCACTGGGTCACAGCCCCCTCCAGGCATCCACTGCTCTGGCGTGAGCACCATCCCCAGGGGCTGTGGGTAGATCTCTGCATCCCCCATAGATCTCCACAGGTTGCGAGTGGATCTCTCTATCCCCCATGGATCTCCAGGGGCTGCGGGTGATCTCTGCATCCCCATGGATCCCCTGGCCTGCAGGGGCACAGCTACTTCACCATTGTCTCACCAGGGCCCGCAGAGGAATCCCAGCTCCTTTGCCTGGAACAGCTCCTCCCCTCCTTCCCCACTGACCTTGGTGTCTCTATATTGTTTCCCTCTCATTTCTCACTTCCTCCTCTGACTGGAATTAAAACTGTATCTCTATTTTCCTTTTAATTTCTTCTTAAATATGTTTTCAGAGAGGTGTTACCATCATCTCTCATCGACCCATCCTTGGCCAGCAGCGTGTCCATCTTTGGCGTCATCAGAGACATGGTGGAAGCTTCTAGCATGTTCTCAGAGAAACTGCCTCTGCGGACCCCCTGCTACCAGAAACCAGGCCATGCCAATCAACCAAAAAACAGCACATCAACACAACAAAATCAACACCAACATAACACCAGAAACCAAAAACAATACACGTGTCTGAGAGTTTCTATACAGAACTACTGTGAAAAACTAAATTTTGTCAACACAATTCTTAGGAAAGAAACAAGTATAAAAATACTTCTTTAGGCTATGTAAACAAAAAGTAGTAAGAGGTCTGAAAAAGGTTGCTTTTCATATTTGAAAATTATCCCAATATTTTATTATCTAATAAAAGAAATACAGAAATACACATATTCTTCAATAAAAGTCAAGAAAATTACAAAGCAATAAAACCTTAAAGATCTGGCCTTAGAAAAATAAATTTTAGGATTTTGAAAGTCTTGTAAGTGATAAAAGCACATAGGACCCGAAAAGTAGTAAATTGAGATTGGAAATTGAATGGTCACTTCTAATTGTTCTACATCCTACCTCCTAGTACAGTGAGAGAAATTGTATTAAAACATGTTGGTTTTACATTAAGCAAACCTCTCTGGAAAGGATCTGGGCATGCTGGTGATGGCAGCTGAACATGAGCCAGCTGTGCCCAGGTGGCCAAGAAGGCCAGTGGGATCCTGGCCAGGATCAGCAATGGTGTGGCCAGCAGCCCAGGGCAGGGATTGTCCCCCTGTACCCAGCACTGGTGAGGCCACACCTCGAGTGCTGTGTCCGTTCTGGGCCCCTCACTCCAAGAAAGATGTCAAGGTGCTGCAGCGTGTCCAGGGACAGGCAGTGGAGCTGGGAAGGGTCTGAGGGAGCACAAGTCCTGGGAGAGGCAGAAGAGGGAGATGGTGGTGTTAAGTCTGGAGAAAAAGAGGCTTGGGCTAACTTACTCTCTAGTATTCCCAGAAAGGAGGCTGTACCCAGGTGGAGAATGGCCTCTTCTCCCAGGTAACCAGTGACAGGAGAAAAAGAAATGGCCACAAGCTGAACCACAAGAGGAGGTTTAGATTACATATTAGGAAAAATTTCTTCAACAAAAGAAATTCAAATTTCTTCAAGCATTTTAACAGGCTGCCCAGGGAAGTGGGGGGAGGGGGGGGGGGGGCGCAANNNGGGGTGGGGGGGGCGGGGGGGGGGCCGCAGTCACCCTCTCAGGAGATATTTAAAAGACATGTAGATGTGACAGTTTGGAACAAAGTTTAGTGGTGAACATGGCAGTTCTGGGTTAGAGGTTGGTGTCAGTATCTTAGAATTATAGAATCAGCAAGATAGGAAAATACCTCTAAGTAGGGAAGGTAAGCCTTTTAACTCAAGATCATTTCTACAACAGAAGAGAACTAGACCTTTTAGCTAGAAGTTCTTGCCCTATAAGCCCATTTACTTCAAGAGATGTTACACTGTCATTACAACCACAGCCTTTTAAGAACTGACAAATATTTAAAGAATTTAGGTCTTTTTTACAGGCTGTTTATAGTCTTAGGCAAATAACTAAATGTTGCTCATTTTAAAGTAGAATTTACATTTAGAATGAAGGTAACTCTTATGATGTCAATCACTGAGTCTATCTCAAGTACACAGCTCTTCTCTAAAAGATTCAATAAAATAATAGAACTACCATAAGGATACAAAATACAGTCCATAAGCTGGAAGATTAACGCATTGCTTTAATTTCTCCATGTTCTTCACTGTACCCTTGAGAAGGGATAATTGCATCAAGTGTGTACAATGTTTTTTTCATATTATCTGAAATTAACATTTGCCTACTTGTACAAGAAGTTGTCTTAGTTTTCTGCCATAAAACTACAGGTAAATAAAAGGCATAAGCCAAGAAGAGGACAGAGGTAGGCATTGCTCAATCTACAGAGTTAAAATCCAATTTAAGCAGTCAGAACCTTTGTTTAGGTTTCTGTTTTAATAATTTGAGATCAGCTCTAACTGCTCAGCAACAGTGCTCAAACTCACTGCCAACATAAATTTTCAATATTTAAAATATAAGGAAAAAGACATGTAGAATGAGAATGACTATTTAATTAAGTTAGAGTGAAAAATGCAAGAAATCTGTTTGGTCATCTATTTAACTTCATGAAGATTTAAATGCAAAAATAATAAAGAAGTTCAAGATGCCATTGCATTTTTTAAAGTATTTTTTTGTTAGACAGTAGGTTCATTATAAGACATTGACTGCATTTAAATGCCACAGCAGGGAGCATGTTCAAAGATTCAGTGTTGCATTCACAAGTAAAAAAAATTTGCAATAAATCCATTAAGATGAGATTCTCTGTTGAATCCTAAGATACAAAGATGTTGAAGTTGCCAAACACACTTATTTGCAATTATTTTTTTACAGTTCAAGTTTAATTACTGACACAGCACAAAATTCAAGTAGTCTTTAGCACAAAAAACAAGGACTTTGCTAGTGTCATGAAGGAATCCATTCTCCTTCACTCTTGATCAAATTTCAAAAAACTGTCTGAACTTTGATTATTTTCTGTCTGTATTCAATTCTGTAAATGCTCAACACAAATTAGGCCATCATTTATAAGTAAAGCTTTTATTCTTTTTATTCATCCATAACATGGATGAATGAGGATTCATAGGCTAAACAGAGAAAGAAGGTCAAGGGTAAAGGGCGTGGTAAGTTGAAGACTTAAATAAGAGAACCATTTTGCTATGTGGTGAGGGGACAAAAAGTACCACAAACCCTAATATTCTATTTTGCATACAGGTACTAAAATCACTACCATTGATGCCTCCTAGAAGTCAGAGGCACATAGGCTTCATGCATGTGAAGCCAAGATTTTGTGCAGGATTAATGTTCTGGGTACAATTACACAGAGATATAAACTAGCTGGTTTCTATTTTGGTGTAGAAAAAGGATAAATTTGACATTCCTAAAACTGAACCCAGAATCTGTAGTCTGAGGGGCTTGTACCTACACCTCAATCACTTAAAAATTGGGCATTCTCTCATATTTTACTGATAGTTCATAAAAATTAACTCAAATTAAAAGGATGAAGGAAAATATACTCATGAAGTGAGAAAACTTCTGAAACTTGGTTATTTTAAATGTTGTTTCCCACAACTGATGTACTGTTCATGCGGTCTTGATGTATCAAGCTTATCTGAAAAAATTTCAAGCAACAAATTCATATTTGAGCTGCAAGTTAAAACAAAATAGATATAATAGATATTGACAGATTTAACTGAAAGATTTTAGCTAAAACTTT
>VWZN01013923.1:145139-156938 GCA_013396955.1 Regulus satrapa | reverse complement strand
ATTAAAAAAAAAAAAAAAAAAAAAAAAAAAAAAAAGCTGTTCCATAGCTTTCTTTATATCATTTTTGTCTCTAAATCATGAAAGACTGTTAACAAGATAACACACTTGAATATCATTGATTTAATTTTAAAAAAA
The DNA here is from genome assembly GCA_013396955.1 of Regulus satrapa. NCBI lineage: Eukaryota > Metazoa > Chordata > Aves > Passeriformes > Regulidae > Regulus > Regulus satrapa. The sequence goes on along the minus strand of VWZN01013923.1, from coordinate 156,803 downwards.
CAGCAAAGCCTGTAGCACTTGAAGTATTTCCTCATTTTAATCAGCCTCCTAATACAATAAAAACAAGATTTGAAGACGGGTTTCTTTAATACAGAAAATTTGATTTTTTTTTTTTAATTGGATGCTTATATTTACTTCTGAATGGAATTGAATCTGTTCTCCCAATGCACCTTTTAAATTTCTATCTAGGCCAATATACAAAACCAGAAAAAAATACCACCAGTCACTACTACTGCTTACATGAACATTAAAAACAAGAGGTATGGTAGAGGAATGCTTTTATTTAGTAATAGGATTGCTTTTTTGATGCAGAACTCTCATAAATTATCGAGGCAGTGTGGCATTGAAACCAGGCTCTAAAAGTTGCAAATACAAAGAGGCTGGAAACACTGTGAATATTATATCCTAATATATAAAGAATTAAAAAAAAAAACAAAACCAAAAAAAACCAAACAAAAAAAATCAAAAAAAGAACACAGTGGGGCTGGTTTTTACAAGGTTTCTGTAATATCTGCAGAAACAAAAGGCAGAATGCAAATCAAGTAGCCTGATCTTTTTCAACTAGCACTTTCATTAGTCACACACTGACATTCTAGGATTTGTTTCTCAGATCAGCAATGAATACTTTAACCGTTACCTTTCTTCTCTTTCAATTTACAAGCACCTCTGTATGCCTCAATAAGCTTAAAGACCTAACGTTTCCTTTTCCATGTGGAGCTGCTTGGGGTGTTTTTGTGTGTTATCTTAGGAGAGGGAGGGGAATGCATTTCATTATTATTTCTTAAAAACTATCAAGATATAGCAAACAAGTCCAGAAAATATTTAAAAAGTGAAGTTCAGGTTAACATTATTTCTATTCATCTTTTCAATGGTCTTGAGATATATAAGTGGCAAAAAAAAAATTCATTTTAAAAAAATAACTCTCTCATTACATACACATATTACAAACCATGATCCTTGTGGGTCTCTTTCAACTTAGCAAATAAATAGATGTTCCTCAATAAGAATAAAAATCCAATAAAGGATTTTGTTACTTAGTACTTCAGATGATTAAATACTCTGGCCCTTACGTCTAGTAAAAATGCATTAAGAAAGCATATGCATATCAGGCAGAAATTGCTATTCAACAATACTGGCCATGCTGGAGCCTATAAAATATAGTAGTTATTTGAATTTAGGCATATAGGTATTTCCTGTAAAAAAAACCCTTCAGTTATGCCTCTTAAACTTTTTGGAAAGGACTACAATTATGTAAGGCAAAATACTTCCAACTGAAAAGGCAATCCCTGTTAAATTACACTTGAGTTTTCATAGGGCTTTCTCTCTGAAAGCTTGCTGTGTAAATGGTTATGCTATCTACACCCACTACCCACCTAATTTAAGGCAGACATCTACTCCTGAAATGATTTGACCTTTCCTTTTACAAATTATGTTCACAGAAATAAAGCCAAACCACAACAGATTTAAAGAGAAATGTCAAGTCCTCTCAGCTTCACGTAATTTTAGCACTGTACCTCTCGACAATCTATGCAAGTTTTCCCACTCTAATGAGACCAAACCTGACTTTCTCTCAGTCTTTCCCTCAGTAAAAGTATGAAAACACTTACCTTTAGGCAGGAGGTTAACTTCACTCAAATGAACAGAGATTGCCTCCCTTAATATTAAAGATTTGCTTCATTGTTTTTGTCAAACAGATGGATTTTTGGCTAGTTTAGAGCCTTATCCCAGCACCATGTAAGGGAAACTCCTTAATCTTGCTCAAATCAATATAGATTTTACCATCAACCTCAGCAAATTTGAAATGTCACCTTAGGGTAACTTAGCCTTTGTGCTATCTTTTTCAAAGCCACTTATACAATTTGAAATTAATGGAAAATTGGGCATTCAGAATGTTCAGGCAGCTTTTGAAAATTCAGACCTATTTCTAAGCAATTCAGTTCAAGAAGGAAGAAAAAAAAATCAAAGTGAAATTATTCTCAGAAGTTCATAGCAACTTTCAGGCAAAAAAAAAAGGCATGTAATGGATACAAGTTACATGAAAGTACAAAACAAAGAGTCATTTCTGATAGATGTCAAACTACAATAGACACAAACGCATTTATTAGATAATTTTCCTACCCAACAGCATCCAATCATTACAGTTCAATATCAGAGCCTTGCATTTTCTCCCTAGAAAAGGTTGTGGTTGACCTGACTGAAATAATAAACTGCTGGGAAATAGTACAGTCAGAGAATACTTCTAGAAAGCAGATTTCTGTCAAACATGTGAGTTCAGTCACACATGGCCTTTTTGGTATGTGTATTGTGAGCACTTCTGGAAAGTAAAAGTGTTTTGTAAACTAGTTTTAGTTTCTTGCAGTACTGGAAACTATATGAAAACATGAAGACAAATGCTGTAGCCATACAATGTGTCTCTTCCTATATACAGTGGAAGGAAGGGAGGGGAAAAAAAATCCTTTGTCTTCTATTTACTTTGTGCTGACTTATTGCTGGATAAGAAATAACAGGGAGTACTAAAAAAATAGCAAAGAACCTTAGTTCCTGGCCTTCATATAGATATTTCTCATCTTCATACATGAAATGGTCCATATCAGGAAGTCCAACATGATGGACAAGACAAAGAAACATTGAGATGCTGATGGAGACAGCAACACAGACATGGAAAAAGATATGAGTATGTACAATGTCAGTGGAAGATCCTGCAACTCTTCAATCTCAAGTGCAAAACTACACTTGAAATTATGAAAGACTTAGCAAAGGCTTAAGCACAAATGAGAGAAACAGCTGTGGTGACTGAAATTTAGCCAAACCACATAGCCCATCTCAAACCTTTAAAAAACTCAACTGCAGGACAGAGAATTTGGGAGATGCATATTAATTGAACATCTTCCAACCTATTTATGTCTAGAGAAAATTCTGAAGAAGGAGTCATTGTAAAATGAAATCAGAAAGTGCCTTAGCAGTGGTAGTTAATTCAGATAGGGCAGAACACAAGACAGAACTCTGTCTGACTAACAAGGAATGTGTGCACATTTTGCATCAGTGGCTGCTAGCTCCATCTTATTATAAAGCAGTACTCTGTGGATATTTTTCAGCTGCAAAAAAACCAAAGCATTAACCAAAACCCTAGTAATTTCACATAGTTCTTTCTCTGGCACTTTCCTGTCACAAAAGACCAGCAATAAAAATGTGGGTTATTCCACGTCAGCACTGAAATGCAGTACAGTACAGCAGTCTGCAAAACCTTCCTGCTAATTTCTTNTATTACCTTTATTTGGAACTGAAATGTCCTCCCTAATATTCCATTGAAATTTTGCTATCTTTCTTTTTCTACAGGCTCTTTAGAATAGTGATAAGTAGATCTTTTAATGCTTCTCTACTACAGAAGAAATTACAGCTTTTTCAGCATTCCAATGAAATAATCTCCTTAATTCTTTTTCAAACAACACATCAAACTTCTTGTCTTAAAAATCTAAGAAATTGATAGTCTATATGACTTGAAATTCCAAAAGGTATAAAGTTCTGATGGGGGTAAGTGTAGGGAAGACACTAAGGATGATTTTGAAAGTTTATCTCAACAGATTAACCACATGGATTACAAATAATGTGGCTTCATGACAGTTAAGTGGCCCTTAGTGGCCCTTATTTTTTTGGCAACTTCAGTTGGACACAGTTCCAGTTCAGAAATAGAAACATACCAGAAACAAAAAAATGAAACTTTATTATTATTAGGGACAAGTGTACACAAATAACTAAAAGAATTCCTACTCTTACAGTATTCCTGGTTGTCAAACACAAGGATGATACATCCCCAAATGGCCATTTTGAAGTAATTCAGTATTCAATGCTACCAGTTTGTTATTCTGAGAATAGAGTACTCCTCCCTCTTTGAAACCTACACTGCACATTTTATGTGTAGGGCATAAAAGTAGTTTAGAGAACTATTGCTAGGAAAAATGTAAATGTTATCTGTGTTGCTGCTTTCCAGAGATCTACTATTTTCCAGTTTTAAACTATCCATTCAACATTTTTATTCAGTTTCAGCTAGATGTAGACATTAACTCTTTTGTCCATCATGCCATGCTCTCTGAGTTCTACATCTGGTTCTAGAAATGTCATTCCATCTATAAGTCACCATGAGACAATCTGGCCCTTGCTCCACATTCAGAGGGTATTTTACCAAATTACACTTATCTCAAAGAAAAAGTAAAAGGAATGCAGCTAAAATACTCCAAAGAAAGACTAAATTAGAATCAGCTGTTTTAAAATTCCTGGCATCATCTTCAAGCCCAATCAGTAATAAGCCTTTAGAAGGGCACATCAGAATTACAGAGAACAATTTACACATATTTTTCTGGTGGTCAGTGCTCTTTTAATATTGAATAGCCAAAATTGCAACTGCAGTAAAAGCATTGCTGTTGCAATTAAAATTAATAATTATACATATATATAAATGTGTGGTTTTATTCATTGCTTTTAGACACTGGAGTCCATTACAATTGCTAGGTGCAGCAAAGCCACCCACACTATTTATGTATGTGCACAGTAAGTAATTTTACTGATCTACAAAAGTATACTGACTGCTGTAGGTAGGTAGGTTCAGTGGTGATCAAATATCTATGTACCTGCTAGAATCACTTACTCATTTTCTTGCTGTGAGATATGACCAGGAGAAAGAGCAAAATAGGCCTAAAACTTCAAAAGGAATAAAGGAAACTTTATTGACAAACTTAACACAATTATGAGAATTGGGATAAAACTTTCAGAACACTTCTCCTCCCCCAACACCCTTCTTCCATTCCCACCAGCACAACAATGTAGAGAAACAAAATCCAAAGATTTTCAGCCATTGTATCACTCTTAGAACAGTCCTTCTTCCAATTCACCCAGGGAGAGGAACCTCTCCTTTACAAAACCATGGAGACTTCCCCACAAGACTTAGGTTTCCATTCTCTTGTGGTTTCAATCTTCACAAATGCATGTGCCCGCGGAAAACCTGCATCTGCAAAGCCCTTCCAAACCTGTGCTTCTGGGCCATATCAAATGCATGAGGTATTATATTTTAAGGATGAATATTCAAATGCAAAGGTTCATCTTCTCTACCTCCAAAATCATCTTCATCTCTGGGAACAGAAGACTGCCACCCCTCCCTCAGGCCAAAGAGGTTCCACTATTTAATCTCTCTCTCTGTTCCAATGTCTCAAAAAGATTACAATCTCTCCTCAGGTCTCAACTGAACCACTCCATCACCCCATGTTTTCTATTATTTAAAAAGGAGAATTAGTGTCCATTTCCATAGCTTACAATAGAATTTCAGTCCTAAGATTCTCCTCTTCCTCTACTGACCCTCATTTCCTCAAGTTTCTCTACATGTCTTTTCTCAGTCTCTTTTCTTTCACTCAGGAGAAGATCGATGCCTGAGGGTCTCATCTGGACACTAAAGAGTTAGATATCTCACCTGGCAGCTGGAGTAGGATAAAGCCCTCCAGCTTGCCCTGGGACTGTGCCAGCTCAGGGCTCTGGCCATAGGTGTTTTCCAGCCCCCTGTTTGTTCAGCTCTGGCCAGAGGCTGTTGTCCTTCCCCGTCCCTGCCCAACAGCCAGGACAGGGCCCGGCTCATGCCCGCCGGCCATGGTGGAGGGAGGCCTGGCCATGCCCGGCTGGGGCACTGGGATCTCTCCTCAGCTGCCCGGTGCTTCCAGCAGCATTCCTGCCGTGCCGGGGACCATCTGGAGAAGCTGTGAGGAGCAGGACCCGATCCTGCGGCAGAGACCAAGCGAGCCCAGCCCTGCCCGGACTGGGCATGACCCTGCCCGGCTGGGCCCCAGGTGTTACCTTGGTGCCGGCCAGAAGGAAAGAGAGCATCTCTCCCAGGCTCTTGTTTAAAATGTGTATGTTACAGAGGTGTATCCCTCTTTCTAACTGGCTTGTTAGCATCCATGACTGCTGTAGGCTGGTTTTATCTCAAACCAACACATCTGGGAATATTGAGATAGCAAACTAATAATTCCTTTTATGTATGTGTGTATAAAAAAATTAATTGCATAATGACTGTAAAACTACATTACAACAGATTACAATGATCTTCATGACATCGAGACAAAAAGGATCCACAATACATTAAAAATATATGTGGAAATGATGCCTTAAGCTTTAGCTTTCATGTATTTCAGATTCTGTACTGCATTAGTATAGAACTCTAAACTTCATATAAAGTGTTACCAAGTTCTCCTCACAGTTTAGTCAGACAAAACAAACCATTTCCAGTCTGAAAACCAAGGATACCATTGCAGCTTCAAGCCCAAAAGGTGCAAACAACAGTGAATTGAAGAGAGCAGTCTGGGGGGATGGAACTTCATAACTTGGACCTGTAATTGGATAATTAACTCCAGTATGTAAATGGACCAAAACTTATAAAAGTGTGAAAACTCATGACTGGGGTCTGTCTGGGATGTAGCTACAGGTAGGCTCTTGTACTGCCCAAGGTATATCCTTTGAAGGCTATTTTAATAAATACTTACTTTATTCCTTTAACACTGTCTAGCCCCTGTTCTAGGCAGCTTCTCAAGGTGTCAGAAAGAGCAAGTAAATTACAAATTGTGTCCTCATCTGGACTGACAATTTGGAAACCACAAATTTGTGTCCAGCTGCAAAGGGGAGAAAAAAAGATCACCTCAAACATCATTGGCATCTTTAATTTTCTAATAAACTGACTGAGCTTGACACAGGCTGTTTAAGAAGAAAGATAAGAATAAAGTAAATGAAGAAGTATTTCATGGAGACAACTTAGTATTTTACAAAACTATATATTCATACATTATTATTCTTCCAAATAGGGCTGCAATAAAAGGTATAGAGACAAACAGAACATGCAAGAGTTAGAAGACAATGAATTTTCACAATAGGTCAAGGTCTAGGACTAAAATTCAATAAGAAAACCTTCTAATAATACATGCTACAAAAATGTGTGATCTTAAAAGTAAAGCAAAATTGATCTTAAAATAAAGTAATGTTAATCCAATGAATACTTTCACAGCAATTTATTTAGGACTATAAGAAAGCTCAAATTTAGCAATCTAACATTAAATGGAACTCAGAAGTTTAGTCTCAGCTGTATAGAAAGATTCTTCTACTATCCCATAATCCTATCTATTCACATAGTAAAACCAGTCATACACACATAGAATACACCCAGATTTTCCATTTATCATTACAACAAAAGGGTAAGAATCTGAACCATTATTTTTTATTTTGAAACAAAATTGCTACTTATCTCAGAGTAATGCTACCATCATCCCTTCCCCCGATCCAGCCAGAACTCAGGAAAATGTAGTATAAAGTTATAATTTCTGGTTTTCAAATTGATAATTTCTAAGAATTTCATATAAAACAAAATAAGACAAAATTTATAATCATATTCAACATATTTTATCAGAGCACAATATTTTCTAACCTGAAATAATGCTTTAAACAAGGAATTACTGTAATGTACTTTCACCAGTGAGATTTAATGATGAAACAACATATAAGCATTCTGCAGAAATCTGTCCTTTGCAGCATAAATGAAAATATGTAAAAATGAAAGAAACAGGAGGAAACCTACCACTAGACACATTCTGTTCCTAAATTAAAAACCTCTAATGAGTTTGAGGCTACTTCAGAATTAAAATACTATGGAAGCATTTCATCTTCTTTTGACCAAAGAGTACATAGTAAAATGGTAATATTTTGCTTGGGCTTTTGTTAAGATCCATCCTGTCACAATTTTTTTTAAAAAATTAAATATTTTCTTCTACTCAGCCCCCTTAATACTAGTGGTTAATAGCATTATCTTTTCATGTTACATCTTTTCAAAAAGTTTATGGTGATTTTATAATGAAAAGTTATTTATATTTCAAGAAAAACTACTGTATATCTTTCTCACCAATACAAAGTCTGGAATATACACACAGTACATTCCAGTAGTCCAGTGAGGGAGGGAGGAAATCACTCCAAGCTGTGCTACATTGAAAATATGACAAAACTTGAGTAAGAAGGAAAAAAATATGCCAAAGTACTATTTTGTTTCTATATTTATAGTTTCTTACTCCAGATATACATTTATTTAAGAAATTTTTGGCAGTCCAGAAGAATACAGGCAAGGTCTACTTTAAAAAAAAATTATAGAGGCATCATATTTCTCCAAAAAGGAGTCTGCAAGATCCATTAACACCTATTTAGTACCTACAAGCTAAGGAAAACCAAAATAAAAGTGGGTAGTCTTAAATCTGCTATATTAAAAAAAAAAAATCCTCTTTTTTGTGACTCAAGAATAATAGTGTATGTTATAGTTGTGGCTTGCTGGATAATAAAGCCATTTCAGTGTAGGACTGCAGACCAGTTTTTCATATACCTTAGTACCCACCAAGCCTAGTTTTTCTTGCAAACCAAAGGTTTACATTCTAATTTGCTCATCCCTCTCCACATCTGAAGTTTTACACAAGTGAAAACAGTGGTTTTATAACAAACAATATAGACAATTAATTTTGATAAGAAACAGTTTGCCTGGCCTACAAAGTTTAGGATTTTTCTAACAGCATGTGAAGAATAAACCAATATTAGATAAAGCCAGGTTTACCAGCAATTTGAACAAGAATATAAAATTCACTGCAGTTCAAGCTGACATTAAAGGATCAGTGGTTGATACAGACAATTTATTATTTTCTACAGAAGTAGATTTGCACAGTGGAAACAAACATGAACAAAAATAACAACAAAAACCAGCAAACAACCGAAACCCCGGGAAAGATTAAAAACCAAGAAGCAATTTATACCTTTAATCCCTGTGTTCCATAATCACAGCATATGCAACAAAATTTAGAAATTATTCTGAAGCAGTATCATAATTTTATAACAGTTTCCTATAGAAGACTGGCTTTATTAACTCTGTGCTCTTGAAGGACAAGAAGGTTGCACACAAATTCTCTTACCAAAAAAAAAAAAAAAAAAAAAAAAAAAGCTCTTCAACTTAATATTTGGGAAAAGGGAGATTTAGCCTCTTAATGGCATGGAAAAGGATTGCAGACAAATGGACAACTGCTGAGATTGGTTTTAGTCACAAATTCAATGAAGAATTTCTATACAAGGTCAATAGGCAAATATCAGTTAAATCTATTTTTTTTCCAGATTTGAAAATTAATACTAGAAATAAAATTGCATTGTTTTGGGCTTGCTTGGCTTTTTCCTGGAAAACCAGTTTTAGTTAGACTAGAATCTTTATAAAGACTGTTCAAAAGAACAGTTTATGAGTAATTTGAAAGTGTGGTGAAACACATAAAACTTAGTAACAGTCAAGAGTGTTTACTTTAATTATAATAGAATATTATTGCATAATATAGTGTTCTCACTAAAAACACTTACTGAGTCATGGCCCACACCATGACTTCATGTGTTCTGGAATTTCTTTTGTGGAGGTCTTTTAAAGCCACGATTTCCTAGATTTCCATCATATAAAATATAAAGTACATCCAGGGACCCCCTAACCCAATATTCTTTTTATGTATAGTACCAACTATAGGGGCTGTAGTTGAGAATAGACAAAAATTTTCTGTAAAATATGTTTTTAACAGCATACTATAAAGAATTACAACAAATACGTGTAAATGTACTGAACACAGCAGAGGAAAATTCTTTTTAATATGGATATTAAAACTGTAGGGAAATGGTTATGTGCTTAATAACCACATAATGAATTAGTGAAATAGATGCATATATTTCATATATTATGTTAGACATAAAACTCTCTATTTAGTCATAGAATAACAAAACAACCAGAAAATGGTAATAAATAATGCAGTATTTAAGATATTATAGCAACTCTTAAATTCAGGAAGTAGAAAGCTTTCATGCTTTCTAAAGCATAATAAGTACTCGAGTAAAAAATTAATTATTTAAAATTTTTATTTAGTATTTAAATCACACAGAGCATGAGAAAGCAAATATTGAGTTGTAGCATCAATAATACTCCATCAGCCAGCAGCTCCAAGAGAGAATCTCTGAGTACCTTGTACACAGCAGAAGAAAACACAGAGGTGGTTCTTTTTGAGACTAAAAAATGTTACCTTTTATGTCTCAACAAGCTAATTTATCCAAAATTGGCAAACTCTACAGTCAGTCAAAAAAATGCAATGTTGCTAACAACTTAATCAGAGTTAATGTTCAGTTTATTACCAATGCTTCTTGAATATTCAGGTATTTTCTTGCCCTAATGGGAGCCTGCAGAAGTCCTACCTACTCTACAATTTTTTGCAGGTATTGCTTAATTAAATGTTATCTGTTGGGATTGGTAGAACCCTTAGGCAGTCACACTATCAGTTATTTCTGGAGTTGTACTCAACAGAAAGCATCTGATTTTCTATGATTAACAGACAATATTAAGTTCTTTTCTGATTTAAAAAAACAATATTCAACCAGTATTTTATTTTAGTATTCAGCAGAAAGGAAAGTTAATGGAACTGTCATGAGCTAGAAAGTTGCATACATGTTCAAAACAGACCACTGTAATTAAATTAAAGTAGGTTTGAGTATGTCATGGAGAATGCAAGTAGGAATTTTGAAGGATGTCAGCAAAGAAACTGATGTTAGTCATTAATAGCCTAATCTATTGTTCCTAGTACTAAAAATACTACTTTAAAATTACCTGAAGAGATTAAACTTCACTTACCTTTCCATATTTTCAGTTTCCCATAAGACGCTAACCTAATATGTATGCTCAAATAAAAAGAAAATGTTACTAATATTTATTTGGTTTAAAAATAAAAATGGGGTACAAAATCTGGTAAGGTCAAACTCAGCAAGGAGCCATCTGGAAATATATATACTCAAAAAAAACCCAAAAACAAACAAAACCTACAGACTACATTTATTGACATTTGTAAAATATAATCTGTGCCAATTCTCTGCACTTGCAGAAATTTTCTCTATAAACTATCTGACCTCCTGTAATAGACATGAAAGTCATGGAGCCTTTAGAAACTATGAAAAATTTTGGACATCACATCAAACCAAATTTCTTGAAATAAGTGACTGTTAGTATAGAATTTGAGAGAACTTCCATACACAAAATTCAATGCACTCTGCAAGGAGAATTAGAAGAAAAGGGCCAAAAAAGTGAAAGATGGTAAATTTAAATTAAAGTTATTAGAACTAAAATTTTAGAAGACCAATAGACTATGAAAAAATTAAAAACAACAAAGTTAAGATGCTTCTTAACCACATGTGCTTAATGATAAAAGGATTGCTCATCTCTTCTATTTCTTTAATTCTAAATTATGTAGTATCTGTTAAAACTATTTTAATTGCAGTAGATGGTAGATAAACAGTTCTTTACAAACTTTACTCAGTATTTACTTGTAAGAATTAGGCTGCTAAATAGAAGCCCTCATTTAAACATCAGCCTTAACTTCTGATCCTTGAGGTCTGAGAAATTATTTTCTGCAAGTCAGAGGCATTTGCGCCACTAATTTCATGTCAGGAAAATTTACTTCTTAATAAATAGCTGCAATTAGGGTTTTTTAAGTCACTTTAATTCTCACCAATCAAGAGTTATTATTAGAACTGTTTCCCTTTCCTTTCTACTTTTTCAAATTCTTTGTAACATTTTTCATAGACCTTTGTGACACCAAA
>VWZN01013923.1:106930-131747 GCA_013396955.1 Regulus satrapa | reverse complement strand
AGGACTTCTTCTTTCATGTCTCCATGCTGTTCCTCTACATTGTTCTTTCTCAGTCTCTGTTTTCTTCCACTTGGGAGAAGATAGATGTCTGCAGATTTCAATCTGGGTGTTAAAGAGTTAATTCTCTCAGAGGCAAACAGACAGAATTAAAACACAGTAGAACACTGGAATCCAAGCTGAAGGCTAGGCTAAAGTATGGAAAGAACACAGCAGCTAGGCGGAGCTTAAGTCATCTTTAGTTCCCAAGCTGCTGCCAGTTTTGCCCATATTACTGGGCTGCTTTTCAGTCTCTGCTTATAATCCTTTATGAGAGCCAAGCTGAGAGGAACAGCTAGCATGTGGCTGCGGTAGTCCATTCCTTCCTTCTGCTCAGTAATGTTCAATAGAAGTAGCATTTTTAGTCTTAGGCCTTCTTGAGAATACAAAGAGAAACAGAACTCAGCTCAGCCAGTACGGGTCCTCCCGCCACTCAGTATCCAGAGATCGGGGCCTTCCGCCCCTCCGTACCTGGAGATCGGGTCCTACCGCCGCTCAGTACCCAGAGATCGGGGCCTCCTGCCGCTCAGTACCCAGAGATCGAGGCCTCCCGCCGCTCTGTACCTGTGCAGAGCAGCTCCAGGCTTCTTGGCCATGCTGGGGCCCCAGGCCCTCTTGGCCATGTGGGCTCGGCTCAGGGTGTGCAAAGAAAAAAAGACTCGGCCGGGCCAGGCCGGGCTCAGCCTCCCCGGCCATGCCGCGGGGGCCAGCCCGGCTCAGGTGCAACAAAGCTGAGATGTTACCTCGATCTTCGCTGGAAGGAAAGAGAGCCTCTTTTCCGGGTTCTCGATTTTTAAAATGTGTATGCACAGAGGCGTACACTTTTCTGATTGGTCAATTACTTCTGTGGGCTAGGTTCTAACTGAAACCAGCACAAACATGCAGATGTCCTTTCTGTGCTGGGGACCCCAGAGCCAGATGCAGTATTGCAGGAGGATGTGGGGGACCAGACCTAAGCATGTTCTCTCTCACAGGAAAGGTGATTAACGAAGACAGTCCTGTGGAGATGGACCAGCATTGTTCTGAGCCAATTTCCTGCTCTGCCTGGAGATTCGTGCTCAATCCCGTCTCCCCCACACTTTCTGGAGTAAGGCTGGCTGTGAGGAAAAAAAAAAAAAAAAAGTGTGAAAAGTATAATTTATATAAGAGGTGTGCACCAAGTTAATTATTAAAGAAAACAGATCAGCTCTCTCTTTCTTTCTCTGGCAGTCTTCTCACTCTTTCTCTTCTCTTTCCTTCTCTTTGTCTCACAACCCCAGCTCCAGACTGTCCACGTGGCAAACTCTAAGGACTGGTGATATTGTCAAGTTCCATAGCCTCATACCTATTCTGTAATGGCACATGGGAAGATGAGGCATGCCAGGAGGGGATGCTCCTACCTGTCTGAGAAGAAACCTGTTTCTATTCCTCTTCATCTTTTAGATGCCTGCTAGGTTAGCAAGCATTGGCTTTTACTCTTAACGGAATATTTTTTCATAAAGATCTCAGTTTCTAGAGAAAATAATGATAGAATGAAGACCACATGCTTATTGTGAGAAATAACATTTAACCTTTCTCTTGTGGCTGATGAAGGCCAATGCAGTATTTTATTATCAACACTGTCAGATGATTTATTATCACTGTTTCTACTCCAGTAAAACCACATTAAGTTGTGCTTGATGTACCATTTGTTATCTTCGAACTCCCTATACACTTTCTGCATGCATAATCTCATTCTTCTCAGTCACTTAAACAGAAAATGGTAAATATTTAAGTCCTTATTCCAAATTCATCAAAATCTTAGGAACTGAAATACAGGAGCAAAATGGATTGTGCAAGACTAACAATGCCAACATAAAGTTTAAGTCTCATAAAGAGTGACGTAATAATCTGAAACAACAGCCATGCATAATACTGCATTAAGGTGGATTCAGGAGTGACAGAAATTAAATCCTTAAGAGATGTCAATGGAGAACGGAACTTTATAGAATAAACGCATCAGATATTGCAATGCTATTTGCTTATGTAAAAGTAAAATTTACATTAAGAAATCTATGAAATAACTTTTTAGATACAATTCAACTACAACTTGTGCCTGGACTCCTTGGAATGCAAAGAGATTAATGGGAAAATTTACACTAAAGGTAAGAGCACCAAGTATTTACATTGTATTTAATAGTCAAAGAGTGTTACTCCAGTATTAACAAAAATAGAAAGTTGTACAGCTAACTTTTCTGTTCTTTTCTGGCAATATCTTAGTACTCTTCATAAACTCAAACAAAATAGTTCATAATTTTATAATAAAAATAAAGAATTACATGAGAATTTCATAAACAGAGTGAATACTGCTGGTTGTGAGAGATACACTTCTTTTGACACTCAGAATTTTGTCCATTAGGTGCAAAAGGACAAAACAAGAATTCTGGAAATTTTGTATCACTATCTCCACCTGATTTGACATCCATCAAATTGTGTTATTACATGTTCTTTAATTTCATAGGTGAGGATATATGACAAAAATATTAATTAGAACAAGGAAAAAAGTATATAAAACTTCTTTACTGCTATAACTTTGTTGCACAACCTTTTCTTTTAGCAACTTAATGTAACATACATGGTAAATAATGGTTTCTTGCCTTATTAGAGGTGTTTGACGAAATTTTGTCTGTTACAATCTGGATTGTGAATCTGAGAATACTTGACTTCAATGAAAGCTCAGATCAGAATCAACACTGTCACTTGCAGTCATTTAGGAAATAAAATGGATATTATTAAAACTAGGGAGAGATTAAGAATACTTTACCAAACACAGCTCATCTTTTATTAGATACAGGGTAACACAATCATGCAAACACATGAAGCAAAACCCATCTTATAAAAATTTAGTTGCACAGTCACCAACTTGTCATATCTATCCCTGGAAACTCAAATTAAGCATTTCTTCATTCTGCTTGAAAATGTACAATCTATAATCTTGAGACTTAAGGGTTTTGTCACTGCAGTTGAAAAGAAAGAACAACTCTTTTTCTGAAAAAATACTCAGGAACTGAAATTCAGAGAGTTAATCAAAAAAAACAAAATCCAATGAATGTTGTATAGTCTAAGTAATAATTCATTCAGTCATCTGGAAATATTTTATCTCTTCTGATAAGAAAAAACATTAGCTATCTCATTAACATAAAGTTTTCCTTGATAATCAAGATATCTGCTTTTCATGATCATGAAAAAGTAATAAATTTTTTAAAACATTCATCTTTTTACTTTCAAAATTAAAGAAAATATCTTATTTTATTAAAAAAAAATCTGAGAACAGAAGGTGTTTGATTTTCTCTATGATAAGGAAATAACTTTGCAGCTACTCTAATCTTTTTGTCTTATTTTCAAAGGCTGATAAGATTGTTGAGTAACAAGAAAACTTCAAAACAGAAGAGTCTCTTCTACCTTTGTCTAACAGTTCTTCTGTTTGGGACAGTTCTTCCTTCCCCACATGCATGTACTCTGCTTTGCTTTGCAGCCTCATTAGATATGTATGAGTTCATTATTTAGCAAACTGATGAAATTTTTTTTTCAAAACTCAGTATGGCAGTGTGATATTTGACTAAACAAGTCAATTAAACTGAAGAAGATAAATTACATTCCAAAAGAAAGGTAACATTAGATAACTACCACAACATCCTAGCATTCATTAGAGTGCTCCTGAGTTTATCTTTCCCAATTTAGTATGCAAGCAGAATGTGATAGTAATGAAAACAACATGGATTATTTATTCACTTAATCAATCAGTTTCAAACTTTTGAACAAGTTTACTCAAGTTAATTGAACTTATAACTTTGTCAAATCCAAGCCTAGTACAAACACAGCCAAAATATGCCAGACCGTAATTCAGCACACAAGAAAGGGCTGCCACCTATTGTATGGTTCAAAGGACTGATTTTCTTAGGACAATCTGAGATAAATTACTTAATGACTAAAAAATAAAACATGGTATCTTCCTGCCTATCTTGCTGAATTGGAAGATAAGTATTACTGTAGACAAAAAATATATCTAATCTCATTTTTTAATTCAGAAGAAAATAATAAATAAACTCTGCTTAAAAAAAACCCAACAAAACAGCTTCATTTTTTAACATCAACTAATTTCTGCATGAAAAGAGTTTTGTTTCATCTTCAAGTGTTTTAAACTGTTTTAAATAATGGGTGTGGCTTTGATGTAAAACAAATTACTTATATGCTTACTACTTATCTTGAAACTACCTAAATGTCTTGTATGGGAAGAGAAAAAGCCAAATTATTTGCAAATCAATTCAGTGAGTGAAAAATTTATTTACTATTATTTAATTTTGAAGCAAAAAAGGGGAAAGTGAACCAATGAGGAATTCAGTTCAGCCATTGTGTGGCCGTCTGGACACATCCGACTCACTTCTGAACACTTCACTTGTTATCTGTTGAAAACTAAAATTGTGGGCAAAATTGGGTGCAGAGGAAAATCCAGACCATTTTGGTTGGTATAAAGACTTTATGTCACTGATTCATAACCATTTCTCATGTGCTCTTGGTGGTCTGTGTGTGTCCTGTGTTTCAGCTGAGTGTTTGTGACCCTAGCTACTCTTGAATAATTCTTCATGTCTACATTTTTTCCTTCAGTTTGGAATATTTCCAAATTGTAATTCTATTTTTTAAAGTTACTTTGTTTACTTTAATGTCCATAATTATAAATTCCAGAACTTTAGTAGATTTAATCAACAGTCATGCTGCTGGAGAGATTTGTGTAAATTCCACGCTTAGGTGGTGGTCTCTGCAGGATCAGGCCTCTAGTTTGCAGTTTGATCTTTATGGGAAAGACTGATTACGTCTCATATAACTCCATTATAATTTTATCAAGTTCAGTAACACAACAACAGTTTGAATTTGCTGTTGCCATATTAAAATAATAAAATTATTTTTTCAGAGAAATTAGAATTTCTGCTTTTCTAACATCATGCAATCCTTTGAAAGGGTGCAGTGTCTGTCACATGGTTCCTATCTAGCTGCATGGCATAAATTCTACTTAAACAAAATACAAATAGAAGAAAATATGATCAAATGGGACTTGGCTCAGCCACATAAAATAGATTGTATTTCTGTGTTTGAATAATTTTGTTCCGATGCATGAATTTAAAACAAATACCCCCAAACCATCAACAACAAAGAAAAGATAATGATTCTACAGGTTGTTATTTCATGCTGGATATCTAGTACTAGACCCAAGGTCATCAGCTGCCTGGGTTTCTCATTATGACAATAAATACTCACAGTGCACAGGGATTGCTGCCTACATAGACTAAAAGTAATGATAACTACTGCAGAAATTCTCAGCAGTCTGCTTTAGTATAAGATTTGGAAAGCAGATAATCACTTGGATGGGAATCCCCTGTGCTGATGAATACGCTGCTTGGTTCACTTCTGTGCTGAGTTATTATTAGATGGCACATTGTTATCAAATAAATAGTTCGCTTTCCAGCAGGAACTAAATAT
This sequence comes from Regulus satrapa, assembly GCA_013396955.1. Lineage (NCBI taxonomy): Eukaryota > Metazoa > Chordata > Aves > Passeriformes > Regulidae > Regulus > Regulus satrapa. Next base: position 126,218 of record VWZN01013923.1, on the reverse strand, counting down.
CATTTTCATATGAATCATGAATAATTTCAATTCTCCCCTATCTTTTATCCTCCACAACAAACAGGAAATACTCATTGTCAAAGTGTAGGGTTTCTGAATTCCTGCTGTGCAGAATTTACCCCTCTATTAGGTAAAGAGTGGAGGAGACAACAAGACATAAATAAGAAGAATACTGTTGCAGTGTAGTAAGATTGCATCACATGGCCTGTGTGGTCTCACGTCAATCAGAATGGTTGGCTCTGTAACCCCCTCCCACTGGGTTTGTGACCTGGCTAAACCTTCCCCTTTCCCCGCCCCTCTGCTCATACCCCATTGGTTGTGTTCTGTTCTTCCCTTCTGCCTTCCCTGAGTTTAAGACTGGAAGGCAATGTCCTGGGTGGCTTTCTTCTCCTTGGAATTAAGTTCTGATTAAATGTGGACTGGGTCCTGGAGAGAGAGAGACCTCCTGTGGTCTTTTATCTTTGGCTCTTTGTCGGGCTCTGCTTCCTTCCCATGTGTGCCAGACTAGCTGGGGAAACCCGAGGAAGGCACCGAGAGAGAGACCCGTCAGAATATATTGGAGAACAACAGGAGCAGGATGATGTCTACATGCACCTAGATTTGCATATCCCAGTTACCTCTGCATGTTGAGCAGTAAAACAGACCTTTTTGTGCAAGAGCCATGCCGAAGTGTGATGTGAGTTATTTCATTTGCAGTGAGCAATGCAGAATTATCTGTGCAAGACATGCCACTAATATCACTTGTCTTTCTCTCTTGCTAGTCAAATATGCGTCTGTGTGTCAGCCACAAAAATGCTTAAAGACAGAGCCTGCACAGTGACATGGTATTTCCATAAGCTGTGTTTCTCTTCTCATAATGTACAGTGATACTTATGTTACACATTTTTTCCACATTTATCTTCCATAACAGATTCAAGTTAAAAGTTAATTAAAATTAAAAGAAAAATTGTATAAACCCCAATTGTTTCAGAGGGACCATATTCAAAATATATTTTGATCATTGTGAAAGTAATATGAATGTATTCAAAATTATAGTTCAAAGTCCCTTTTCAAACTTAGTCTTACTCTAGTTCTGCTGAAGGGATAATTAAAATTTAAACCTTTTGCAATAGGAGGTATATGACTGCACTTCTCTCATTCAAAAGTAATATTGATTTCCCAGCTCTAGTAATAAACAGTCACATGTTTGAATTGACTTGGAAAAATAATAATTGTTTTATGTTTAGAATGGTGCAAAATTTTATATGTATCTCCCGCCAAATAATAATTTTTTTATATCAAAGGTGGTCACTCTGAAGGAAACAGACATCTCTCAGCACTCTTTCCAGTGTTTTAAATGTAATTTAAACAAAATAATTGCAATCTTAATCTTAAATGCAATATAATTAATGGGAGTAATAAAATCAATTTTTGGTGATAAGATTTGGAGGTGGAAAACTGGAACAGTTGCCCAGGTAAATTTTCTTTTTTTGTTGCTGTTTGGTTGGTGTTTTTGTTTTGATTGCCTTTTGTGGATTTGTTTTTTGTTGCTGTTGCTGTTTGGGGATTTTTTCGTTTCTTATTTTGGATTTTTTGTTTCATTTTGTTTAGTTTTAACAAAACCAAATATATGTTGAGAAATATGTGATTGTCAATTTGCTGCATTTTTTTTCCCCCAAGCTTCAGTTGCAGCAGTCAATATCTGGTTTCTACTTTATCATAAGTGAAACAGACTCCAACACAACTCTCACACACCTTTATATATCCTTAATCTATATGTTTCCTTTGAAAATTTAATGAGGGAATGCACAGATTAGCTCCTGTCCTCCACTAGCAATAGTTAATATCTCATCTATCCGTTTGTGGCAAAAATGCAAAGTGCAAAATACAAAGAGGACTTTGAAATTCTCAGGTACTGCTGTAGTATTTGCTTTCTTATCCTTAAATTTTGTAATACTGATATTTATATAGCTGGGGTCATGATAAATAGTTGACATGAATGTACAGAAAGAGGGATACAAAAACTTTGCTTGTGAGACTCTCATATGATTTCAAGGTTTTACTGAATACCTTGATCTACCTTGAATCGGCTCTGCCAGCACAGGTGGAGTAGAGCTGGGTGCAGGTAAAAACACAGGATGCATGGATATGAGCTCATTGTCTGGGCTCATTTTCCTTAAGAAGGTGGTAAGTTACTTTTATGGAACTGTTATGATAGCAGAACAGAATGTTACAGCAACCTCAATTTTTTTCTGCTGATTAGTTTCATAGTATACTTTCTCATTTCTTACTCATTTAAGGGTTTCATGTAAGTTATGATCAGTCAGAAAACATTAAGTGTAATGTATTTCATGACCATGTATAAATATATATAATGAACATATGGTGTTCCTTTGATTTATCAAACTGTGATTGAATATTAAACTTTTATAGCTTCATCCTCCATGAAGCATAAATTCTACATCATATTTAATGTATGTTGCTCTATAATTGCAGATAAGAAATACTATGAAGTGTGTAATTTTGCTGTTGAAAAGTTGTCAGCAAAACTAATCAAAGTATTCCATGATATTACAGAATAACTTGATTGGGGGGCTTTTTGGGGTTTTGTTTTTTTTTTTAAATTTTTGTTTGTTTGGTTTGGGTTTTTTGTTTTTTGTTTTTTGGGGGTTTTTTTGTAATAACAATTATAGTAAACCCTGTGCCCCAAATAGTAAGACAGGTTAAACATGATCTCCATGTTCTAATATTTTACTACCTACAATTTGTGTTCCATATCTATAAATTCAATGAAATCTGTGACTAAATCTTATCCAAAATTAGAAACCTGGTGGGATTGATCCTCTTCAGAGGAGGCAAAACCTTTCATATAAAATAACTATTTCCTATAAAATCTAGTCACCTCGTCCTGGATTTACAGTTTGGAACACACATACCTTCTTTGATGGTGATTATCTTAGGAAAGCTGGAAGGTATGATTTCTGATCTCCTTTTTCACTTCAGAGCCAGCACAAAAATGTAGCATAACTGTAAAATTAAACTGTCTTGGATTCAATCAAGATCTAGGCTCAGCTTCAAACCAGTTTTAGCTTTGCCCACCTTCAAAGAAAGGGAAAAGGGTAAAATGTAGCTTGACAGGTCACGTGCATAAAATCTGTGAGAAATAGTAAAATTGTTCATGAAGAGAAGGAAGACTAGACAGTCTGCTAACACACATTTATAAATCCCAAAATATCATATCAAAACTATGTATGTTTTAGACACTTTAAATGTTTCCTTCCAGTTGTTTGATCATGGCAGAAATATTATATACTGATATACTGATCATCGTACTTATGGCTCATACTTAGTATGATTAGAGATACGTACATAGGTGTTTTGGATTGGGCTCCAGCATGGCTTCACAGGATATTGACACACTAGAATTAAGACTATTTGCAGTTGTTCAAATATGAGAAAGTGTTACAGACTATGTTAGTGTAAATATTGACTGTGAAAAAAATTACAAACAGTACTAAATCTCAATTCATAGAGCATCAGAGTTCAGACTTACATTCTGCAGACTATAGAAACAAATCAATATTAGATAATGTTCTAATAGATCTATTAGATAGTTATTTTCATAGGTGCTCTCATTAATAATTAAAATCAAAACACTAAGAAAAAGACCAAAACAAACTGTTTCTAATGAAAGCCTAGAACCATTAAATGAATAATGTATGTCACTGGAACTTTCTTACTTGTATGTTTGCTTATATTTATATGTCTGTTATCAAGGTGGAACAATTAGGACAGATGTAGATGAAAGTCTCCAGAAAAATACAAAAACACCATGGATATTGACATCTCTCTCTGCTGATGTGCTATGAATTCTAGAAATTGACTGTATGGAAGGGAAGAAAGGTGGCATACCAAGTCAGACTGGAAAGATAGGACTACTAGATATTTAAGGAAAAGGAAATAATTTGGAGATAAATACTTGTCGTTCTCCAAAAGGTCAACTGTATTCTTGGGTTCTTTTCAAAGCAGGAGTCTTGTTTGCATTTTGAAAGTGTATGGAATTTTCCAGATTATGCTATATATCTTAAATTACTCTTATTATATCTAACAGATGGAGAGTTCATCCGGGACATTTGTGGAGTCAAGTCAACACTATCTAAACCAAAATTTTACTAAATTCTTGAACATCTTTTGAAGAGTCCTGCCTCAGAGAGGGAAATCAGCCTGTATTTTTCTTTCCAAAGGAACAGGAGAAGAAAAAAAACCAGAGCACTTAATGGCAGGCCCACAGAAGTCACTTATCCCTTATTTCAAATAAATAAATACCAACCTGGACCTTCAACCAGCGACTACATTCATTGACATTTCCATTCTTCCCCGAGTTCCATGGGGCTTAGCATCAAACAACTGCCTGCTCCTACTTGTTTTGGAGAAATCAAAATCTCAGCATGTGCTTTTCATGTTGTTTTCTGTTCTCATCTATTTTCATCCAGTACACTTCATCTTGAAAAAAACAGTACTTTAAATTTGAAGATTATTTTGCTACTTCATGATAGGTTTTATACAGGAAAATATTGGGATATTCTGCTTCTAAAATACTGTCTGCTACCAGGAGTCAAACTGATGGTTTTGGAAATAATAGCCAGTAACTAGCATATATTTTCTAGTTGTCAGATAAAGTTTTAGGATGACTTAATGTTGAGATTTAATTGTGCAATACCAACTATTTCCATAACAATTTACTGAAATGAACCTAGAGTCTCTGTGCTTCTGTGTGCAGGATTTAATAGGTATAGTATTCTGAGTTTATCTGGTGGGGAGGCAGGTCCTTAAAGTGAGATAGATTGATAATTATTTCAGTGTCATTCTTTCATCTCTTAGAAGCCTTCTGAAAAGTCCAATTAGCATGACAAATAAGAAAAGGCCATAATAGAAAGATGCCCATATGCAAACATAATTGTTGATAAGAAAGCTGAAAGCAATTGAGTTCATATGAAAAGGTAATTTTAATTATCAAGAAAATAAAATGTCTCATTATTTCCATTCCAATAGAATTTTGCCATTTACCAGACAGAACAGGTAAATAGTAGAGAAAACAGTACTTTTCAGTAATGAAAATCATGATGCAAGAGAATTAAAGAATGTATTGAATGGCCTTAATATCAGAACAGTTCTCATTTTTGTTGATGGAGGTGTTTTGCTTTGGCACCACAGTCCTGATAATGGACAGAGGCACTTGAAACTTGCTGGCTAAGAAGACTGCAGTTTTACAGTTAATTCTCCAACCTGAAAATAGCTGCCAATACCTCACTTAAAACAGTCCTATAAGTTCTTGTCTAAAAGTCTCTTTTGGGTCCTTAGTCAGAATGAAGCTTCTGTTTTTAACTGCTTGGCCCTGTCATGGTTTCACATCAGCCCCACGTAGCCACTCACTCCCTCACCTGTAGACTCTGGAGAGAATGGGAAGGGTAAAAGCAAGAAAACTTGGTTGAGATAAAGGCAGTTTAATAATGAAAGCAAAAGTAGTGCACACAAGAAAAGCAAAACAAGGCATTAACTGCCTGCTTGCCCTGGGCAGGAAGGTGTTCAGCCATCTCCAGGAGAGTGAGGCCCCATCATGGCCAATGGTGACATGGGAAGACAAATGCTACCACTTCAAATGTCCCCTGCTTCCTCCTTCCCCACGCTTTATATCCTGAGCATGATGTCACATGGTCTGGAATGTCCCTTTGGTCCATTGGGGTCACCTGTCCAGGCTGTGTCCCCTCCCACCCTCAGCTTCTTCACCAGCATGGCAGCACAAAGAGCAGAAAAGGCCTTGGCTCTGTGCAAGCCCTGCTCAGCAGAAACAAAAATATCTGTGTTACCAACCCTGTGTTCAGCACAAATCCAAACCACAGCCCCACAGCAGACACTGGAAAGAAAATTAACCCTGGAAAAACCAGCACAACCCCACAGGGAAAAAAAATCACAGGACTCATTAATTGTACTGCAAACAATGTGGCTGCTCAGTAGACTGGTTTGTGTGCTGTACATCTCCTTGTGGAGCAGGGAACTTGTTAAGGTGCATGACTGTAATGCACTGCAAGTATTGATTGCAATTGACTCATTAAGAAGGAAATCAATTCCTCTGAAGTATATAAATTTGAAAGGGGGAATCAAATGTGAGTGGAGATAGGGTGTTGGTATTCATTGAACACATCTAACAATAGGTTTTGAAGATTGAAACTAAAATGTTTTGTACTAGAAAAAGACAGGTTCATTCTTAAGGCCCCTGATTTCTATATACTGCTGCTATCTTTTTATTTACTACACATTCTGTGTTCCTTTTCAGCAAACATGATTGTCATACTTTGTACTACCTAGCATTATTTTGCACATATTTACAGTACTGTAAGTGTCCTGTTCCTTTAAACTCCTTATCAACCATTAGCGTTAAATATTTTTTTGTTCCTTTATTATTCACATCATGAAATTAAACACTTAATGAATATTTGAGAATTTTAAATTAAGCCTTTGAGCAACCCTGTACTTTATATTCCATGTAAATTGAACACATAATGAAAGGAAATATCATTAAAATACATTTACTTAATTACAGAACGCTATTTTAAATTATTATAAAATGGAGATTAGGAGAAAAAAAATTCTAACAAGAAATGGTGTGAACTCTTTTCTGTCCAAGAGTTATTTTCAAAATAATTTCTGAAATGTTTTACTTCCATGTTTTGTGAACATTGATTCCACTGTCTATATGTTTGTATTAGGAAACACTAAATTTTTTGTACAATAACATTAGAAATCAAGAATGTATAAAGTAAAATAGATACTTAAATTATAAAATCTGTTTTGTCATAACCTTAATTTTGATGAAAGACTTTTTCTAGAGAAAAAAAAAATTGGCATTTCCAAGTTAACTTTAGAGCCTTTGAAATAAGACTTTCTAAGGAAATAGTGATCTCATTCCTCACCACCTTAAAATAGATGTGCTTATCAGTGCTTCCTTGTTCAGTTAATTAGCCTGCAGTTCAATTAATTAACCAACACTGGTTCTGCCAGAAGTTGTCTGGGCTGTAGAGGGGTGCACAGGGGTTGTTCACTCAGATCTAGCTGTGATCCTAAGGCCTTTTTATCTTTAACAAGAAATGGGAAGAACTAATCCTCTGGGATTTTATCCTGATAGTGGACACAGGGGTTTTGTCTGCATGTGACTGACCACTAAACGCTTCAAGGTAACCATTGGAAAACACTGAACAGATGGGGTGACACAGTAATGCAAAACCAGATTTGTTCGTATAGGCAGAAAGGTCTACAGATTTTATCCACCACTGCTAGTCTTTAAAAGCTACAAATATCTCCACAGCCAAACATCGGACAGACCATCTCTTTAGCCTTAAAAAATAATTTCCTGGGGGTTTAGAGAAGCACTTGTGAGAAATTCCAGGAAAGTGAGTGTCTAAAAAGAGAATTAATGTTAGACATCCATCTTATGAAGTGTTTGGAATTTTAGATTTTTCATGTTTTATTTCATCCAATTAAATTAATATGGTCACTCTCACGGCAGAATGAATGATGTTTGCCTCTAATACAAATGGAATCTGTATTTATAGTGTTTAACTTCATCCCACTTCTCTCATTCAATTCCTATAGTTTCGTATTTGACATTTTCATTCTCTTCTGTCAAGCCAAGGCCTTCCAGCTCTGTGTCATCAGTAAATCTCATTTACACATCCTTCTTCTTGTGTGCCAAGATAAGTAATTAAATGACTTAAGATTTATTCTGCTAAGATTCCCGCAGCCTGATATTCTCCCTTTCAACATAACCAGTTGTTACTAATTGTCTAATTCATCCAATTCCTTTAAACCCTAATATTAATGTGCCAATCAGTATTTTCTCTACTTCAGTTAATTTCTCCCTCAATGACCCCTAGTACTTTTGTGTTACTGCTGCAGAACACCTAAGAGCCATGCACAGAAGTGCACAGCCTTAGTAACATTTGCTTTTCCCTAGTCATACACATGACTGAATAATTCTCTTCAACTCTGGCTCTTTTCATGAGGAACTGATTTGGAAAACACAATATAAGTCCAGACCTATGCAGTATTATGTGGGCAACTTTAGTGCACACAATTACATTTAATTTCTATGATGTGTTTTCTTGTTTTTCAAATGGCATAAAACCACCATGAGATTAATAGATTTCTATATGCTTAAATTATTCTTTTGGCATGAAATAAGCCACTATAAGTCTTGAAGGACCACTGCATACCTTATGAATTTTTTCTTGGGGTTTCGAAGCTGCTAAAAAATAGCTGGTGTTAAAATGTTCCTAATCTTCAATCAGTAAGACTACAATCCATGTTTTTACCTGCTGATAGCTTACTTATGTTTGCCTTTCATTAGGATAGCTTACTTAGGAGATTTGCTAGTAGAACAAATTCTAGACTTGAATCCTCAGCTATGTATTGGAGTCTAAGAGGCAGGACTTTCTCTAAATTCCATAAAGGAAGAAAGGAATACAGACATTGAATTAAAATCTTTAGAGAAACTGGAATGTGTTGGACTGCATGGACATGAAGTGGAGATATAAGTATAATTTCTAGTTGTGATTTTAAGAAAATACTCGAATATATCTTTTTCTTTAAGTCTTTTAATAACCACAATTTAGATTTATGATTTTTGTTTGTTTGGTTGGTTTTTTTGTTTATACCATAGATATTCAGATTTCATAGAAGATCACTCCAGGATAGAAGAATACCAGTTCAGCAGATCTTCCTTTCCTGAAATCTGAACTCTCACCTTTTCTTAACTTAAAGAAATGAAGACCCAAAAATGATGACTTGGTGGAGGGTCATAAGTGAGCGTGAGATCAGGTCCTCAAGTGCATCTTTTTCTAACTTTATGGGAAAATGAAAAAACAGAGGATCATGCAGATAGGACATTAAAAAATAGTCTTTCAGCCCCGGTGCATCTGATTAAAGTTCAGGTTACAGGTGAAACTCTAGATGAACACAGGAATTCACAGGGAGCAATGCACCAACTGCCAGAGCATCACTTAGATGAAAACCTACAAAACAATGAGTATTTTTTTCAGTACCTTTGACTGGATGCTCAAAGCAAAACTAAAGTCAATGCACCTTAAAATTTATCTACAGGCACGTATTAAACACCAGTTTCAAGCATTTCATGTATTGAACTAATTTCTCTCTTGAAGTACAGTGCTGTTGTTCATGGAGAATGATAGAATGAAATGAGTGTTCTCAGTGATCCTGAAAGTCTGGATGTCAGTACACATAAGATTTCTTGAAATGCATTTTGAAAACCTGTGAAAATTATGTCTACATTTTAAATGACTATGTACACTCACTTCAAGGCAGGCTGCCTCCACATAATACCTTCCAGCCTGCCTTCAGCAAGGCTTAAATCTTCTGGGCCAAAAATGTCCAATGAGCCCTAGTGAATAATTTTAGACATAGTCCAGCACATTAGTTTCCCTCCTACAGATTGTATTTTATTTTCAGCATTTATTTGGCAGGTTCATTTGAAAGTTTTAGAAATTCTGTTCATAAGGGAATTTAAGAAAAGACTAATAGGCCTGCTTTTTATTGTTTCTAGAGAAAAATCTAGACAAAAAAAGAAAGTCTATTTCACGGAGTGCTACATATCAAAAGGTGAAATTCCGCTTTTGTTGTAAAATTTCAGGAGCAAGATCTCTATAATAATATCTTAATGAATTAATTAATCTTAATTTATTAATAATCTTAATAATCAAGTTCTCTTGGACATTCATTTGACTTTTTTGAAAAGACTTTTTTCAGAATGTTGAATTCTGGACTTAAAAACCTATGTAAAGCCTGAAGGACAAAAGGATTAAAAAAACAAACTTTCAAAATTACCCTGTAATTAATCACTGGCACTGGAGACATTAACCATGCACATGATAGTTTTAACACGTATGATGAANATTTTTGAACAAGTACATAATTTAACAGAGAAAAAAAAAAAAAAAAAAAAAAAAAAAAAAAAAAAAAAGCTGTGACATGGAAAATATTGCAGATCCCAAGTCAAAATTAATTTAAAGAATTAGAATTTAGTTTTCTGCTACTTTGTCTGCTTTCATACTGTGAAGCATTATCTTTGTTTCCTTTGCAGTTTTCCATGCTGACAATCAAAATGGCTTGAGACAAGGATAGTTCCAGAAGTATCATTAGTAGACCATAAGCTTACCAGTATTCCAGATTTGAAAAGCCCGACTTGCATTTGACTATTATTTAATTCAAAAATTAACTCTACTTTTCTGCGTACTTTACTTGAGAGTTGGTAATTTGGCTTAGTGAAGTCCCCTTTTGGGGATGGACTTTAAGAAATTGAATGCAGGTTTTTTTTTTTGGTTTTTTTTTTTGTTTTTGTTGTTGTTGTTGTTGTTGTTGTTGTTGAAATAATTGGAGTCTGATTTTGGATCTGCATGGTGGTTTTGCATCAACCTCCAAACAAGCATTTTTCTCTGTGCTTCATCTACAGAATAAGAACTTTGAAATGCCAAATAATTGGTATTATCTGTACAACCCCAATCAAGGCCTAAGGAAAAAAAAACCCATAAAAACAAAAAACCAAACAAACAGAGGACATATTGTAACAACTGTGTGAAAGACCACTTCAGTCCAAAGTGTTTCCTTGTTTGCAAGTAAAATTCCCTGCTCACAAACACAGGAGAACCCATGGAAGCAATGACGTACCTAACACATGGCTGAGGACATGGAAACACATGGAAACACTGAATTGCAAAAAAAAAAANNNTGCAAAAAAAAAAAAAAAAAAAAAAAAAAAAAAAAAAAAAAAAAAAAAAGTACAGAATCAGCAACACAAAGCTTAAGCTCAAGCTGCAGTTGCAAACTTCATTGTCCTTCAAGGTGAGCACAATTTTTCCATGGTCAAACATATCAAGAGATGCTCACTGGAAAAGAAGTGAGGAGACTGCTCAGTCTCAATTACAAGCACAGCTAATGACAATCCTACAGAGGTCTCTTTCAGAGTTGTAATCAGCTCTGAACTCAACCCAAACCTTGTGGCATCTCTCAGACAGTGTTAAGAGATGAAGCCTCTAAACTCCAGGCAAGTAAAAATACAAGCAGATTTATATAGCAATGGATTAATAAATGTATTTGAATTCTAGGAGTTTGCAGCATAGGAACCAAGCTCACAGCGCTTTTCAAGATTCTGTTAATTAACACTGTATTTTTACATAAGGAAAGCATTATTTGGAGTTTGGGGGTTTCTTTTGCATTATAAAAGTGAGATATAGTTGGGGGGTGTTTTTTGGGGTTTTTTTGTTTTTTGTTTTTTTGTTTTGTTTGTTTGTTTGTTTGTTGTTTAGTTGTTTTTTTCATTAGCTTCGAAGAAAATAAGGTAAACCATATCACTTTCAAGAACATGACCTTTGCCCCACGAATCAGGAGAATCTGATCCTTTTTGACTCTTAAGGCTGCTTTCAAGCTCCGCCGGTGATTTCAACAGCACACGCCACGGAACAATCCCTGCACTCCATTGGATGCAGTTCGCTTTTCCAGGCTCCAGAGGTCTCTGCGTATTGTGGTTTTTAGTTACATGACAGCCCCGCAGGAATCGCATTTTGGGGGAGAGGCTGGAGAGCTGCCTGGGAAGGGGCTGCTGGAACCAGGTCCCACTCTGACAGCGCTGTCCTGAGAATTCAGTTATCTGAGGAATTTATAGAAACAAAAGGGAGGAAGGGAGGGAGGGAAGGAGATTTATACTGCAGCATTAGCTGACACCAGCACTGCACAAGCCGGAAATCAGTGCAATCTCTTGATGTTAAAGGATGGCTGTTAAGCCCTGCTACCAGAAATATCACCTTTTTTACTCTGACCTAACACCTCACACCTGTATTGGCGCTTTTTTTCTTTTCTTTCTTTCTTTCTTTCTTTCTTTCTTTCTTTCTTTCTTTCTTTCTTTCTTTCTTTCTTTCTTTCTTTCTTTCTTTCTTTCTTTCTTTCTTTCTTTCTTTCTTTCTTTCTTTCTTTCTTTCTTTCTTTCTTTCTTTCTTTCTTTCTTTCTTTCTTTCTTTCTTTCCTTTCTTTCTTTCTTGTTTGATTATTTTTTTCCTCAAGAAAGAATATTTCTTACTTTAGCTAACCATGGAAGAATTGGTTTACAGTAATTTGGATATAGATGCAATTTTTGGATAGAGGTCATATCTTCCAGCTGTACATTGCTTTCAACTCTTTCATAGGCATCTCCATCCTGGCTGCTGAGTACATAATTCCTGATTGACCCCTTGCTATTATTTATATCTATAATATATTGAACATTATGAAGAAGAGATTCTGAAAATAGTAATAAAACAATAAATCCAAGGAAAATCAAAGAAATTAATTGCTTCTTCTACCTGAAAGTGTCCCTGCCCATGGTGGGTCATTGGAAATAGATGATCATTAAGGCTATTCTGTGATTCTATGATCTTAGAGTCTTCTCAATACCTCACACCAACTTTAGATAACAAAACTAATAGTCTTGGCTATGGACTGATTAAACCAAATAGATAAATATATAAGATAGGATGAGATATGGGCATACACAAGGGCATTTGTTTTCTTGAGACCTTTTTGGTCTTTTTGCATTTTAGTCTTCATAACCACTCACATTATCACACAAGTAACTTGGCAGAAGAGGTATTGCTAAGGCAGACAAATTCAAACAGCAAAACCAGCTTTGTTGAAGACCCAGCTTCTGCAAAGATAAGTGGGCATTTGATTTCATTATTTTTCATGTACCGCAACCATTAGGAAGAGAAGAAAAAATTAGGTGAGCCTACTGTTCTACTGTAGCTTAAAGAACATTGATAGTCTTATAAATAATATACTTATGTTCAATAAAAATAGTTCTTTGAGGTGTCTTTTGAACTCTATATTGATGCTTGGACCCTAGTTTTACCTTTTACTGAACTATGTGCAGAAGATTAAATACTCCCAGCAAACCATGCATGCCTGATTTCTGAGAATCCCTTTGGTGCTAGGAAGCAAGAGGGAAGTACAATAATCGATTACAGAAGAGAAAGGCACATTTTTAGTAGCTGTAGTTTAATGACACATAGAAACTCTTTACTCAGAATTAGTAATGTGCTTCCCTCTTTGAGTAATATAAAACAAAGCAAGTCTTGGTTCGTTCTGTAAAAACTATGACTAGCACCTGTTGCCGTATTATTTCACTGCTCTATCCCTCTGATCATCTGTGACACTTCCTCTTGCAGGAATCCCTCAATAATTGCAAAAGTGTTCAGTCTTCATGAGTGATTTGTTAATATAAGGATTTTTGACTGGGTGCTTGTTTTTCCCTTACATTCAGAAATACTTTGCAAATTATACAGTATAATTTACAGTATAATTGAAAAAAATTATTATTTTATTAAATTTGAAAATTTTATGCATAGATCATCATCATTATTTAGATTATTAGTTTTATTATTTGGCTGAAGAAGTAAATCAGGAGGTCCAAGGCTATCAATCTCATGTTTTGTCCAATTCCAAGTGAAAAAGATATTTCCTGTAGGGATTTTCCATGGTGCATTTACATTAGTGAAATATTAGCACTCACATGACTGTAAGAAAATATTATTTGAAAGAAAAAATATATAATAGCAAAGGCCTTTGGTTGATTATATGACTGAAGTTGATTACATGAAGGTTTACACACGTTAATATTTAGGAATCAGATATAATCTAAGTTCAATAGTCTTTTATTTCATAGAATTCATGTTAATAAAGAACTACACAGCTACTCACCAGGAATTTCTGTCACAATACTATTCAGAACTTGTTAAGTTACATAGAATATATTTAGTTTTGAAGGAGAATAATACATTTAAATAGTGTAAGGCTCTCCTGAAGAAAGATAAAATCATATATAAAAAAATTGATTTTTTAAATTTGTTTGAGTTTCTAATGGAGTTCCTAATGTTCTTATTTTACCTGGGGATTTTATTTTACTTGGTTTGTTTTGTTTTTTTACTTGAATAGTTACAATCAGTGTTGTAAAACATTATACCCTATTTGCAGCAAAGAAGTGTCTCTTCAGAAATAATAAATAGCTTTTAGCTCTCACATTTTACAGTGGCATTAAGTTTCCCTGTCTTTGGCCAGAGGCGATATTTAAAGATGAAGAAAATCCTCCATCTTAAGTAATGTGAATGGCATTCACAAAATTCTCAACAGTAAACAAGAACTTTAGAGTTTGTGGGTGATGTTTAATATTTAATAAAATTATTTGATATGTTGCTTTTGAAGTTTTCTCTCATAGAGAACAATTAACTGTTGTACCTTAAGTTATTAATAAAAATAATTAAAAATTACATTTTTTTGTACTGATCTACTGCAGAAACTTCATCATCAAAATGTTCTCTAAATTCTTCACCTCTGATGGTGGAAAAACACATTTCATCAGTGGAGAAAAAAGTCTCATTCACGTATTTATCATTATAATCATACAGACTTAATTTACAACAGAAGGAGATTACCCTGTTCATGGAATTTTTTGTACTGTTCAAATAGAAAATCCCAGAAGATTTTTTGTTTTCTTTTACATGTGTAATAAGGAAACCAAACAAGCATTTCCTGGAGTTCTTGGGATGCCTGGATGTTCCAGGCTTTCCTCTGACATGGCCCCAGCAATGGTAGCCTCCTACCATTGGAGGGAGCCACAAGCACTGATTCAGAAATTCTCTCTCCTAAGTCTATGGTTTGTAAACAACTTTTTCAGCACTACAGTAGTTGAATTATACACTGAAAAGCTTAATCACTCTCCACTTTTCTTAATAAAGAAAATTCTAAGAAATTATAGCCTATTCTTTATGATGCAGTGTAACTATCCTTCTTTTGAAGTATTAAAGAGCATGCTTAAACTTGCTGTATTTGCTGCTTATTTTACTATTTTTATAATGAGCAATAAATTTATTGTATAAGGCTGCCACATAAGCATTTTATTTTTCTAAAGACATACATAAAACCCATGTGTTAAGTACTAATTAAACATTTTTTAAATGTCTGAATTAAAACCACATTCTTCTTCAACATCTTACTTAACTGTATACTTAGAGAAAGTAGAAACAAGAAGAAAGTAATAAAGAAAAATGGATTATATTTGTATTTTTTAAAATATAATTTTATTCATACACCAGGATGGTATCGCCATGAAGATTTTACCTTTTTTATGGTTATCCAGTGATATGAGAACAAAATATAACAGCACTGGCTATACTGTCAAATAAATACTAGGTTCTCACTAGATTTTGCAGCAAAAAAGATCAACTGAGGATCTACAATGCCTATCTTCCAACTGAAGAAATGTTTCAGTATTTTTTGTCTTAGACTAAAGTTTTAATTACATCCAACCAATATATAGAGGGCTAAGATAAACAAAAAGTATGTTAGTTATTGGCTTACTTCCATATCACCAGGCTAAGATTACAATATTAAGAAGTCTTAAACTACTCGGATTGTCTCAGCCAATTTCCCTCTGTTCTTAAAGGAGTCCTTTTTCTCCTTGCTAAGTAGAACAACTGAAGTTCTGGGTTGGCTGCATCAGAAAATCAGAGCAACACAGGCCTTACGTTTATTTAATTAGTCTTGACTTTTTATTTCCTTTGGAAGGGGGTTTCTATTCAGTAAAAGGAGTAACAGCTGACAATTCTGCTTGCAAATTTTGGTGTTCCCAGGATTAGCCAAGTAATCTTTAATAGAAAGTTTCACTACAATCAGGTGACAACTATTCTTTTGTAGCATTACAGCTTCAATGGCATGAAATGGACATTTTGTTCTCTTCTTTCTGTTCAGAAGATACCAAGAAGCTAAACTGTTTTCTCTCTCTGCCTAACTTGCCAGCAAAGAATTCTGTGTGTCTTCTCACAGACACCATCTGTGAGAATAGACTGTCACTGTCCTGATGTGTTTTGAGACAGGCAATATGCAAACTAACAACATATGCAAGACTGTTTATACCACTGTCTCTGCTTTTCATCAGGTCTCACTCTTTGAAAATGTCCTGGTTTAAAGGAGCAGCCTAAATTGGAGGATTTAGCAAGGAAAGTTTAGGACAGTAAAATTTTCATGTGTTGTATTCTTAGCATTCAACCCAACTCATTTAAGAAAATTCTTTGTATCACAGGATAATTCCAACTGGAAGGATGCTTGAGAGGTGTCTAATCCAACCTTTCTGTTCACAGCAGGGACACCTTTGAGGTCAGACCAGTGCTCACAGATTTATCTTGCAAACACCAGAGGACAGAGACTGCACAAGCCCTCTTGGAAGCCTGCTGCACTGCTTGACTGTACCCAAGGTAGGAAAGCCATGAGATGATGTGCGCAAAAGAAATGTAATTCTCTTTCAATATGTTGCAATTATATATTCAGGCAATTCAACTTTTCTTCTCTGTTGGTTTTTGGTTTTTTTTTCATATGGCATTCAAAAAACACCTACAAGACATTCCATAAGAATTTTCCAAATATTTGAGGTTAAAGACCAAGACCTTTTTGGAGGTTTCTGGAGCAGAAACTTTCCTATTCAGAAACTTTCTGAGTGAGGCTTAGTGCAGTACTTCAAACCAGACTAAAAAATTGCTAACCACATATGAAGAGAAAAGGGACAAAACATTGTTCCCAGATGGCTGATGGCCTCACTCAATGACTAATGTGAATGAGTCAGACAACATCATAGAGTATCCTGAGCTGCAAAGGATCCACAAGAAACTGAACTCCTGGCTCTGCAAAGGATGGTTCCCAGAATCACAGCAAATTTCTTGGAGCATTATCCAAGTGCTTCCTGAACTCTTGCCGGCTTGGGGCTGTGACTTCTTCCCTGGGAATCTTGATCACTTAAGCTACACCTGCAGTGATTCTCTGGGGCTTTTGACTCTAAGTAATCTTTGAATCAAGATAAGTTATCAGACAAAAGTAAGAATGGATATTCAAATTTATTTGAATGATCTACCATAGACCAGGATTATCATCTGCCATCAGAGTTTTCTATAATGAAGGTCTATGATTCCATACCAGAACAACAGAGCAGGACAGTTATATAATATTGTAATATATTATAATGGTTATTTATCCAATGTGCAGGATAAAACATGTTTTCTTTGGTGAGATAACTAGTAAGGTTGTGTTGGAGGAAAATCAGAACTACATATTAATTTCCTTTTTGAAGTTTACAGTCATTCTTATAATCTCTCTCCAAAAATGATTACATTAATAATCTAATGCCTGAACTAATTCAGACTGTGATTTTTTTATTTCACTTCACAGAAAGTATCACCATGTTTTCAAGATATGTAACAAGAAAAACTTCTGAAAAAGGCATAACTAAGAAAGACTAAAATAGCTGCAGAACAGTTACATGAAAAACAAACAAAAAACTTACCTAAACTCATCAAGGAAGGCTCCGTATATGCCTTTCACTTTGCATAAATTTCCCAGGAAGCAAGTGAGGCAGGGCATTGATTTATAAAGTGTTGTATTTTTTTTAAATACATAACCATACTTCAAACAGCCTGATACATGTTTGAGAGGTGTGATGGTCTTCCATGCAGCTTTTGTAATAGTTTTGCTATAATCGATAAAAGTCCTTGGTGGAGATGTTTAAGCCATAAACTATAATACTTCAGTCTCTGGAAATCCAACACCCTAAAATACTCTATATTCAGTTGATTTTCTCCTTGCCTCCTCAAATCTAACATTTTACACTTGTGTGTTTTTTGATGTCAAATGTACTTGGTTTTCTAATAACGTGTGATATTTGAAGACACGTTAACAATGTTAATTAAATCGTAATGTCTGCTATTTTTTAGAAAGTCAATACAACTTTCAAGGAGGGCAAAGTTAGCAAGCCAACAACCAAGTGTTGTAATCTATTTCTCCAATATTACATGACAGCACACTGTGGTTACATGGAGGCATAAAAGCTTTTGGCAAATTATTTCTTTAATAATTTAAGGAGTTTCCAAACTACTGTATCAAAGCTGTACCTCTGAGTATATAAATTTTAAAAAGTAAGATAATTAAAATATGATTAACTAATAATATTGTTTCTCAGACTGAAGCTCTTTTGAATGAACCCATTCAAAGAAAAAAAAAAAATTAATTAATTAAGAGGTGGTTCTTTGTCATATTATTATTTTCCCACAAGACTTATTTAATTTTAATTATGTTATAATGTGCTTAATAACAAGAGCTAGGTTTTAATGAAAATCTTGTCAGAAAAAAATGCTTTAAGGGGGACCTTTGATTTCTCTTTATTACCAAATATAGATATAGCATGTAATGCATTTGTACTTCGTAGCCCTGAGCAAAATGATCTGTTGCTACACTGCTCATTTTCTTTCCATAAAATAATTTTGCTTTTGAAAGATTCACGCTGGTGTGCTTGTAAAGAATTTTCTTATGCAGCTAAAGATAAATGTTGTTGCAATCATATATCCAAGAAGTTTCAAGTGTCTTTCAGCTCCCACTTCTCATGGTGTCTGATACCTTCTCCCCCGTTTTCCACACGAATGCCATTGTTATTTTCCAAGGAGCATAAGAATCTCCATGTAACATCAGTGTTAGCACTAGGAAGTGCTAACCCCTAGGAAGTGAAATCCTCTAGGAAGACTCCATTAGAAGTTATTATAGTATTAAGTGGCTTAGGTGTTTGGATTCTCTGGCAGTGGAATGGGCTGAGGACATGAACAGAGAAGGGGAAGACAATCCATCTTCTGCACCGTGGTGAGGGGACACAGGGGAAGGGAACTCCCCCCAGTCACAACTGTAAAAACTACATGGGAAGAATTCTTCCACACAACAACATTGTGGAAAACCAAGCAGCTGGTTAAAGTCAGAGTTTGGTGGAGCCCAAAGGGACACAGAATCAGTACCCACTTTCCATCATGCTCTGAAACTGGAGGGACGAGCTGGAGAGCTTGACATTGGCTGATGGAGGTCTAAGCTCCCCAGTTAATGCAGAGGGCATTGTTATGTGCTAAAAATCTTGAATGAATGATGACTCTCTCCTACCTTGCAAGTTTGGTGTCACAAGTCAGATTTTCAAAAAGCGCCATGAAGACACAGTGCATGTAACAGAGGAAAGAGAAAATTCTTGAATATTAGAAAGCATCAGTGGTGGAGTGGGGAAGTCAATTTTCATGCGTGTTTAGGAAACTTATGAACAATTTTATCGGGGATGACATAAAAAGGACATAAGCCTCAGGCACAAAAATAATAGATGAAGTAATGGACTGATAAAAATATTTTGTGTGAGAAAGTTGTG
>VWZN01013923.1:65927-82973 GCA_013396955.1 Regulus satrapa | reverse complement strand
AAAAAAAAAAAAGGCATCAGCTTTTTCTCAGCACCCAGCCTCCTAAAAAAACCCCCAAACCTCAGGGATAGCACAAACCTCAGGTGTTTCTTTGTGGTAAAAAGGGGGTGAAGTTCATTTTTCAGCCTAACCCGTGTTCCCTATCCTCCTCCTTGCTTTCCAGCAATCCCTCGGCAGGCAGTGAAGCGCCATCCGGCCGCGCACCAGCAGGTGTCTCCCCTACACGCGCGCTACGGTTCCAGGGTCCGGGATGCACGGACACATCCATGTCCATTGTGCTGTGGGGAGGGCAGAAGGGGCACAGACACCGTGAGCTTAATTTCTGTAAGGCTAGAAATATGGGGAAATATAATATAATTTCATACAACACAAGCTGTCCTGNGCTGAGTATGTACTGCAATAGTTATGCCCTAGAAAAAGCATCAACCAGCATTGAGGATGAGATAGATTTTATAAGTAAATATTCTGTAGTATTTCTCAATGTAGTTCTAACAATTGATGAATTAGTGATGGGACTGACCAGCATGGGGCTTTCACATTTCCATAACACTTATTTTTTTTAATTTAATGAATCTATTCTATCTGCACGTTTGACAGTAGCAATGTTCATTAGAATGGTAAACTAGCTAGAAAAAGCAATGGGATTCTATTTAAAAGTAATTTATTAATAACAACTCTGTTTTATCTTGTTTCCAAATTATTGTTAAAACATAACCCCAAACTCATTCACTAATGTTATACAATTTTAATATTATACAATAATTTAAAGATTCACTGGCTTTAAAACTTTTGTAGATCCACTTTTGGATAAAATTTTACCCATCACTACTTGGAGTTCTGTCCTGAGGGTTATACACGAAACAGACCTGGATTTCTGAAAACCCAGGAGAACAAATGATTGTGCTTTCCGTGATCCTGGAGACAGGGAGAATTTGGCTGACCACAAAGGCCATGGGAAGCAGTGCCTATGTAGAGAGTGTTGTTAGCAAAATCTGAGGGAATAACATCTGCATACAGCCCCCAAGAGCAGGGAGACGCATGTAACTTGAGCAGGCATGGAAACTGTAAAGTGAGAAAGGATGTGATTAGTGTGGGAGGAAATATGGTACAAAAATATGGGAAGGAAGTGCAGAAGAGTGAGAGGAGCTTTATGAGCTCCCAAGAGGGCTGGTGAGAAGGAAGTCTGAGATGGGAAAATTTGTGTGGGAAGGTGCTGGAATGAGGAGAAGGAAAAGGGCATAACAGAGGACAGGTAGGACAGGAAATTCTGGGGGGTTTAAGACCCAGTTCAATAGAACAAGGAAAGGACTGGGATTTGAAGCACGACCGGTATGACACCAAGCGATGGATTTGTATCTTCACTACCTCATTGCCTTCATTGTTTAGTATTAGAATTTAAGTAATTATTTTAGCTTTATATAAAGCCTCTATATAAAAGGCTTCAGAATCTCCAAAGGAGTAGCTGGACATAAATTCATATCGGCAAAGTCCTGAGATATTGTACCCAAATAACTTAATTTGAAATGTGAATTATGATACATAAAGTCTACTGTAAGCCTCAGAGCAACAATTGTCATGAGCTTTTTATAACATATTGTGTTACAACAACTTATAACACAAAAACACCATCCTTGAAGCACCTGTTACTATTTACTTTGTCTCAGACTGGCAATAATAGAGAACTCAGTATTTTGTGGCTTCTTTTAAGAGTGAGCAGAGTATATTAATCCAATCAAACCCAACAAAGCAAGACAGCTGAAAATGACAGTAAATATTGCAAGTTTTTTGAAGAGTGTAGCTTCAGAAGAAGAAAATCTCTTGTTAAATTAAAATTGGAAAACTATTTTGGTTCAAGAAATGCTTCCATGCAAACCCAAGAACATTTCAATTTTGACAGCTAAAGTATTTTTTCACTCAGAGTGATCCTTTCAATTTTTAGTTGTGCTATTTTTTAAAAATATAACTTTTCCTAAGACAGTTATTAAAAACATAAGGGTAAAGAAATTATTTTGGGTCAGAAAGTTTTCCACTATCCTTCAAAAATGCTTTTGATTTTTCATTCTGGCTACTGGACTAAAAATACCAGTACTTAGAAATATATAGAAAGAGGAGATGGTAGCAGACCCATTAACTCTGTGAATAGTTTAATGCATCTCTCCATTTTTGACCCCCTCCCACTAGCCTTCTCATCCTTGTATCAACACCAAGACAAAGAAAAAGACAAATAAGCTTTTACAAGTTCTGAAATTAGTTAAGATCCTCACATCAGTTCCAAAAATAATTTGTTTATTTGGTTGTAGAGATAATAAGTGACCTCTAACAAACCATCTGTGAGGACACAGATGCAGAAGCAGGACCACAAGGAATGGAGCAAGGCTCTTCAGAGCATCCGGGAAAGGAAGAGATGGAGCAGAGACAAGATATATTTTCTGCCTGAGAGACTCACACAGGAGAAAAGCTAAGCACAGAACAGGTCCAGAGACCCTCTAAGAGGCAGGGCTAGATATCAAAGGCTGAGCTTAAATGGGACTCATGGGCTCTTGAGCAGAGCATCCCATGGGAGGCCAGTCAGGGACAGTAAATCCCATTAGCACCCTCATTATTCTGCAACAGATGAATTGTGAATTATCATATGCTTTTTTAAAAGAAGCTCAGAGCACACAACTCTAATGTGTGTTAACTTCAATAAGAGTGAAAGAGGTTAATGTTTCTTACTGAAAATTTGTGACATGCTAAAGGTATGTGTAAGTCATATGTCTAAAGTCAAATCTAGTGATTTTTTAAAAATTTAATTGTATTTGGAACTGAATCCTCAGCTAGGCTGTAAGATATTCAAACTCATTGGAGCATTTTGGGGTAAACCTAATATTTGAAAATTCTATAAGGGCTTATTAAAAGAGTCCAATGTTTAGCCATTTTAAAAGTTACTCTGTCCACTCTATGCATTCATAGGACTGGATTAGTAAAGCCTTGTTTAAGTGTCTGCAAACAAAGGGATAACACAAAGCAAACATAAAATGCCTAAGTACCTGATATCCTTTAAGAGTTAGCTTGATAGATGGTTTTGAAACACTTAACCAACAACCTCTCTGACTCTCTCAAGAGCTAAATATCACTAAAAATTGGCCAGAAGTGCAGAGGTTATTTTGAAATATAAACTTTTTTTTTCAGGTATTTCTATCCCTTTCTATCTTTA
The DNA here is from genome assembly GCA_013396955.1 of Regulus satrapa. NCBI lineage: Eukaryota > Metazoa > Chordata > Aves > Passeriformes > Regulidae > Regulus > Regulus satrapa. The sequence goes on along the minus strand of VWZN01013923.1, from coordinate 79,777 downwards.
CTTAAATGCAGGGTGATTTTCAATAATTATTGCCAGTATGGAAATGCTTCACTGTTCTGAACATTAAGAATCTTCCTGGAAACTTATCAAAGAGCCCTCACAAGTGTTGCTTTTTTCTTTTACTTCACACTAGTACACTTGCAAGTCTCAGATTAAGCTCATAAACTATAATCATATTTTACTTCTCCATAGTTGTCAGCGTGCAAGGCCAAAAGAAGCAGGGAATATGCTTCTTTGTTTTTCTGTTTTATTTTATGGTAGCGGTTTTTTTGATCCTGTCTTTTCTGTTTGCTTTTTTTCCAGTCCAAATCTCTTGACTGGGTTGAATACATGATCCAAATAACAGCTTATTTATCATGCTGTTTGGTGATGGATGCTTGGTGATTGCCTGCCATTCTTTTCCGACTGTAAAACTGAATTAGATTCTACACCGTGCAAATGTACACAATGCACATTGTAATGACAGCTGGTGGAGAGCCGCTGTAGCCAATTCTGGGTCTTTTTCCAGTCACAACTTCTGTTTCTTGTCTTCTGTGTGCAGTTCTCTGCCACCCCTCCTCCCAGCCAGCACCTTAAAGAAATTGTAAAAAGTACCAGGCAAGGGCACCAGCTGGTCCTATTTTCTATCCACAGATATTCATAGTCTCCGACTGAAGTCATGGTTCCCTAAAAGCCACACTCACACAGGAGAAGGGAAAAACTCACTGTACTTTTTTCATTACAAGATGTTAAACAGTTTAGAAAATAGGCTTGTGTAGTTCCTGTTCCAAAGGTGGTCCCTCTTAAATTAATAAAATGTCAAAATTTTAAAACAATAATGCATACATGTACAAACACAGTATAAGCGTGTAGCAGCATGACTTTGTTAACTTTTTTACATAAGTATATTCTCTTGGAAGGAATGAGCTGCTGTCTATTTGTAACTAAACAGGTTTAAACTTAGAAATACTGTTATTATTGATTTTAAACACCAAAGGTGTTCTTAATACCCATGGAAGCCTGTTGTACAGTAAGGAACTACGAACTAGCGTTTTCGTGAAATCTCATGCATGGAACATGAAAAAATACAAAAAACCATAACTTTAATCCATCCTCTTTTTGTTTTTTTGATTTTTTGGGTGCTTTTTAGATTTGTCTCCACTTTCTTCTTGGATTGCTGTTTGGTGGGATTTCTAGGGTTCAAGTTTCATTTTAAGGTTCTTTTGACTCTAAGCAAAGGGACACAGGGGTTTAGTTTTAGACTTTGCATTGCTTTCTCATCTTTATTAAGAGTTAGTGATTTGAGGCAATCCATACAAGTTTCATTTTTGGGTTTCCCAGTTTAACACCACCCCATATAAATGTGATTTTGGTCCATATATGACAGTACCTACCTTGAGATGGCTACATAAGTCACGGGCCAAAGGGCTTTTGCAAACGGCTGCAAGGTGACTGACCATGATTGATTTACTGGTCGATGGTGTCAAATATATTCTATCTTTTTAGCTGCCAGTTTCTTACAGTTATTGAGACAGCAACTGAACTATTCTCCCGCATTCTCCTTGGTGAATTATCACTTCATTTAAATTGCAGAATTGGAATGTAATTCTGAAATTCTGTGATAAATTGTGTCTACTTTACTGCAGATCCAGGGATAGGTCTTACTTTCTCCTCACATTCATCATTAGTGTAAAGAAGTGCTTCAAGAACACTTTTTAGCCTAAGGTTTTTAAACCTAAGTTCATTCGTGTTTCTCTCTGTAGCAGCTTATTTTCTGCCTATGCATTTTCTCATATACTATAGAATTTAGACGTTTTACCTGTATCCCCATTCTGACCAACCTCTTTTGGTAGCCTTTTCATTTTCAGAGATTAATGATTGAATATGAAAACATGAATATTGTTTATATTTACAACTTGCACTTGGGATTAACTATATTTTTTTATTGTGCAAAATATATTTTTTCTCTGACTTTGAATATTAAAAAAGTTTCATCTTGGAAGAAATCCTCCAAAATAGGGAATAACATTATTTTTTAGAGATAATTTTGCCTTTCTTAATACAAGAATAAGGAAAAGAAAGAAAGTATGAATTTGAATCTGTAACTCTTAACTCATGGTTTTCTGAGTACAGCCCTGGATCTTCCATGCAGTACCATGCTCCTCAGTGTTTTTTGTTTTGTTTTTTTTCCTTTTGTGATCTCTTTTCATCCCTGAGATACAACAGCTTCTGACACAATCACCTTTACCAGCTTTGTGATCATTCCCCTACCCACTGGGAACATTGCACTGCTGCACTCTGACTGCTTTCTGGTTCCATGTTATAGAAAATCTTATGTGAAATGAATTCGTAAAACTTGAGAATCCAGCCTACATATCCTATTTCCTACCATTCCCAATACCTCAATTTTCTGATAAAATAGCTTTTTATATCATCAGCTCTGTGTCTGTCACTTTTATAAAGAAAATAGACATATAGACTATTGGACTAAGCATCATATTTCATTAAAACATTTTGGGAAAGAAAGCATTTAGTGAAAACTGGTGAAAGATGAAGAAGAAGGTTTAGAGTCAAATGTAATGATCACACTGATTTTCTTGTGTTACCACATCAGGCCCTGTTACACTGTCATACTGAATATGATATCAATTGGAATATCCATGGTTTTAAACTACTGCTCTCTATTACCCACTGATTGTTTCCCCAGTGGTCCCTTTTCATCACATTCATTGTTTGGTAACTTCACCTAGTACCAAGTTTCCTAATATCATATATCTTGGTTTATGTGTAAGCTTCATAATGCCCAGACTTCCTTATTTTATGTGAAATAGATGGTACTACACCAAGAACAAATTACACACTGAAAAATTTGCAGGTCTCATTTGTCTGGAACATTTCTCTCCATGATCTCTTTATGATCTTCACAAGTATTTGCAAAGGTAAAGCGTGAAATCCAATGAAAGGGTTGGAGAGGACATGAAAAGCAAAAATTTGTCAGTTTAAAGCCTCACATCCAACAATATGCTGTAAATCGTCTGCACCATGTTTAAATTGAAAGCAAGGGAGCAAAACATTCAGAACATACAGATGATAAAGAACAAAACAGACTATAAACAGGAGACAGTTTGAGACAGGAATTCTGAAACTATAATCTTCCTTCAGTATATCTAAAACAGGGCAATCATTTCACTTCCTTGACATTAGAAAACCATAACTCTCATTCACTGAAAACTCTGACTTTGTTCTGATGCTCTGTATGTAGGTTTTAGTCCTTAGTGACACTGTAACTACTGAGTGCATTAAAAATCAAATAGGCAGCTATTCTGCATGCATTGTCACAGGGTACTGAAGATAAACATCTCTGACCTATAAAAACTGAAAAGAACAAGGAATTTTATCTGCATTATAACAGGAATAATTACTTAGAAATGTCATTGAAGTAGAGCATCCTTGTCAAACATAGGAAAAAATCCTCCCGTGGCATTACCTCACATATTCCTTGCTATTCTGATCATCTTTGTATGAATCTAAACTTCTCTGAGTTGAGCAGAGGCCTCTTGTATTCTATCATAAGTACATTTAAATGGATCTATGTGAATCCAAAAATCCAGTGAGAAAAGAGTTGGAAGGAAGACACTGAGACAGCCCATTTTAGGGAGGATTGTGCCAGAATCTCCAGATTGCAAAAAATACTCTTGATGCTTCAGCATCATTGCAAAAACATGGTAACTCAGGTCTAAGTCTAAGGCAGCAGAGGCAGCTGCAGGAGGCATATTTGGTGAATATGAAGAGCAGATTCCATTCCCATAGATATGAAAATAAAAGGGAAACATGGAGGAGAAAGCTGTGGGGTATGCAGGTGGTATAAGCAATATACTCACTAAAATGCAATAGTGATCTTTCAATATGTGTAAAAACTAATCTTATTAGGACATAATTTTACTAAAGTGCAAAGCATTAAGCTTTCAAACTTCAGTTAAAAGCATCATTATACTTTTATTCTACCAGAAAATTCTATTTAATAAAATCCCAAATTAATGCACTTTTTGTTGTTGTTGTTGTTGTTGTTGTATATATTCTAAAGAATGGACATTTATGTCTCTGTCTTGCCTTGCTATAATTCTTCTATAAGCAGAAAAACAAAAAAGCATTTAAACCAAACAGCTCTATGCTCAATTGCTTAAAACATAAATAGATACTCTTGCTATAATTTTATAGCTCAAAAATTACAGAATTCTACCCAGTGCTTACAGGAACCTATAAACCTGCAGCTATACATAGCATTTCTCCTGCTCCATGTCTCATTGAAGAACAACCCATAGCTCAAATTACAAGCCCACTTGAGGATTCTGCAAGTGTAATTGCTTAGAAAGCTGTACTTCACAACCCTTGATTGCTAGGGAAAGAAGTTGCATAAGCAAAAAGAGCTTACTGATCTACTTTGAGAACTCACCTCATTTGCCTAAATAGTAGTTGTGGCCAGGAGGGGGTCAGTCCCTTCTCCCAGGTAACCAGTGACAGGACAAGAGAATGGAGCCTTGAGTTGCACCAGGAAAGGCTCAGGCTGGACAGCATGAGGAATTTCTCAATAGAAAGAGTTGCCAAGCATTGGAATGGACTGCACAGGGAGATGGTGGTCACCATCCCTGAATGTGTTGAAGAGATGACTTGATGTGGCACTCAGCTCCACGGTTGACACGGTGATTAATCAAAGGTGGCTCAATGATCTCAGGGTTTATTTCCAACTTAAGTCATTCTATAATTCTGTAATTTAAATATATTTGAAACCTTTCTCCAGTGTTTTTTACAAATGGAACAAGTTTAAGGTACATATAGGTCTGTGGTGTCTTTGATTTTTTTATAATACATTCTTTTTTTTTTTTTTCTCCCAAAATGCTTAAAATGTTAGGTATCATTTGGAATACAGCCTCCTAGTCCTAGTACGCTTAATTACTTTCAGCATTTGAAGAAATTTAATTTATTTATGGAGTAGGTATGTATACACATACATACATGCAGATATATATATATATAATCAAAATGGTACTCATAATGTAAATTAAATATAAGAGAAACCCTGCTTGTTTTAGGATTAGATTTATTTTAAATGTCTGAAAAACAACAAGAGAGATAAAGCTTGTTTTCAAACCAACAGAATTTTTAAACAATTGGACATTATCCCAGATATGTAGATTTTTTCCTACTTAAGTAGTAAAACATCATTAGTTAAGCTGTTTAGAATTGGGCCTAAAGTCTAATAAGCATAAGCAAATCATAAATTAAGTAATTTTAAAATATCTAGATACTAATGCAGTTACATTTTGCATCTTCAACTAATGATTCTTTAGTTTTGCATGTTTTGCATGTTTTGTCTTTAGAGGCATTTTGAGTACTTGAGGTTATGTCTGAAGTAAGATTGTAGAAGGGATGCATTCTAATATGGGCCATTTTACATCTGTGGGATGCAATCAGGGTAATCAAGAAGTTTAATTTTTCTCTCCTTAGTTGCAGATTAGCAGGTAAAAATTCATTAATACTATCGTGTTAGGTACTTTTATTTAATTCCTATGTGGCATAGCTATTGTATTTTGAAGAGATTTTGGAATTTATAATTTGAAATTAAGTGATGAGGAAATAAAATCAATTAAGACTAAGGCAAAACAAAAAAAAATCCAAACATACAAACAAAACAAAAAAAACCAAAAAAAATTCAAAAAACCCAACACACAAACATTTTCTTAGCTCTTTAAATCATAAACAATATAAGTTGTCTCTAAATAATTCACATTATGTGCCAGGCCAGCTTCTCAGAAAGCAACATTTCCATTTTCATTTACAAGTTTCCCCAAATGTTTCATTAAAATTCAAAGGCTGTGCTAGAAGATAAACTAAAGTACTTTCAGGTACAGAGGTTTTGTGGCTAGGGTTTTTTATTTGTTTGTTTTGTTTTGTTGGGGTTTTTTTTTATTTTGTTTAGTTTTGTTTTGGTTTTTAGTTTTAAATAGGTTACCTTCTTCCTTTATCTTTTTCAGCAGTTGGCACCTAAGAATGACACCATATTTTAAAACTGCTGAATTTCAAAATTCAGATCACTAAATAAAGGCTGGCAGCATGTGACAGTAGCACATTCTGTTCTCCCATGGCCTTTCCTCTACTGTTGTGCCTCTCCTCCTGCTCAGTCTGTGGCCCTTCATTGCAGAGCCTGATTTTCCTGGTGATGAAGAGATAATGGACCCTCTGAGAAATAAGACACCACATAATAATGGTCCTCCCTACAGAAGTAGTCCATTTTAATTTCATGGTTGCTGCATTATCCCACATGTTTTCTCACAAGACATTACAGCAGGATCACAAAAATTCCACCACTGCTATGTATATTAAGCAAACTTAGCTTTAAAGTGTTATTCTTTGAAGTGCTTTCTTTCCTTAGGTTGTATAAAGCATAAATTTATAATTATTGAATCTCCTATTTTGCTCCCTTTTTTGCGTACAAAAGCATTTTTATTCTACAGATGTATGTATGCTCAAAGCTAATTCTAAGGCTTTTTTTTTTTTTTTTCAGCATAAGGAAGGGACCTGAGACCAAATACACCGTATACAGGGTTTAATGTTAAATGGCAAATCATTTTGTATCAGTAACATTGAAAAGAGAGGAATATTCATGAAAGAAAGAAAGGAAAGGAGAGGAAAGAAGAGGGGGGGAAGGTAAAAATTTCATAATTATGGTATACAAATGAATGGCCTAAGGACATTTTTCCTGTTGTAGATTCCTTATGCAACCCACTGGTTCAACCTGGGTGAATTTTCATAGATAATGAAACAGTGGAGAGATGAAAANTTTCTCAAGATGTATTAAATGTATATGATATCTTTGGTTTTTCAGGAATCCCATCACAAATGGTTGATAAGACCTTTTGTTTAGGTATATGTCCCTAACATTTTGGTTATCCTTAAAAAATCTGAAACTTTAAAAATCATTTTTGCATATTTTAATTATGTACAAAAAAATTATATCCCTCCTTTAAAACACATATTTCTACTACCGATGTAGACCTAAGAAACTCTGTCATGAAATTTTTTTAAAGATAACTTTTGAAATTTGCAGTATCTCAAAGTAACAGAAATCTCAAATCAAAAGCTCTTTTGACAGTGAATATGACTCCCTTGTGTATAAAATATCTTTTCCTGCATGTTTTGGTGGGGTAGAAAAATTTTGAATAGACTGGTGCATGAGTTCAGATTAGTTATTGACCAGTATTATGAGTTAATGACCACTATCATGGGTTATTAAAGTCTCAGGAAAAAAAAAAATCAAACAAAAAACCCCCAGTCAAAATAAAGTACTACCAAAGCACCACCAGAAATATTTAAAGTAACTCCTCAGAATTGTAATTCACTCAGAGTTCAATCTACACATGCATGTGTTTGACTCAATGCCACATCTCTGGCAGTGGTCAGGAGCAAATGCTTATCAACAATGGAATGATGTTCCCTGAGGATATGTTCCCCATTTCAAATTATTTAAAGACTGCGGACTTCCTACATTTGAGTTGTAGAGGTATATTTCCTAATAGTTCTTGAAAGACTTATGTGATTTTTCCTAAACACTTTGATCAAGGAGGTTTGATTTTCAAAGATATCAGCACCTACATGACTCCACTGTGTATTGGCTGCTCTAATGTACAACACAATTGGCAATATTTTTAGCAATATCACTTATGAGGAAAATATGCAATGTGGTTGAATAGGGACTGGCAATCGGAAGATCTCGTGATGTACGGTTAGATAGGGCCCCCTCCTCTCCTTGCCAATAGCCAATAAGGAACAAGCAGTGACGTAACCATGACATCAGCAAAGTTATACAAGAGCTTGCAAGGTTGAAATAAACGCATTTTGCCATCCACCACATTGGTGTCAGTGTGTAATTGCCCGAGTGACCTGGGGTTTGGTCACCGTGCCTGGCCTTGAACTGGGTCGCCACTGCCTGTGGGATGGCACAGGCGACAATGCAAACACAGGTATATGGCATGATCTCAAAGAGAGGCACTCTATGAGCAAATGGAAAGGATACACCAATAATTTCACACTTCCTGTGTCAAGTCACTCAAAGCTAATTCTAAGGCTTTTTTTTTTCAGCATAAGAAAGGGACCTGAGACCAAATATACCGTATACAGGGGCTAATGTTAAATGGTAAATCATTTTGTATCAGTAACATTGAAAAGAGAGGGATATTCATGAAAGAAAGAAAGGAAAGGAGAGGAAAGAAGAGGGGGGGAAGGTAAAAATTTCATAATTATGGTATACAAATGAATGGCCTAAGGACATTTTTCCTGTTGTAGATTCCTTATGCAACCCACTGGTTCAACCTGGGTGAATTTTCATAGATAATGAAACAGTGGAGAGATGAAAATGTGGCATTGAGCATACTGATTGCAAGCAACAAGATGTTGTTACTTGAGCGGTAAAGTTTTTTGGCCAGTTTTAAGCTGTGAAGTTAATTGGTTTTGTTGGGTGACTTTTTCATTTATCATAATAGAAACCTCTACATTTTTTCAAGCATTGATTCCTTTTATCACACCATTATCTATCTCCCTCTGATTTTCAACACTCTGGACTCTAGGGCATTTCCAAATCATAAAAGATGTGAATGATTTTTTTTTTTTTTTTAAATTTCTCCTACTGTGTTGTGATTTAATATATTCCAGAGGTTTAGCTGGCACAGGAGGTATTCTCATCCTCTTTTTATTTAAATTTTCTGGGTTTGTTCAGTGTCAAAATTCTCAAAGGATTTAAATGACAAAACTTGGAAAGTAGGCTTCAATTATGACCACAAATCCCCTAGTGAGTGAAGGAGAAAAGGGGGATAAACTTGAAGCTAAGTCAGAAACCTGCCTTGGATGGTCGGGTTTTTTCCTGGTTAATCTTTTGATGTATCAGTTGCCTCAGAAGCAAAGGTCACATCATGATCCTGCTTGCTAATACTGGCTGGTCATCTGTTGGTGGGCCAGACATGCTACCTTCCTACACACATCCCATCCTCTTGCTGTAAGAGGAGGAGCTCAGGAAAGTTTTATCTTCTCATTCAAGCCAAGGAAAATAAATGATTCAAAGTGCAAAATACGCACTTTCACCTGTCTTATAATATGGATTTGAACAGATATGCTTCTTTAGAACTTTATTTTTCATAACACTCTTGAACCTTAAATTTTCTAAGGTTTTTAGAAACTTTACAGTAGTCTGCAACATAAGATCCCTACAACTTCTGCTAAAATGGGGGGAGCTTTAGAGTGTCAAGGGCCATTTACTTAAATGACACTGAGATTGTTTTGTCCCCTTGTCAGGTACACAACAATAGATTTCCTGTTAACATCCAGTAAAAAAAGCAATGGCTAAACATAAGGAAATACTATCTAGTGAAAAACAACCCTGTGGTCCACTAGATCTCCACTTCCAAAGTAAATTCTATGGTGGCTTAGTGTACTAAGATGTAAAAAAGCAAACAAACCAGCAGAAGTGAAAAAAGAAGATGAGAGTTGGTCACTGAGAAAATAAACTTACATGCAAAGGGGTACAATGGGTAAAATAGCCATTAAAAATAGAAAGACAAAAAAAGCACAGGAGTCTCTGCCCAGGACATTACTAGTATAATCTATAATCATTTAATCCATGCTATATTTACCTGCTGCAGGATCTATTCAAAGCTTATTGATCCAATCCTCATTTAGACTCATTCCCTCTCCACACAAACACATGCTTTACTACCTTTCTGTGTACACTAAACAGAGATTTACAATAAACCAGACAATAATTCCTGGATCCATTTTTCTATGTCCCATTCAGATGTAATAGGATTTCAAATTGACCCTTTACATGCATACCGCCAATTATTTATAAGTGAAAATTACAAGTTTTTCTAAGATCTTGCATTGTTAATATCTTCTGAAAGGCTTTAGTTTCAATTGGTTTGATTTAAGCCTAAATAGTTCTGTATAATCTGCACATTTTACCTATTCTGAGCATATTTGTACTCAGAGCTCCAGTTTTAGTAGACATCATCTTGAATTTGCACGTCAGTTCTTCAACTTGCTGAAATAAGTATAAAAAATTATGACACCTCAATAAGATATGAAGGCACACAAGAGGAGTTGGAATGTTATCTCTCTCTATGTAGACAGTAGCATAAATGTTTATCAGCAACATAACCTATAGTTTAGGGGTTTTTTTGTGATAGTATTTCAGTAAAATTATAAAACAAACTAATTGAGATTAAATTAACTAAAAAGGCCTAGATGACAGAAAACTTATGTTGTCTGATATGTCACTAGAAAGGCAATGCCTCAGTATTCGTTGTTTTGTACCATTCTTAAAAATTACATGAGCTAGTTTCTTTAAAATATTTTTGTTTTATTAATTTTCTAAATAATTCCAGAGGGGTCAAGAGCCCTGCATATAATGTTCTCTTCACCCTGCAGAACTTAAACCCATACTTCCAAAGAATATCTATCATTGCTGCGAAGAGAAGAATATTTCTCCTGTTGTGATTGCTTCACTTTGCATAAAAGAAACAGCTAATTGGAGCACGAATGTGGGAAACTGAGAGCAGGTCATACATCCTTCTTTCTCCTCTGTGCAGGTTTTGTGTTTCTTCCAGTGAGCAATGTAAAAAAAACATTCAGTCAGGAGAGTCTGGTATTCAAAAATCCTTACTCTCTCTCCCCCTTTTTGTTGTGCCTGGAGTGCTTTGACTACAGAGTCAGGATCAAGCTATGTTTGATTGCCAGAGTGTTTACTGTGTGTTCCTAATAGAAAAGTTTTGACTACTCATTGTTTCACTTAGTAGAGAATTAATTTGTGAGAATTTTCTTACATGAAGGGATAATGAGCTTTAAATTTCTCTCCCAAAAACAAGATGTTTGATTTTAGCCAATGTGTGGTCTTCAAATGGGTACAATATCTTCATCTTGAGAAGAATTTTGAGAATTGTTGTTAGGAATTAACCACGCAAGCAGCACCTACATATACTACAAAGGAATATTTTCGTACCAGAGACAAAGTAGGATTTGGTGTAGTTTTTTCTTTCTCTAAAATTACTGGTGGGACTGGTGGTCTCATGGCCTTTTTAATTTTTTTTTTTTACTTGAGAGGGTTTTATTGTGATATTAAATTGAAGATTAAATCAATAACATGAGATTTATGTTCTGTTTTGAAAAGAGTGAAATGTGTAACCATACTTGTCATACATTTAGAAAGGAATTCTCTAGTCTGGATGAAGCTGCTCAAAATATTATCTCCTAACATCTTGTGTTTTACCCATGAAGCTGGCAGCTTCATTTTTTCTGAAGAAAACTGACACAAAGGAAAGTTTTAACAAAATCAAAAGCAGTTGTTTAGGGCTGGGACCATGCCCGGTCTTCCCATACAGAATACTATAAGCACAGGTTCATCCTTGTTCACACTGTCTCCTCTTTCAGTCTGGCTCCCTAAGCCACAAGGAACATCAAATAAAACTTTGAATGGATGAGGACTATAAACAAAATAATTTCTAAACTTTGTCTTTGGATGATGCACAATGAGTTGCAAATGTAATAATAGATTATTTTTATGACTAACATTTTCCATAGAGTTTGTTCTTTCATTCATGAATGAACTCTGATTTTATCTGAGTTGTTTGTCGGTCAGTAACAAAAGCTGATGAATACTTATAATGCATAATTATCAAGGTATGGATTATTCCCTGATAGTCACAATATGTCCCTTGTCATACTGAAGGACAAAAGGATTATTCAATAAGAATGTGATGAATAAGGCAGTTCCTGTCTGAAGCTGTAGATGTTTGGAATAAAATCCATCTATATGAGAAAATATTCATGAGTACTTTGCAACTGATAGAATGTGTGTGAGTTATGAATAACATTGCTCTAAGCTTCAAGGCAATCAAATCTGTGTCCAACACTGGGCACTTCTACAGTGCAAATATTATTACAGCAAGAAGGCCTTAGAATCAATGTCAGCCCAGGTTATAAAATCTTAGTGTTTCAGCGACTTGAGTAATTTCCATAGCCAAAAACAAAACACCATCCTCATCCATTCCTCATCACACTTCATAGGCATCAGTAAGATCCATTCTTTTTAATTTACAAGCACTAGCAAGTTAAAGCGGAAGCCTTCCTAAAAGATCTGTTCACCTAATCAAAGTATAAAATGCAAAGACAAGGCTTGCACCTGCTCAGGGACTCCAAAACCACTTACCAGCCAACGTATCCTGTAACTGGCTCTCTCATGGACAATATCTGCCCAATTCTTCACCATATCCTGACATTATTAGCTTTCTACCCATAGGAATTCTGTAAGCTGGAAGTGCAGTGGGTCTTAGACAGATATTTCAATGGAAGAAGGGAACAGAGACCTTGTAAAAACAACAGTATACAACTGCAAGGCAGATTCTTGACTATGTCTTTTTCCCTGTCATTGACAGGGCTGAGTACTTTATATATTCAGGGAAGGATGAATGGAAAAACTCAATTTCCCAAGTAGAGACTAAAAAAACTAGCACTTTCAGCCCATCTATGTAGGGACAGCAGTTAAACCTCATTCTTGCAGATAATCTTAAATGTCTAATTTCTGCAGAAATACAGCATGTAGAACTGCCAACACATGTAACAGGCTTTGTTTCTTTGAAAGGTCTGTGGTTACACATTTGTGAATGGAACAAATTGGACAGTGTATTATTGTCATCAGGGATGCATGTATACACACACACAAAATATTCACCCAAGAAGCAGCACATATCACACATCCAGAAGAACAGAACTCAGTGCAAAAGTAAATTATTGCACCAAAAGGGACCTTCCAAACAACTGTACCAAAACATTGTTTCAAATATAAGTGAACTAATTGTATAATCTGTGCATCTAATTCTCAATTAAACAAGTTTCTTGATCACTTACCTGGTCTTGAGATTATTGAAAGCAAAGGAGCAAAGTTAATTCCATAAATTTGAATTGATAGTGTATAGCTTCTTGAACAGGACCTTGTGAGGAAACCTCAGAAAATATAGACAATTTTTTCTGATGAAATGGAAATTTTTAAAGCCATCTCTTTATTGACATTTTTAAATTAAAATATAAAAGAAAATTAGGAAGAAAATTCATTAATATGATTAAGATAAGTAATGTTTTGAGTTTTTAAGTTTATAAAACCTATTTAGAAAAACGCAATTTGCTTATATTTAGCCTGAGTTGTGGGGGTTTTTTTATGTCAGGAGGGAATATAAACGTTGTGGAATAAGCAAGAATATCAAGTTCCGCTAATACACAGCACATGCTGCATTGCGTTCTTTTAAACATTTTATTTGGTGTTTCATAAAGCAAGGACCCCACAGAAAACTAACCAAAGTGTTGAAATATGAAACTTCTTTCTCTCCAAAACATTTTTGGCTTGTTTTTAAAGCAATTATACAAAGTGCTCTAGTCGTTACTTATTTTAGAAAGGGTTTATTACTGCAAGATGCAGACTAGACCAAAGATATTTTGAGAGTTTTTTTAGAAAAATACACAGTGATGCCAGACTGTTATACCTATGGAGCATCTGGGCTTATATGGATTTTACCTCTTGCAGACAGTGGGAAAAATAGAAGTCTGCAACTTTGGCAGTTTTCTTTAGATGATGCATTCCATTTCATATAAATTTGCTACAGTTAAAGAAAACAATGGTCCTTTTTTTTCAAGTTATTTTGAAAATTTTTTTTTTTTTAACATGTACCAGACCTGCCATGCAGGCAGCCTGCTTGCCTGCTCTGAGAGAAGGTTTCATATTCCAAAAGGCTTCCATCCCCCCACTCCCTAATGCTGAAAATAAATCAATTTCATCT
>VWZN01013923.1:39183-65839 GCA_013396955.1 Regulus satrapa | reverse complement strand
CTATTTCCTTCTCCTTCCTTTGTGGGCTCCTTTCCACAGTGCCATATGGCAGCTGAAGGAAGGGTAGAGCAATGATCTGCATTTTCAGCTCTAACAAAAGATGCAATTGTGTCAAAGAGGCTCATGAATGCATGAGACATACAAGTACAGAGAAGTGCCTCCAGTCCTGTCAGGAGGGACTAAAGGGAAGCCTAATAAACCTGACGTTGCCTTAGTGTAGAGAAAGGCAGCAGTGCTTCTCTCAGTAGTTCATCTCGCTCCCATCCATCTCCTCCCAACCCCCTCTCCCCTCCCACCCCTTTGGTTCCATGCCAAAATCCCATTAGCTCTATTAATGACATGTGGTTCAAAGTAAAAGCATGTGGCAGAACAAGAAAGGCACAAAATCAACCATCCTATCTATTCGGCTTTGATACATGTATCACGAGAGAGAAGTGTTTCAGTAGAGGGGCCGTGTCAGCTTGGCTATGTGAACAGCAAAGTGAAAAAATGCAGCATGAGGCTGTAATCAGTTTCTCAGCTGTCCTAATTCATCTCCCCACAGTCTTAACATATGAATAGTTGAAACTTAATTTTAAAACGCTGACAAAGTTTTCAGCATTTGTATTCAAAGCGCAGCTTGGGCTTTGTCTGTCCCTTGCCCTCCCCAAGACTTTAAGCTGGCTAAATGCACTCCTGAGTGGCTTTGTGTGGAAGAATGAATACACACTCTACTACTGCAACCACTCAGGACTCCCTCAGTTAAACAAAAAAAAAAAAAAGGCATGACTGAAGTTAGCTGAAGTTAGCTGTAAGGGTCACAGTGATATGGCATTTCACTATAGCTTTCTTCCCGGAGTATGTGGTAAGGGTTGCCTAGGATAAAGTTTGCTGTATTTCTGAATTATTTAGACCAAACACATTTGTAAATTGATTTTCCTTCTCTAAAAGCAGGTATTTATATAAGGAAAAAAAAACCAAAAAAGGAATCTATTTTCAAACTGAAGTAAATCCCAGCTTTGGCAAGCAAGCAAGGCAACACTACATTTTATTACAACAAAGTTGTAGAAAAGTACAGCACTATTGATTGACTAAATAATAAATATCCTGGTTTTTTCCTTGTGCCTCAGGATATTTCTGTTGAGTCCACTGAAAGTCAGTAAAGAGATAAATTTCATTCAGAAGTCAGCAAGATTTGCCAAAGTCTTAGTGTCATTTTAATTAATAATAATAATTTTTAAAGGTAATATATTTTTAAAAGCACCTGAGTCAGTTCCAGATATATAAATTCAATCTTTCAACATCTGCACATGCTTTTAGGATTATCTCCAAATAACTCAGAAAATAAGTATTGACCTGTATCCATCTCAAGGGCAAAAGAGTAAAGTTGAGAGTTTCTGTCTGATTTAGCTGCACTTGAAACCTGGCTGGATTTGCTGGTCATGGCAACCAACCTTTAAACCCCTAACTCTCAGGCAGAGCAGAACTGCAGCAAAATAAGTCAGCTATTCAACATTTCCTTTTCTCTTTAAAAACATCTGTTTAAGTAGCTCATGTCCACTCAGCAGGGTGTGGATATTTTATCAGCAGAACAGCAGTTGGGGCTGCTTAAGAATCTAGAAACATGTCATCTGTTTAGTTTTTTATTTTTCTACTTTAACATTTGTATTGCATTTAACTATGATCTTGCACAATTTAAGTTTTTTGGGGTTTGTTTGTTTGTTTGTTTAAATCATGTTATGGCAAATCTAAGTACCATTTCAAATATAAGGTAAAACAAACATCCTCATCCAAACCCAAAATCTTGCATATGAAGATATTTAATATTTTGATTGGAAGTACCATTAATCCCTTCAGTTTTAAAGATGAAAGTAGCTTTAGGCTCTAGAAGAATCATCAGTGCAATCAGCCATGCATTACTGATTTCCTCTTGAATTCCACCAAAATTTAAGTATGTGTTTGAAAATTAGCCCCCATTTCCTTGTCTATATCTGCTCTATATCTATATCTATCTATATGTATATCATTGATATCTAGATCTAATCTATAGCTATAGCTATAGCTATAGCTATAGCTATAGCTAAATCTAATCTATATCTATACCAATCTATCTAGACTTCTTTGATTTAAAGATGGATCCTCAGTTATATCAGAAACTCAGCTTTTCAACATTTGTGGCTCTAACGTGGTCAGTACCATGGTTGGCGTGTGCAGGCTGTGGCAGCGCATCCATTTTGGCTCAAGGTTTGAGGCAACACTCTTGGCTTTATATGTTTGCAGCTCTGTGGGCACATCAGTCAGGGTGACTCACTGTCTGCTAACTAGATATTTCTATACTCATCTTCGTGAACTCACCTGTGGTTTGGGATTTAGTCCATACCTTCCTTCATAGTGTGCTAAGTTCTGTATGAAGCTAAACTAGGTATTTTGGGAAATGTCAATATCCATTTTTCAAGAGCACAAGGTATAACTGCTACTTTCCTTTTACCAAAACAACATAATTCTAGTATGCTTTTTGTGTTAAAAGATTATATGCAGAAAAATGTAATCATTGGGGGTTTTTTGTTTTGTTCTGTGGTTTGGTTTTTTGGGGGTTTTGGGGGGTTTTGGGGGGTTTTTTGTTTTGTTTTGTTCTGTGGTTTGGTTTGGTTTGGTTTGGTTTGGTTTGGTTTGGTTTTTTTAGCAAGCACTAGTTAAAACTGAATATATTTAGCTGGAGAAGTAGACAATCTCTTGACCTACCAAAGGCATGCTAGATTACCTATCACTACAACATCTCTTTTGGATTAGAGGTATTGTTTTAACACCTCAAACACCAGGGCTACTTGTGTAAATCCAAAGACATTAATGACAAGAGAAGACAGATTCAACATTTCCCTAATAATCTGGATAGCGACAAACTCAAGTGCTTCATCCAAATGACATTCAAACACCCTTTTTTTTTCGTTTTTACCTTTTCTCAGTGCCTTAAATATTCAGATTTGGTCCCAGTGGGTAAAATGCTTTCTGCCAAGCTGTAGCAGGGAACTATGAAATCTTCTACCTCCTACTTCGTTGCATGGATTAGCTAAAATACGCTGAGGTATGAGCATAAAGTGACTTAAAAGAGTGGTTCATTCCCTGGTCTAACAGCCACATGATGGGAACTATCAGCAAAAGCATAAAATGGGGTAAATCACAGGGAGGCAAGTTTTGAAATATAACTTCTTTTCCAATATATTTTCCCTCCTTTTGATCATAATTTTATCTACCAAGCTTGAAATTTTAAGTATGACACCTCAGACCTATCTGGCTGTAGCATTTTTTTTTTTTCCTAGCTCTTAACAGATTCATTTCTACTAAAATTCTACTACTCCCAGCTATTTTTATCAGGAATTGTAACAATTCCTCTGAAAACAGACCAGCAGGTTTGGTTTAGTCTTACTTCATGTAACTGGAACAAGATGTGTTGCTAGTAAATCCTGCAACTAGATGTGACAGGAATAAAAAACTCCTTTTCATTTCCTCCCTGCCACCCAGACAGGTAGTAATGAAAGACATTTTGAAGTTTTCTGATTCCAGATGCAGCGTTAATTGCCAGACATCAGTGAGAGAATGCAGCTAATGTTATAAACATTATTCCCTACAGCTTTGACATTAAGCAGAGACAGCACAGGAGGGGTCATTTCTCGTGTGTGAGGTTGACAAATAAAGGAAGTTAATGTGGAATAAACATGTAGATTCCAGCAGATTAATTAAAAAGGCATTTTCATTATCTTTGATGTTTATGAAACAGACCTTGTGTTTAGATAAATTAAAACCAGGGTATATACTATAAATTATACAGATATACTTGATATGTTATGCACACAGAATTAAAAAAAAAAAAAAAATTTACATGGGCTTGATAATTTTGCCTCCAAACCCCTAATGCTGCTTTTTAAAAATATCTATTTAGGTGGATTCAGTCTTGCTCATTACACATGTGGTTATGCATAAAATTAAAACTAAATGTCTCATTCTGTTACTGGAATGTTTTAAAGTATTTTTTTAAGCTACTTGAATTTGGCTTGGCCTTTTATGTCTTTTTAATCTTTGGACTGAAAACAAGCATTTGTTGTGAGCATCTGACATACAAATGCTTAACATTTCAGCTTGCTTTTTAAATGTGACTGTTCATATAGGCTGTATGGAATGTTGTTTTCTTTTGATTACAGGAGTAAGAATTAGAATAAGAAGATAAGGTAATTTGGGGTCTCAATCTCTGTTGTCAGGCAGCAGCTCTAGAGCAGTAATACATCTTAAGGAACATGAAGAATTTCAATTCTGACCTGTGAGAAACCTGCTGCTGGGAAAAAATTCATAGGTACAAGTTCTCAACATGTATTATGTCCAGAATTTAATTCTTCCTCATTGCAAACAACTGCCTGTGGATGAACTGTCCTGAATATAATGGGTATTTTCAAATCTTTGCCCGAATCAATTTTTTTTTTCTTCTGCTCATGGTTTGGAGGAAGAGTTGTTGTAAACAATATTTCATTTCATGTACCAATGTAGTGGGAACATTTTCGCTGATAAGCCTAGGATTCACTGAGCAGATAAGCCTAGGATTCACTGAGCAGAATTGTTTGTCTTCTCTGGGCATTCAAAAGTTCAGATAGCTGACACGATGATGAAAATAAGCAGAAGCAAGTCAATAAAAATTAATTATAAAACGGTTGCAGTCAAAGCTGCAATCAGAGTCTGTTTCTCTAAGCCATTATTACAAATTAACGTACTTTCTGAACATCTCAATTCAAAAAAACACCATCCATGCACAGACCACCACCACGGATGCATATTCTCAAGTAACACAAAACCCCTGAGACTTCTTATTTAGCTAGAAAGAAAGCACAGGACTTTTCTTCAGTGTCATAGCTCTACCTCTTTTTTTCAGGAAATACCTTAGAAATACAAAACTAATAAGTTCCAAAGGATACAGCAGAGAAAAAAAGTATTAGAAGTAGTATATTTAAATTTTATCCTGATGAATAAAAAAAGCAGTTCCAAGCAGCCTGGTATGTCTTGAACTTTTTAGATTTCCAGCACATGGTAGCAAAATATTGCTATAAAAGTATACACACACAAAAAAAGACTGCATTATTGGCAAATTTTCATACCTACATTGAAGAGTAGGTAATTAGGAGAGTTCTATAAAGATAAAAGATGCTTAGCTGTTCTTCCAAACCTATGTTTTGGGAAAAGTACATACATTTTGGAGAAAAGCAGGAAGTGTTCTGACTTGCATATTTAGTAGAATTTATAAAGAAAAATGATGTGCAGTGTTTTTTCCCTAGTTTTTCTGAGCTATGAAGTTCTCTGCTGCAGCAGTGCTGACACAGGTATCACTAATCACCCAGAAATATACACAAGATAGTTTCAAATGTGGCGCATTCGTCATCTCTTTAGAAGCCGAGATGCTACTAGCACAGGTATAGGATTTAATTTTTTTCTCTTCTCATAGATCTGAATTTTACATGGAGAGGCTTGTTCTTTCCTGATATTTGGGGCAGTAGATAATGGAATGGGTGGCAATTTTGTTGTAAAAGAATTCCAAACAAGTACAGGAAATGTATGATAAAATCTAAATGATATATCAGGTAACCAGACAGTCCTGTGAAGGAATAATAAATGTTACCTTTTCATTAGCAATTATTAAGATTTCATTTATTATATTTATATTTAATGAGCTCAGGAAACCCTCACCATACCATCTTCAGAGAGCAACTCCTTCCAAAAGTAGGTGATAATTCAAAGCTAACACAGACATAAGTTCCAAGCAGAACTCCAAATACCAATGTATTTGGCTTTGGCGATTTGGATAAAGTACCAAATTTCAGTTGCTTTATTTTTCAGTATTCCAAATCCCAAAGGAAATTGTTATGAGAATGACTTTGGAAGAAACCAGAAAACACCATTCAGGAGATGAAAATTCAGATTTGGGGCTACATTATATCTCTAGGTCTTATTTGCCTTCTTGTTTTAAAATAAAATTACTTTTGGCAGAAGACTTAACAGTGGTGAGAGATGATGCTCTATGGTGTTTAAACTCATGAAAAGAGCAACAGTCTGATTCTTCCAGCATCATCTTTTCACTTGGAAGAGCAACAGATGATATCTTTTGTCACAGTATGCCTGTACAAATTTTGGAAATATCTAGCTAAGCTCACAGGAGGTCAAAGTTGCTTACGTTTTTTATAGGGGGGTTTAAGAGACTGTGACAGTAGACTTTGCTAGGCAATATGGTATCTATCTGTTAAAAAGGAGGGTATTAATATACATAGGAGTAACTTATCTCCTTAAATATAGGTGTTTTGTGCTGGGGGAGATGTTCTAGCTTCTTTTAGACCTCAACATAGAGAAAAACATGATAGAGAACCAAGAGATTCATTATATCTGGAAGAACATCCGGCAGCCAGGTGGAATACCCTGGGACATCTAAAATGGTTCTTTAAAAACCTATAGAAACCTAGAAACCTATATCTACAAACTTAAATATTTATGACAGCAGTGTCAGGAGGTATTGCTCCTTCTGTATTCTTTTGCACTGATATTTTTTCGGTGGTCCTGTCAAAAAAGCCTCCTGCATAATACAATTTAAAACTTGCAAATGACTGTGACTTTTTAAGCAATACCACAGTACTAGCAGAAACTCTATTCCACTGAATAATCCAGGTCAATTCAGTCCTTCTCTGAATGATCATTTAGTACCTAGAACAATGGACAGAAATGTATGAGTAAATGTAGTAAGGTGTTGCATTTTAAATAAGCTATCCTCAAAGCACATTAACTATTTTGCTAATCTTTTGTGCTTCATGATATTAATTTATTTCAGTGAAGTAGGGAAAAGTCTTTTTCATCAGCAATGGTGTGGCCAGCAGCCCAGGGCAGGGATTGTCCCCCTGTACCCAGCACTGGTGAGGCCACACCTCGAGTGCTGTGTCCGTTCTGGGCCCCTCACTCCAAGAAAGATGTCAAGGTGCTGCAGCGTGTCCAGGGACAGGCAGTGGAGCTGGGAAGGGTCTGAGGGAGCACAAGTCCTGGGAGAGGCAGCAGAGGGAGATGGTGGTGTTTAGTCTGGAGAAAAGGGGGCTCAGGGGGACTTCATCATTCTCTAAAACTCCCTAAAAGGAGTCTGTAAGCAGCTGGGGAGTGGCCTCTTCTCCCAGGTAACAGGTGATGGAGTGAGGGGAAATTGCTTCAAGCTGTGCCAGGGAGGTCCAGGTTCAACATTAGGAGTAATTTATCCACAGAGAAAGGGTAATTAAGATTGAATCAGGCTGCCAAGGGAAATGGTGGAGTCACCATCCCTGGGGGTGTTTAAAAAAATTCTGAAAAGACTGAGTGCCAATGTCTGGATGACAAGGTGGTAATTTGACATAAGTTGATGATCTCTCAATGTTCTCAGAGGTCTTTTNAAAGATGTCAAGGTGCTGCAGCGTGTCCAGGGACAGGCAGTGGAGCTGGGAAGGGTCTGAGGGAGCACAAGTCCTGGGAGAGGCAGCAGAGGGAGATGGTGGTGTTTAGTCTGGAGAAAAGGGGGCTCAGGGGGACTTCATCATTCTCTAAAACTCCCTAAAAGGAGTCTGTAAGCAGCTGGGGAGTGGCCTCTTCTCCCAGGTAACAGGTGATGGAGTGAGGGGAAATTGCTTCAAGCTGTGCCAGGGAGGTCCAGGTTCAACATTAGGAGTAATTTATCCACAGAGAAAGGGTAATTAAGATTGAATCAGGCTGCCAAGGGAAATGGTGGAGTCACCATCCCTGGGGGTGTTTAAAAAAATTCTGAAAAGACTGAGTGCCAATGTCTGGATGACAAGGTGGTAATTTGACATAAGTTGATGATCTCTCAATGTTCTCAGAGGTCTTTTCCAACCAAAAAAAAAAAAAAAATTCTCTGGTTGTGTTTGCTTATTAAATAGAAAACTAAAAGCACCAGGAAAGGTTCATAAGAGATATAGAGTAAAAATGTTAGAAGTAATAAGATCAAGGTAGTAAAAAGTTTAGGATACTTCAAAGCACAAATATTGACAGTATTTCCAAGGCTGCAAACCATGGATTTCATGAGCATCTGAAGCTAGCAACAAAATAGCAAATTAATGTTCTTTTTAGAAACAGAAGTATGTTTTGGTATTACACTGTCATTTTATCAACAAGAGAAGTAACCTGTATTAGATAATAATGAAATAATCATTACTGGAAGGCCAGTAGTACAGAACACAAACCATCATAAACCACCTGTAAGCCCCGAATGTAAAGTCACATTAGAAGATGCATCCATTATGTGCAAAAGGTACATATAGGGCAAAGCCATTTTTCCTAGTCGCTAGCTTTTCTGATTTGAATGAAAACCTTAAGTGCTTTTATTTCAGATTTGATTCTGGAGAAAAAAAAAAACAAACAAAAAAAAAAACCCAAAAACCAAAAAACCATAAGATTTTTCATGCTGCATTTGAGATCAATGGAAATGTGCCACTATGAGTTAATTTTAAATCAAATGCATGTTTATTATCAATTGTTAGTTGAATATACTACAGACATAGCAAGAACTTAGTCTGTTAGACATGGGTACACAATATAAAATGAAGCATTTCTATTGAGAATTGAATCTCACCAATGTTTCAAAATTTGGAATTTTTTAATATTTAGCTTCATTTTAAAACCTAATTCTTAGTATACAAAAGTAAAAAATCAATACTTAGCTATTGTTCCGAATTTTTTTTTAAAACAACACACAAAACAAAACAAACTTGCTTTTTGAAGTCATTAGGAAACTTACATTCTCTAATATGCCTAGTGAAGTATTGGTAGTCTCACCTAAGAAAACTGATGGTGGCTTAGAAGCAATTTCTCAAAGTCTTATGCAGCATAATGCAGTCTTAATTTGCATTAAATTTACCATTGATTTGCAATATTAGGCTTTCTGAAATATTTTTGTTTGCTTTTGATGGAATAAGCATCTTCTACTAGGAACTTACTTACTTACTTTGAAGTACTAAATCCCACAATAACTCCTTAGAATAGGAAAGAAAGAATTCTGGCTTTAACCTATGACTTCTTTTGATAGTTTTGTGTAGTATATAACTGTGTGCAGATCCATGTACTCCATAATTTTTAAAATCAACATTAACTGCTCCACACTGAATTTTTTTCTGTAATTGCAAATAATTTGTGATTATGGGTAATAATTATAAATTGTTAGAATTCTTTAAAATTCAAATAACTTTCTTTTCCAGTAACACCCTTTAGGCCTGATTTGAATTATTCCCATGGGATTGCCAATGTAGGATTGAATTATAGCAATAACAACTGAATTTAAACTGCTTATCTGGATAATCATGGCTAGATGTTCTCGTCTTGATGGCTAGATAATATGCTGTTTCATCATTTTTTCCTTACAATCAGCTTTATTTAATATGTATTTAAGCAAAAACTAGTAAAACTGAAAGAGGGAACGTTATATAAGACAACTTTATGTTTATGCTAAAGCCACAACAAAAATGCTTTTTGTCCTAATAAAATAAAAACATAGATTATCTGAACATATTTTGGATCACTCTGTGGTCAATAAACCCTGTTTCGAAGTCAGTGACAAATGGCCCAGTTACTATTGTGTAAAAATTACCTTTTCCACCACAATAAAGTCCACATGTTCAAAATAATTTTTTTGTCCCATTCTAAAAGAAAATAGTTGCTGGAACAGAGAGTTTACCTTGGGAAAAAACTTAAAATAAAAAATTTTCTCCTTAAAAAAGTGTTTACAGCTCCTCAGCATGCAGCTCTAATTGATTACTTTAATTCCTCTAGAAATATTTATGTTATGTGACATTTCCATATGGGGTTTTCTTTAATGCTGAAAGGAATATCGAGCCTTACCAATAAAATTCTTTAGATTGCATTTTATGTCTTGTTCCTAAGACCAGTTAGTATGAAATTATATCATTATACCTTCCTTTTATAAGACCTTTTATAAGTCTTGAATTTCTTTCAATATTTACACAGAAATAGACAGCCAATAGACCATCAGTTCCAATATTAGTTTCAGGGCCTGATAAATCTCATTTATATGGATA
This sequence comes from Regulus satrapa, assembly GCA_013396955.1. Classification (NCBI taxonomy): domain Eukaryota; kingdom Metazoa; phylum Chordata; class Aves; order Passeriformes; family Regulidae; genus Regulus; species Regulus satrapa. The sequence continues at coordinate 55,772 of VWZN01013923.1, read as the reverse complement.
TTGCTATTTGTCAGATATTTTCTATATGAATCTTTGGTGATAACATTATTTCAATGAAAGGAGAGAATTTGCATTCTTATCTGAAGAGGGTGAACCAAGAAAGATATCTAAAAAAAAGACTTTGTGAGCTTGCTGCACCATGAGAAACAGACCTCTCAGTCTGTGGTGTGTGGGTGTGTTCCGTGCTCCTGACAGCCATTGCACCACCCAATAACTGCTGCAGCCTCTGTGGGCAGCCCCCAGGAGTCCTTTCTTTCCAGGAGCATGTTAGCTCAGGATAGAGAGGAGCCCATTTCCAGTCCTGAGCTGTGTGAGGTTATTTCTGCAGCTCAGGACACTGCATAGCAGGCCGTATTTCCTTTCTAACTCTGCTATGCTCCTGCTACCATGGAAGCTGCAGGTGTCTTTGACAGACAAGAGGTGAAGTTTTCACTTAGAGTTTTCTGCTATTTCATTGAATGAGCCTTGCCCATTGCCAAGCTTGCTTTAAGGACTCTCAAATCCCTTAAAAATAGGTTTAAATAAATGAAAAACTTCAGGTTAAAGTCCTGTGAGTTAGGACTCATAATCAGCAGAGCTCACAGATAAATCATAGAATGTTTTAGGTCTAAAGACCTCTAAAGATCATCTGGTTCCAACCCCCTCCCATGGAAAGGTGTTACAGTCTACTTTTTAAAGTTAGTAGAAATGCCTCTCCCTGAGTTATGGTGCAAATAAGACCATATGCCAAAGTCAATAGTATTGATTTTATTTTATAGTAAATATTAAAGGGAGAGAGGAAAAAAAAATTTAAAAGGAAGAAAAAGGAAAACAAAGAAATAGAAAAGAGGGGGGCAGAAAGATAGTGACAGAGGCAAAGTGAAGAAAATATCACCACTCCTTAGAACAGCAATGTTCTGTTGATCTCCAGCTGGTCTTCTTGATGGTGAAGGTCCCCCCAAAATTCATAGAATCCAATGGATTAATACCTTTATACAGTTCTTGCTATAATAGGCAACACTCCTTCATAACAATGTTTAAGACATGAACCATTTCAGTCTCTGACAGCAGAGACACCTTCCACTAGAGCACTTTCCTCATAGCCCCAGTCCAGCTTGGCCTTTAATGCCTCCATAATCTGTAGTTATCTCAAGGTAAGTGATCAATGTTTGTTTTCTACTGAGCACTAGAGAAAGTTGAAAGGAATTTGAAATTATCTGCACCTGTTTTTGGAAGATTATAATTATTATTGTTGTTGCTATTATTATTATTACTATTATTATTATTACTAGTAGCAGCAGAAGTAGTAGTAGTATGGTGGTATATTTAGAGACACTGTATTTATGTATTTTTTTAGAGAAAAAACTTGTTGCTAATGAAATATTTTTCCTCCTTGTTGCAACCAGTTCTCAGTTGGTTTTGGACTGTAATGTGGTCTATTATTCAGATTGTCACTGACTTTTCTGTGCTTCCAGCTCATCATTTGCACCACATCTGACTTTCATACTGCATAACAGCTTTCCTATTATCTCTAAAATGAAGAGACACTAAATTCAAGCTTCTTCATTCAAATGACATTTTGGGAAATTCAACCTAACAACTACATGTCATGAAGCCATGATGTCATTTTATCCACATATTTCAAACTTTCCTCTGCAAATCCCTAAGGTACAAGTGAATTTTGATAACTTTACAGTCGAAGTCCTCAGTCAATGAGTGATGTCAAATCAGCTTAGTCCAGTAAAAATCTTGTTCAGCCACAGCACCACTCCCACCTTTCCTGCTCTGTTTTTCTCGCTTTATGGTACTGGAAGAACATGAACCCACCCAGAGTCCCAGGCTGCAGAAGATACTGAGTAAGTACAGATGAACACCTCTCCCCACCCCACTTTCAATTCCCTCAAGGCTTTTTGTAGTCAGAGAACCATGTTTTCATTGCAATACAATGAACAAGGAATGTGAATTGGCTGCTTCCTTTTATACCACTGTGACATCTAAAAAAAAAAAAAAAAAGAATTCTCATTTCAAAACAGTTTTTCTCCCTCACTCTCCCCAAGCTGCATCCTTCAATTCCTACTCCTCCTTACCAATCATCAGGAATTCGTAATCCTGCACTATGAATTAACAAATGTTGGTTGCTTGGTAACTATAACCTCAAGGTGATTTATTAGAAGCAAAGTGTTGAGACAAAATAGGTGAATATTCTAATTTCAATATATTTGAGGCCATTTCTTTACAGGTTTATGTTGTGTACTCATAGCACGTGCACCTTTTCTCATTTGTGCAGACATTGATGCTTCCTTATCCCACTGTGACAGCTGTGCATCACTCTATACCACCTGCATGGGTGAGTTCCTATTTGTGCTAATACAGGTACATTTTTTCTGCAGCTCTCTAGAAGCCACTGAAAATATGTCCCATGAAGTAGATGAATGAGTAAGAGTAAGTAGAATGTGGGTCTTTCAAATGTTAATGTTTTATTTAAAATTTCTGAGGGAAAAGAAAAGGATGGTCAAAATTCTTTACTACCTGTATTAAGCGATAACTCTTGTTAGTAAAAAACTCATCAAAGAATATATTTTCAGCCTGTAGGCCTTTTGAGGTAAAATAACACCAACTGTATGCTGTGTGTTGTCAATTTATTTTGCTTTCTTATCTATATAACTTACAATAGCAGCCAGTGTTTGCAGCAGGACTGTATGAACACAGCTACAACAAGAAGATAAACAGAAGCAAGCGGCTAAACACAACACTAGGATTCCTGTCAAATTATTAAATAACTAATTCATTAAACCAGAGAGCCAGATTAGAAAACTGGCCATTTGTGCTTGTAGACACACTGTAGTTAGAGTAATTGGGACCAGCTGTTGTACTGTCTTGCTCCTGGAAGTGATCCAACACTCTTTGAAAGCCACGTCAAAACATGGAGGCAGGCTGCAGAGTGATGACAGTGCTCCTGCCTCCACACTTCAAGCCCTCTTTTCCTCAAGCAGTTTATCTGACAGCCATAAGCTCCATCCTGCTCATCTAGCAATCAGAACCTAGCTGGAATGCTTGCACCCAGAATTGTGGAAAGCACATAGAGTCTCCCAGTAATTAATTACAGAGAGAGCTTTACCATTCCAAAACATGCACACACTTTCATATGTTGTTGCATCAGGATTAAGAAAAGCTTTTACCAAGAATAAAAGGGGGGGAGGGAAGAAAAGAAAAAAATAAGGGTTTTAATCACATCTTGTTCAAATGTCTAGTCACAATTTTTTCCATAGGGAAAAACAAATTATTGCAAAATCTCATTTTTACACTTAGAAATCTCCATGTTATTACACAGCACAGTATAAGAGCTTACATAAATTGAAGTTATAAGGGTTATTTCAAGAGTTTCTGAAAAAGAATACATATTAAGTAATCTTTTATTCAATGACACCTATTTGGGTCAAAACAAAACAAAAAAAACCAAAAAAAAATTTAAGGAAAATATTAAAAATCCAGTATTATACATTTATGAATTAAATTCTCATTGCCAAACAAGCAAATATAAGTAGTAATGGTGAAAGTATTATGTTGTTAACATGCTCCATGGAAATTTACAATATACACTATTCTAGCCTTTATGAAAATATTCTTGTTTAATATTTTACAAATTCAATTAGGTAGAATTAGAGATTTGTATCATTTTAACCATATAAGGAGCTTCAAGTATCTTTATGCTACAAATTATTGTAAATATGTTGCAGAGAGTGGATGGTAAACCCTTGGCTCTACTTTTACAACTGCCTTGAGCAACAGATTATGGTACTTAAATTCTTGACATTTTTCTACTTTTTAGTGGACTGGAATGCAATGAAAGCTTCCAGAAGAGAGGTATATCTTGGAGAGGAATGGGGGAGTAAATAAATACAAATACACTGAGCCTTAAAAAATTTCAAATTAAAAAGAAAAAACCAATAAAAAGTATTTGTGCATTTAAATTATTTCCCACCTTGACAGAAAAGTTGGAGTTTTTTTAATTTTGAAATTTTGCAATTGTGAATCTTTTTAAGTTGCATCCCTCTCTGTTCTGTTGACTGCTTTTCATCTCTGACATTAGTTGGCAGCAGATAATCAGAGGAGATGGGCATACCAGCTCTAGGCTATTTACACATGATGATGTGTTCTAAAAAGACTGATGTTCTATCCCTCAAACCAGAATCTGGGCACACTGACACAGAGCTGTACAACACCCAAGCTGTTTATTGCTGTTTAAAATCTGTAATTGCTACTTCAGGCTCTACACAGCTTTGAAAAATCAGTCTCTTATCTTCTTGGCATAGCACTGCATCCCCTGGATGTGCCAGCTCAGGTTAGTCCTAGCTTGGGGATCACTACTAACAAGGTGGTGTACAACTGCATACACTCATATATTTATGGAAAACTTATTGCCACAGAAAGCAGAAATCTGCTGTATAAATATTTTACAGCTTATCTAGGGAGGCATAAAATAATCTTGACTACAAATTAAGCCTCTTGTACTCCTTTTGTCTTCTAAAGCAAATTTCTGAGGACAGCTAAACCAGATTTTTCCTTCATTAAGGATTCCAAATTCTCCATGACTTAAGGCAGTCTCCTCTGAATAGATTAAAACTCACACTACAAAAAAAGGAGGCAGAATTATTACCTCTGTGGCTGTCAGCCACAGTCTGTTTCCAGTGTTGTGTTCAGTCATATGTGAGGGTCATCTGAATGAAAAGCCTTAGGCATAAACACACTTTAAAAAAAAAGTAAATAATTAAAATTATATTTTCAGCCATATAACTAAACCCCCCGTGACTGCCAAAGCTGGTTTTCCTCATCAAAAGTAATCTCAGGATTATAATCTAAAATACATACCAAGGATCAACATTAAATACATTACTACAGGTGTGTAACACACTGATTCAGAGCAAACATCTTACTGAAGTTACAATCGAACTTCCAACTTCCTTGGTTCTTTCATCTTAGAATATAAGCAGGAAAATAACACAATTGAATATGTAACACTCAAACATTTCCTTTGTTATAAATAAAAATAAAACTCAATCAAACAGCAATCAAACTTTAAAAGGTACATAAAAATGTATCAGGCTACATAAATCACCAGAAAAAATAAATATATAAGGGATATATTTATCCCTTCATAATAAGTTGAATTACATGTGACAAGTCACAGAACAGTTGTTCCAATATCACCTGCCAATTTCAAAGAGAAGCATCACAATGCTCCAAGAGCAAGTCAAGAAACAAATTTCAAGTCAGTGACCACCAAAGGAACCCTGACACTTTCTCTCCAGAAAGAATAAAATTACCAATCCAAATGCACTACTTTCTGGAATGACTTGGCCCCATCATGCTTTTCCAAAAGCCAGCTCTGTGTTCCTCACCCTCTCTTGACCATCCTTTAGAGAAGAATCATTCCTCACTTGCAGCCTGTTGTGAAATTACTCACATCTAAGGAATGTGGCTGTGAAAATTCTCGTATAAACTCTTGGAAACTTGAGCAATAACAAAAACATGTTTAAACCCTTGTATGTAGTAATGTAATATAGTAATATTATGTCCCAATTTCCAGTTGTTTTCAAATCATTAAACAATGTTTTAGTGAGATCATTTTCATGTGGGGAAAAACACTTTGGAGGAACTATTGAGGAACCTGCAGCCTTGGCCCTGGTGGCTGAGCCTCGCTTAGTGCTGTAAGACAAAATTACCTCTGCAGCAGTAGCTGCAATCTGCTTCTTCAAACTCTTCAATGTGTGGCATTTTCAAAAGCTGGCTTTGAAAAATAAAACCATGGAATGTTTTGGAGGGGTTTGGGGTTTTTGTTTTTTTTTGGTTTTTTTTTGTTTTTTTTTTTTTGTGGGGGGGGGTTGTTTCAGTTTCAATAAACACTATGCCACTACTACAAGGTTTAGATAAATTATGGACAGATGAGTTATGCACACGGAGCATGAAAATGGCTTTGTCCTGTTGGATTCATTTGTCTTTCAAAAAGCAGAAGAATGTAAGGAGATCCTGTATTCATTTCTTCTGTACCATTGACAGTGGAAGGCATGGTACTTAGAAAAGCTCAAATTGGGTTACAAAATGAGAGGTTCTCTTACATGTGAACTAATATTCTCATCTCTCAAATGAGATCATCTGCTTCAATTTTTCATCTACACTTTAAAGTAGAGAAAATTCTGACACAGTCATTATCTATCTTTACATCCAGATTTTGATTACTAGGGATCTTAAACTATTGTTGTTTTTAGACCTAAACACTAGCTATTTTTTAGAAACTGAAGACAACCAATTCTGATAAACAGATGACTTTTTTTTCACTCTGGAAATGAGAAAACTAATTTTGGGAAAATGTTGCAGAATAGTGAAGCCAGTGGTACTTTGCTACCTCAGTCAGAAAAAAAAAATAGCAGCATCAAAACAACTGTTTTACCTGTTTCTGGAAGAAGATTTCTGAAATATGTCTCTTTACAAGAACCTCTGTGTGTTTTTTAAGATTTAGAAGCTGCCTATTTAGGAAGATTACCATATGCAAATCTTAAAACACTGTATAAGGTTTTCATTAGCTCCATTCTCCCCCCAAACCTTTTTTTTTTTTTTTTTTTAAATCGATTCAAAAATTTAATCCAATTACCAGGATGTGATTAGGTTTTTCAGATAGATTCATTAGTGGACTGAAAAAAACATGAAGTTATTCTGCATGGAAGTCAAATAATGTATCACTTAAGCTAGCCAAGCAACAGATTCTGGTCAAGCTGAATCTAAACACTCCAAAATAAAGTAAATTTCTATGGCACTGCATACCCTCTGAGCCATGAAAGTAATCTCATTGCAAAGTATTTGTAATCATTTCTGGGCACTGTTAAATTTTGTAGAAAGCAAATCAGTTACAGCTGTAGAAAAAAATTTGAAATGTCAACAATGGAATCTTTTTGTTGATTGCAAAAGACATTTTCCATCTGGTCCTAAGCATGAAAATATCCTGAAGTGACCTGCATATGCCAGAGCTCAGTTGAACAAAATGATAATGTAATCCTGCAAAAATCTCCAAACAGGGGAAAGACTTTTCATTTAGGACTAGTTCCTTCTTCCACTGAAGACAAAGAACTTTGACTCAGAAGGACAGGTCTCAAAAACATCCAGTAAAATTGCTTATGGTATGCAGCCAGACTCTAGGGAGAAATTAGACTTGGGGCAAACATTTGGCACAGATAAAGAAATCTCAAATAGCACTCAATCCTATTGATATCAGAGTTTACAGTCAGAATTCAGCTAAGATGGTATAGTGCACTGAAACTGCATAAGCTACAGTTAATGAAAAGGATTATTTCCCATTTGCAGGGACAAGAACTAAGAGTTACAAAGTAGTTGCAATCCTAATGGTGCATATTTTCTCCCTCTTTATAGCTTAAATTATGTGAAATCACAATGCATCCCCTCCTACAACATGCACAGAGTAAAATACACTTAAAGTAAATCTTTGAAAAATGCTCATAAGAACCTGTGAGTGTCTAAATGGATCTTGTCATGGACACCAGAAATTTATATAAATATCTTCCTGTCAGCCACAGCACAAGTGGACTGAGACAAGGGTTAAACTAGCCTTAATGATATTACAGAAAATATTTTTAGATATAAAAATATGAAAATTAACTATCATAAATAGTAAGGCCATAAATCTCACTATAATAGAGATTCAGTCAGCTACAATAATTTTTTTTTTCTTTTTAGGTCATGTTTTAAACAAGATTTTACATTTTTCAGCTCTAGCTGAAAGTCTTACAGATTTCTCTGCCCAAGTCAATATTTTTTCTAATTTTTTCCTTTTCCAAGTGTTTCATAGATCTACATAGAGGATGCAGCAGATGATTTAGAACATGGTGCTTCTAAACAGGAAGTGACAGTTGATTTCTCCCCATCCTCAGCAATGAATGATTATTTTCAAAGTATAATAAAACACAGATGTGTTTTTGATATATGTTGGAATGAGGTATTTTCTTCAAAACTATATTCTGCTGAATTTGAAGTACTAGTTTCCAGATTTCTAAATTTAGAAGTTGAATTGGTAAAATTTCTGAAGTTGTATTAAAAACTGTGTGTTCAGAAACTGCAGCACCTCTATTGTCATAGACTAACTCCACGCTGCTGAAGACTGTATCATACCAAAAGTACATTAATTGTTTACGTATCCTTAACTAAAGAAACAAAAGCAAATCAAATCTTTTGACCTCTCAGATGAGAAAGGAAGATGAAAAATTTAAATGAAGTGACAATCAAAATATTTATCTCAGCTATTACGGTATTACTTTAATTAATTGCTAATTGTTGGGTAATAAACCATCCCTCCAGGCTTAGCCTTTGAAAGGATGTGGGATATGTGCATAGTGTCCTGGGGGAAAAAGAGACACGGCAGCTATCAGCTTTATCACCCAGATACATACACCTGAGACTCCCATCATGTTTAGGAAAGACCAGTAGGAGAAAAATCAGAAGTGGTATTTTTTGGGGGTACTGCTCTTTGGAATCCATCATATTTCCATGTATATGGGCTGACATATGGAAAGGCAGAATAAACTCCACTTCCCCTGCATTTTGTTTAGAGAACAATCCAAGTATTTGGCATTGCCAATACTCACATCAAGTTCCAGTGCTAAAGGTCCTGCTAATTCTTCCATAGCTGTTTGAAGTGAGAGGTTTTCCTCCCTTTAGAGTCAGTCACAGTTAAGTTCTAAATTAATAACTGGAACATAATTCACACAGCAATTTACATGCACCAAGAGATTATGTGGCCTCAGTCTGGAATGCTGCACCACAAAGGAAGTTTCTATAGTTATTTAAAGCAAGGAAGCCTTTCCTCAGCGATTAAAGAAATTTAATCTTCTTATCCTTATATGGAAGAAGTCTTTGTTTATATATATGAAAAAATCCCCTTGCAATGTCCAATCCCTTCACTATTAAGTTTTCTGGTCTTTTTTTACTTTGGCAAAGAAATTGTGAAAGAATGTGAAAAACTTTTATTAGGTGTTTATTATCAATAACCAGATAATGAAAACCAGAAATGTTAATGGAAAAAAAGTTGTCCATGGATTTTGGGTTAGATTTTTCTTTTCCCATGGGAAACCCTGTAAGAGAAGGACAAAGGGGAAGCAATCTGCGAGGTTTCTCAGATGGTTCCAGTGAGGCTGACAGATGGACAGAGTTATTTTCCACTCCCCTATCTCACTGAACAATTGAGGAATCTGACCCCTGTATCTTGTAACTGTCACAGAGAATCAGGTGTATTCTTCAGCAGAATTAGTGCAAGCTCACAGAGCTTCCTCCACTGGTTGCTCAGGAAGACCAAAGCACAAGGCAAGGCTGGCTACCAGTGCCACAGGCAGCAAACAGAAGAGCCTGCTGGGTGCTGTTAAATTCCCTCTTTGACAAGTGGGCTAGAAGAGTGCTAACAGGGAAAGACCTGCATAGACGAGTAACCAGAAAAGCTTCTTTGTAATTTGAGAGATTTGAATTTGAGAGATTGCACGTAATGAAATCTGAATGTCTCTTGGATGTTTTGCTAGGTTTTGTCCCAAGTGCTGTGTTTGTGTATAGACAGTGCCCCAAACCAGTGGCATCTCTTCCACAAGAACTAATCATACCCTTCAAATACATCTCTCTTTTAATGTAGTTCATGTTGGAAATTCCTGTGACACTTCAGCACAATTCCAAAGAGAAATATGCCTTCTGTGCAAAAAAAAATATATTTATAATGAAATTCTCATATAACAAATACTCCCCAAAAGTGGCACAATAATTATAATCCAAAGTACTTGAGAATGCCCATATTACAACAGGTGCATAATCAAGATGTGAACAACACTAAAGCTGATTTAAAAAAAAAAAAAAAAAAACTCTTTCATCAGAAAGGTTCACCTCCAGTCCTTTGTGGTTTTTAATACTAAATATTAGTATTTCAAGGATCCTGCTTAAGAGATGAATGTTTTTTGGAGTTTTATGTAGGGTGGAAAAAAACCAAGAGAAACCAGTACTTGAAAAAGATCAAGCTCAGTTGACATCAACACTTTTTTAGCTATAGAACATTAAATTGGACACTAATTATTAGGCATGCCAAGGGGAAAAAGAGCAATGTAAAATTATTATTACATTGTGTGGATATTTTATTTCACATACCAAGAATTGAGCAGAGCTAAGACCCCCGATGTGAAAATATCTAGAGGGCAAGTTTTACTTTCCCAAGTGTTTTAACATAGGCAATAAAAATTTTATCTTGCTATGCAAATGGTATTTTATTTTTATAAAGGGCAAGAGGACCATATGCATTTCTTATCATATCCATATCCAACATTATTGCCCCAGGGATAAAGGGTCACAAGCCATCACCAAAACTAAAATGTCATCCCAAAAATCTAGGATCTACAAGTCATTAAGAAAGGATCATGGTGGGCTTCCCCAGCTGTAATAACATAAGCTATATTGATGGGGTTTTTACCCTTTATTCCAGCCTCTGCAGATCAGAAAACTTAGCTCTCTGCTGTCCTTCATGGCCTGATCAACTATTTATCAACATCAGCAGTAATAAAATATTTATAGGCTTTTTGCAAACTGACATGATGTCAGTTTGATAGAGAAGACTATTCTCATTAATCCAAGCTTTTCTTCAGACACCCCACTTAGGAAGGATGTCCCTTTGCCAATTTCTGTCAGCTATGGCTGGCCACTGTTTCATTGGACATTTGGATTGCAAGAAAGATTATTTAATTATCTAATAAGAGCTGAATGATAATAAGAAAGAAAACAGGTAGGGTGAGGAAAGAGAAAGGTATGGTTATCTAGGAAAGGAAGTGTAGTGGTTACTCTCCACCGGCCCTGGTTGTTTATTACTTCTCCTACCAGTGGGTTTAGTTTCACTTCTATAAGTATAGTTTTCTCCAAGACAGCTAATTNCTAGATTCTTGCACACAGTTCATTTACCACTAAATTTCTTAAGGAGATGTTTTTTCGGTCAGTCATTTTTCAGTTGGGTTTTCAAACCTTTCTCAGTTCTCCCACAATAATTTTGGTGTTTCAGAAATTACTCCTACTTGGCTCAAGTTGTACACAAAACGATCATAGCAATATTGAAGTTGCTGAGGTGACATAACACAAATATGGGCCATTTGTAAATTTGAAAGCTGCTTTGCTCTCATTATTGTGTTGCAAAGTTCATCATGATCAGTTTGAGCATTGATTCTTCTTAAATCCCAATGGTACCTAGAAAACACAGTGAGACCTCGACCTGCCAGAGATGCTTAATTCTGATTCAATTCAGGTAAGTCCATCTTAAACCTTTTATTTCCATATACTTGAATATCTTAGCCCAACTCATGACACGGGAGTCTGGGGTTTCAGTACAAATTCCCTTTCTCGTATGTGTCACTAAGGACAAGGTTTCAGCTTTGCAATATATATATTTTTAGGTTAACAACTTACTTTAATGAGGACAGCAATTAACAACCTCTTTTGCGCATTCAACGTGCCATGGAGTTTGTGATGAAAAACATCATTTCAGTCACTTTAAACAGCACTTCATGCTCCAAAACTGTAGATTCTAGATTTTTATTAGAAACAATATTCATAAAGAATCTTAAGTCACAAAATACTAATCTCTTTAGCTTTTGAAAACTAGAAAACATTACACAGGTTTAATTACAAACAATAATAGCATTAAAATAGTCATCTGAGTCTTGACTTAATTTTTATTTCTTTCAAACTTGAATTTAAAAAGAGATTTAGTTTTAAAGAAATACTTTGCTTACAAATCCTTTAGCTGTTCTATATATCTAATTGAATGCAAACAAAATATATAAAAGAAATTAAATTCTATAGCAGCTTTGGGGGTTAGATTACATCTCAGTATATAATATTTAACAAATAATACTAACAACATATTAAAAAAGCTATCTATCTTTCATTATATGTCCTTCATTTTCAAATTAATAAAGGTACTTATTTTTGCATATCTTACAGAATTTTCTGCAGGAGAGAAAATGGTTTGCTACTGAAAATATGTCCATTAAGATTTAGAATTGCAATTACAAATACAAACTCAATTAAGAGCATATAATTAAATTAAAACCATGCATCCCATAGCCCAAACTTATTGATGGATGTTGCTTAGGTATGACTAATACTTCATCTCAGCTACATAAATACTTGGGAGAAAAACTCCTTAATAGAAGTAGTCCTGACTATTTCTAACGCAAAAGATCTTTGTAGAGAAAAAAAAAAAAGCCCCTCCCAAAATCACAACCTCCCTAGGGGAACATAGCTGTTGCTGCAGCCAAGCTGCAGGCCTGATGCTGGTTTTAAACCACAAGAGGTATTCATGTGCTACTCCAAGTTGCAACCACTATTTAAAACACTTGGGAACTCTAACAGCAGGGTGATATCAGAGTAGTTGCAGCAATCCCATATCTGGGAAATTAAATTATCTCTATTATAATATAATGGGTCAAATCCACAGTGCATAAAAATACTTTGTCATACATTTAATGAGGATGTTTCCCTGTGTTGCAGTGCTACATGTGTTAATGTTTTTTGGATGTCAGTCCGCTTTTATGCCTTATTATTATATTATTTATTCTTTCCTTTCCTTTTGTTTCCCTCAGTTAGAAATAAAGGCAAGTAATATCATGCAATCGATTAGCTCCTTGAGGACCAGGAGGGAATATCCCACAGATGGTTTGCAGACCAGTCAGTGTAGGTTACATTCCTTCCCCTCCACAGCTCAGAACTGCAGCATGCCTTGGCACACACAAAGTTCCCAGGGAGCTCTGAGGCGTGTTGCTTCAATGTGGCATGTTCACTGTGTTCACAAACACAAACATGGCATGTTTTCTCTGGTCCTTGCTGCTCCATCTCCTCTTGGCACATAAGAGATGAAAAATGCAACAGATGCAGGGAGAGAACCACCCTGCACCCAGAGCACAAACAGACACAAACCTTGCCTGACTCCCCTGTACTTGGTCCCTACACCCTTGTTGTGTGCTTCCTTTTTATTTTTGCTTACAGGGGCATCAATGGGCACAGAAGCTGGCTTGGCACACTTCCTGTGAAGACACACTGCCAAGAGTACATCCCCCAGATGGCTTGTGCCCTTACACCATCAACTACATGAAAAATACAGGGAAGTGTTGGTGCTTGCCTCTTTTTCAGACTTTGCAGTGCTTTGCAGTGGGAGTGAGATGTCTGTAAAAAATCAAACATAAATGTGTGAAAAGTGAGAGAAATCTTGTGTCATCGAGTCAACACACAGAACTGGAGTGGGTAAAGCAGTTTCTTGCCATTTTGGAAGACAAGAAGTCTTCAAGGCTGAGATTAGAGTGCCTCGCTCCTCCCTTTTTAAAAGAAGATGGCTGAGCAGGATCAAATATTTGCTCAGTTGTTGCTCAGCACTGCCAGGGGAGGACTGTCACTTCTCTTTGTAGGTTCCTATGTACACAGAGAGCAAGCCAGTGTTTCAAAAGCATCACATTTTCTCATTTATTGATTTCATCCATGTCAGAATTTGTCTCTATAAAATCAAAATTGCAGTTTGTTTCTATACCTGATTTAGTTTTTGTTCTATTTTTAATAGCATTACCCCATCCATCCCTCTCACAAGTAAAAATAATCTGAAAAAATATTGGCCACCCCACTGCTTTTGTTTTAACTCTCAGAAGCCTCATCAGTATTCCTAAAAGTGCAAAGACATTGTGAAGAGATGTATTATAAAAAGAATCAACCTTTCAAGGGAAAGATGTCAGGATTTGGCATGTACAAACATGGGAACATTCAAAGTTGTGTCTTGGGGTTTTATTATTTTACTTTGAGCTGGCTGCTGTCACCGATTCATCCCACATACAATTATTGGGTAAGCCACCTTTTTGTTGTTCTTTTTTGTTCCTTGAGAAAGAAAATAGGTACCTATCAATCTATGCATGGTATCTATTTAATCTATGGCAAGGGTCCAATTTTTTTGTACACAGCTTTCAGTTATTCAGAGCTTGCTGTCAAGACTAATGCATGCCTATCAGTTTCTGTCAATGTACAGTGGATGACTATGACATTCCATTTTCCCCTAATGCCACCAGGTTCAGCACGTAAAACAAGCTCAGAATTTAGGCTAAATTACAGTACCCTAGGCTCAGATTTACATAAAGTTTCTTGTCGGAAGGATGTGGGATCCCTTTGATAGCACTGCCATAGCACCCTGCTTGTGCTTTATTCCCTGGACAAAAAGGAAATCTTGGGGTCTTGATTTGGGGCTTAGAGAACCCAGGTAAAGTACCTCGGTGAAAAGGTGACAGTCCTGCTTTCTCTCTCTCTACACAGTCAAGGACAGAGGGACAAGCGCTGGGAGTGCTTTGTGCTTGTGCCACAGCATTTGCTTAAACCTGATGCCTTATTCTCCATGTAGATTACAGATATTTCCTATTGGTTAATTCACATCTTGCATCTCTTCTGCAATCTCACTCTTGACACACAGTAAGTGATGACTTTCTGGTCAGTTCCAGAGATCCTAGTTAAACTAACATTAAATTCCTATTTTAGGTAATTTCTTCAGTTCAGTCTTATCATATTAGGTCAGGATATCTTGAAGATATTCACAAAGGTGCAACTTCAAAAAAAGCCCCTATCAATACATCAACTTCCCTTGTTTTTTCTTACAATATTTCTACACTCAGTAGAACAACATGGAGTCCAGAGATTATCACTGGTGACTATACCAATAATTTCTTCACTAAATGAAGAAAAATTTAATAAATTTTTAATAATATTAAAAATTATTCCTATTTTTTGATATGCATCAAGAAAAGGTTACATCTCCGACTAGTCCTATTTATATATTTGTTCTTTTGCTTAGGTTCTTTATTTGCTCTCCAGAAAGTCAGTAAAGTAATTACACTAACTGGGAAGAATCATTTGAAGAAGTACTGCAGGGAAGTCTGAAAGAAAATTTAATTGCCCATAATTAAAATAAAGACAGCAAAACTCATTTGGTTGTACCTCATGTAGTATTTAAGCTGTGGAAAGCATAAACTATAAAGAGTAACCCTTCCTTTTACTGTACTACTGAGCAAAGTCCTTGGCGCTAGCTGCTTAGCAGCTGGTGCAGATTTGGTAAGAAACAAGAGGTTAAAACACTAAGGCCACCTCTTGATACAATACAGAAAGGTTGAATTTCAGCTAGACATGAAAAAATTCAGGCGGCTTTGGCTCTTATTATAGAGGATGGGGGAAGCCATTTAAAATAGCTTAAAGGATAATATGTAGGGGAAAGCTGATGGCAGATTTTGGCATTCTTGTTTAGTCCCTATAAAGCCTTGTGACTTGTTTGCACTGGCAGATGTATGTGAAGATGTTCATAGCCAAGGCAGCTCTGGAGCATACGATTCTTGAACAGTTACATCAAGGGACTATCCACAACAGAGAAATTAAACAAGCAGAAATTCACCCATTGTCAAGAATGTTGAGCTTTAATATCAGTCTTACTGTGTTCATCATTCTCTTGTAATATTGTGCTTATCATTCTCATGTGCTCACCATGATGAAGGAGCAGGTGGGTAATGTAGCTGGAGATCCCTGGGGTGCTGAGAAGGGCACACAACAAGCCCACTGTCCTGCCTTCAGGAGGTCAGACCTTTGTCTCTTCAAGGACCTACTCAGTCGAGTGAAAAATAATGCATAAAAAGGGAAATGGGAAACAGGCTGGATATTAGGAAGATATTTTTTTATTCTGTATGTGGTTAGATGTTGGAACAGGTTGCCCAGAAAGACTGTGGTTGTCCTATCCCTGGAAGTGTTCAAGGCCAGAGTGGATGGGGCTTTGAGCAATCTGGTCTATTGGGAGATGTACTAAAGCTTCATTCTAACTTTTAACATTCTATGATTCTGTGATTTCTGTAGCTTGTGATGTCAGTAAAAATATTTTTTTTTTAAATGGTGTAATTCAAGATTTGACAGAATGCCCTCAAAATTTAGTCTTCATGAATATGGCCACTGTGAATACATTGTATTTTATAATAGAGAGGCCTTGTATGGTACAAATTGGAAAGCTTATTTTGAACTTGAGTCTTCATAGTCTGAAGCAGGTTATTACAAAAGCTGTGATGAGAACATGAGCAAAATGGGGGAAAATAGGGTTTCAACATACTTTGTCTTCTCAGTCCATGATTTCTCAAGATTCTGTTTTAAAAATTAATCTTTGCCAATTTGGCTTCTTGAGGTTTGTTTTTTTAATTGTACTTCTCTTACATAGAATTTTTTTCTTTTGCTTTTCCAGCTTGTTTTTCCATGCAGATGTCTTTCACAAGATGAACTTCCCCACTCAAAGATCTATGACTCATTTCTATAGCTCTATAGCTGTCTTGAACATGTCCCATAAAGGAGCTGTTCCCAAGGGACAACAATAATCTACAATATCCAGAATTTTCCTCAGGTTAAATCTACTTTAGCATAAATTTCAAGGAAAAACTGCTAACATTTTCCAGAGGCTATAAAACTATCATGACTAGTAGAGTTTCAAACTCAGAATAGCAAACAAGCAGAAATTCTCATTTCCTTATCGCCAGACA
>VWZN01013923.1:28389-39151 GCA_013396955.1 Regulus satrapa | reverse complement strand
TCCCAACCACAAAAAAAAAAAAAAAAAAAAAAAAAAAAAAAAAAAAGCACCAAAACAATCCCCAATAAGGAAAAAAAACCTGAACCTAAATGGGTAATTCATTATGTTTGTAGCTCTGAAAATTTAAAGCTTAAAAGACAGAAGATAAACAATTTCATAATATGTTTCATAACAAAATTTTACTTTCAATAAAAAACTAATATTTTTTATTTGTTGATGTGATCCACCCTTGTAAAAAAGGAAAACAAAAGGTTTTAACTAAGGGTGTCCTGGTTGAGGGCAAATTTGGGAGGAAACCTCCAAATGGAGGCCCTCTAGACAGCAAATTCAAGCGACCCCTCCCCACTATCAGTTGGGAAAATATTTCCTTGGAGGAAAGTGGAGAAAACCTGTTTATTTAGCAAGCAAAGTACTCGCAAACATGAAAAAATAATTAATAGTACTGAACAATGGAGTCTTTTGCTGTTCTGAAGAGATGGCAAATTCAGAAAGTCCTTCTGTGGATCCACAAGTCCCTCTCATGGGTGTGTCGTCACCTTTCTGCCAGTCTCTCCGGGGCACCTCGGAGAGATGGTGTTCCCAAACCGAGCAATAGCTGAGCAGTTCCCAAAAATCTTCTGGCCTCAACTAGCTGAAAAAATCCAAAAAAACCTAACTAAAAGCAAAGGAGAGCTCTCTCCCGCTGTCTCTGCTGTAGACACATTCCGAGAGAAGGAATGCAGCAGAACAGCAGGAATTTCTAGTTTTTCTAGAAATTTTCTAATTTCTAATTAGATTTCTAATTTTCTAATTTTTAATTTCTGCAAACTAACTCTATGCTTTTTCTCCCCCCTCCTAAAAGTGCGGAACTTAATACCCAGCATAAAAAGAACAGACCATTGGGGATACAGGTATCACACAAGTCATCCTAGGACACAGGGGCATTGGCCCAGTTAATATTTATAATACTGGATTTAGACATGAAAATTAGTTTGCGAGTTGTGAAACTGAGTTTTTGTTTGTTTTTTGTTTTGTTTGGGTTTTTTCTGCTCTCTGTGCAACAATTGCAATCAAATATTAAAATGTAAATGCTGATATATGTATTAGTAGCTGGGTAAATGTTTGTATGTGTTTTAAATGTCAAAAATTAGAACACTGTTGATCCTCTCCTTTCACTCAAAGCCAAAATATTTTAATGAAATTCTGTACTATTTTCCAGTAACTGTCTTAGTACAGTATCTTTTTTTTTAGCATGAAAGCATAGTTGTTATAATTAATTTTTTCACTATATAATTATCCTTTCCATGAAACTGTCTGTAAAATTAATAGGCATAGAATACTTTCTCCAGTGCCTTAGTGTCTTGGAAGAACATGTTTAATTTTTAGAAGAGATGGAAGAAGTCAAATCATAGTGACTTTCTAGAGGGCAGTGACTTTTAAGTCACCTGGGAATTGTTGTCAATAGCAGCTGATTCAGCATAGAAAACATCATGAGTTGTCAAAATCTCTCTATAGTACAGCCTTGTTTCTTGAAGAAGTTACTGTATGCCATTGAGGTTTTGATTACGCTCATCCACATGTTGAAACAACACATTTATAAGTGGTCTGACCATCCTTGTTGACACTTAATGCTAATAAATAGCATATATTACTGTTAAAAATTACATTACAGGGTATCTAAAATTTTTACCTATAAATTAAAAGCTCGGGAGAGACCTGAGCTCAAATTGAATATGGACATACATAAGCAGCACCATGAGGGTAAGGCAGGAGTTCCAGCAATGCAATTGAGACCACCCAAAGGACAAAAATATTGAGTCCATTCAGAGAAATATGGCCAAAATTGCCTCTTTAAGCCATTCCAGAGCTTATCATGACTCAAAACTATGTTATCATTCTGAATTAGCAATAATTGTATCCTTGTATCCTAGCAAGAGAGAAAAAAAAAGTAACTCAGTGTCCCAGATCTTGAGCCAATATTGCTCTTACCTTCTTTTCCTTGAGTGATTTAAACTGGCTTAAACCTACTTCTCTTCAGATCAGATAAGTCTCAGTCCTGTCTCAGTTTTAAATTTTCATGTCCCAGTTTTGTGTATTGATAATTCTCTCTTGTTATTGACACAATAAGCTCAGGCTAAGAGAAGAAGTAGAGACTTGGAATATCTGTACAAATGAAAAAAACAAACCAAAACAGGACCATTTGATAGGTTAGAAGATTTGTTAGCAAATAACTTGTGAATTGGTAATATCACTGCAGATGGACAATGACTTTGTATGCAGCAAAGTGACTAATTTAGAGATGAAGGATGAGTTACTTATTACCTGGGGAGATTGTGATAATCTTGACATAAGTTTAGGATTGCTTTTACAGTTTAGGTAGTAACTAAATCAAATATGTCTTTAACTGTTACTCTTTCTGGCATGTTGACATAGTTACAGTTCAAATGGCTGATACCATTTGAGTATCTAATCTGTGATAATACACTTTTTATATTATATTTATATAAAATGGCTATATATGTTGTGAAAAAAACCTATTGCTACTTATTAATACAAATGATGGATTTATAACTGAGTTATAACTGTTCATTCTAATCTAGACCATGCAAAGACATCTGCTTTCATGTAGCTTTGTGTGGAAATAGAGTGAGTACAGCTGCTGATCCTAGAACTCTTCAAGGTTTACAGTTTCATGGATTAGTTTTAAATCTAATAGTTTAATTTTTATAGTGAGATATTTCCTAATTTCTTTATTATTAAAAACATTTTCTTGAAAAAATTTTTGCACAGAAACTGCTTGCTTTCCTTAGAAACTGGGAATTTGCACTGAAAAATCTGATATATGGGCACATGTGAACAAACACAGCACCCCACAAGAGTATTTTTCTTACCACAGAGGATGTCCAGACACCACTGCTCTTTTATATACTTGACTCGAAGTATAGATGGTGCATCAATCAAATTTTGTTTTCACAGTAGATGCAACCATGTATAATCAATGTAACTGCGATACAACCCTCCCTGTAAATATGAATTACTGGTGAAAATGCTGGCACATCATTAATTATAATATCGCCTCTCATCCCATTCTCAAGATCACAAAAATGCACATCCCTCTTATTCCCATATAGGGAACTCATCAAGCCTCAAGAGACCTAAGTTGGAGAAATTCACTAAACAGATTCCAGGGTTGTTTTCTTCAAGCCCCATATCAGGGTTCCTAAATAGTTTGACTATGGTCTTGAATAATTCATACCCAAACCTTTGTTGTTTCATCAGATAGTAGATTTCCAAAGAAGTCTGTCTCTGTTCCTCAGCTGGCTAAAATTATGTCTTTTGCACTCCCATCCCAGAAATATGTTTCTGATTAGGCCACATAATAGGAGTTTCCTCTGCAGGGGAAGAGATGGGGAAAACAAATAGTTTTTGAAAATTGTTTTATTCTATTTAGGCCTGTTAAAATCAAGCCACATTCTGTTTAAAATAATGAATACAGAGAGAGAAAGAAAAAATATCCTGACTATATAGTTGTTGTTCAAGGTGATCTGTAGAGTTTTCTGTGCCAAGAAACAAAATTACCTCTCCTGATATAAAATAGAAGGGATTCCACAAGTGAAATTTATTTTCAATCACTAGTAGACAGAAAAAAGACCAGAAGCATTGCTCAAAGTGGGCATATGAAACTCGCCTGCTGGCTATGGAGGCTTATATTGGAGGATTAAGTCAGTTTGTAATTCCATCCTTACCACAGCACTTAAGACTGGAAAAAGAGGGAATCTGAGGAGTATGAATGCCCATTCTTGGGACTATAAATCAGCTTTCTAGTATCCTTTGATTTGGCTACCTTCTAGTCACCTACTTACTGTTCATATGCTTTTACTTTCTTCCTCCTTTGAAATGTATTTCTTAAGCAATTCAGCAAATGCCAGCCCTATTAAATAGAAAAGAGAAAAAAGAAATGACATGGTCCCCATGCCTCAGGATTTTCTTGCAAAACATGCAGCATGATCTCCTCTCTTCTTTTTGTTCATTTCCTCAGTAAGTGTTTGTACACTAAATATGTTTAAGTCATGTCAGATTTAGTTTAGGATCTACCACAGACAGAAAGTTCATTCAAATCTCTGGTTAGTCTGACAATGTTTGGAATACGAAGTTAGCGAAGAATGTAAGTTGTTGAAGTTGTTTTTTTAATCAAACAGGAAGATTATGTAGCTTGCTCATCTGTTCATGAATAACTTATTCAGAACAATGTGTTACTGGAAAAACATCCTCTGGGCTGACACATATCCAGATGTCATCGTACAGACAGAAGTTCACAAGGTCAAATAAAACTACAGTTATTAAAAAAAAAAAAAAATTAAAAATTTCCATAGGTATGTTATGACTCTAATAACACCAGCACAAAAAAGCACACAGAAGGTGATTTTTTAGTTTTTTATCTCTATTCCTTTAATTAAGTATTTTGGTGGGTTTTTTTGGTTTTTTGTTTTTTGGGGTTTTTTTTGGGGGGGTTTTTTGTTTGTTGGTTTGTTTTTTTTTTCCAGGAAAGCAGTATTTAAAACATATTTTTCACAGAGCCACAAAATTATTCAGTAAATTTGTGCAGGATAGCACAGGGCCCTGCCAAATTTATGTCACCTATCTCATATTCCAGGTAAGCACTAGATGTCTCTTACAAGCATCTCATCAAATTCTGACATCCAATAACTTGTGCCAGTGAATTCTGTGCTTTGCCACTCAATTACTTTTTTGAGTAACACTGATTATATTAACTGTTTGCAAAACACAGCCAAGTGCAAAAGAAAAAAAAAAAAAGAAAATAAATTTATTGCTAGGCCTTAAAAATGCGGATGGAAGTTGTAATAAAGATTGTCATGGGAAAATCTCTACAATTGGGAGAGTGTATTTCTTGTGGTTAAATGCAACTTTAGTATTATGTAGTAGCTATCTACTTTTGGTCAACTAAGAAACTTAGAGCAAAAAAACATGCTCAAACACACGTTGGTTTTTTTTTTTTTTTCACATAAGTAGCAGGAGTAGCTATTATTCAAAGCTGAGTGCTGAAAAATTGCTTGAGAAAAGCATTCATTTCTCTGGAGAGTCTTAGATTTCTAAGTAAATGTTTGTTATAAGAAATGTTTTCTTTTGTGGCTTTTTTAAAAAATCTAATTATCTTTAAGGAACAGGGGAAAGTATCTCAAATAGTTCCTTATCCTCTTTGACATGGCCAGAATAAGAACCCTTAAACAAGTTCTACCTTATATAAGTAAACCCCTAGGTTACGCTACAGTTTTCCATTGCCCTCAAAGGTCCTGTTTTAAATTTGAGGTACAGAAATTCTTTTGGTTTGTGGTATAATTGGCAAAAAACATGTGGACATGTACAAAGAAGTTAATTGGTATTTCAATATTTTGCTATGTGATGCCAAAGCTTCTATTCTGCTGCTGTAATATTATAATTTTTCTGTGGTCTCTGATCAGTATCTTTTTAAACATCTACCTCTAATGTTACCCCAAACCAATTGTGTATAGAAAAACACCAAGCTAAGCTGTGGTTCTTCCAAGAAGGTGCACTCCTAGGGGTGCTCATAGACATTCTTACTTCCTTAATACTGAAGTACTACCAGGTTAATCATTGTCTCTAATCCTTGAAGGGAACAGAAGGATGTCCAATATGCAAATACAGTAAGGGAATTATGTAATTTGATGTAAGAGCAAGTCAGCTGTCCACTAAATGTTACATACAGCTGCCACATTTCTGTATAAGGTAAACTTTTGTAACAGCACATCCCCTAGACTTGTTTTTTATTTTGTATTATTGAGAGGGACTAGCAATTACTTCCCCTTTAACCCAATCTTCACAAGAGACAGACAATTCCCTGCCATGTAATCAACAGTGTAACCAATTATAAGCATTCATTAGATATCAACTAAAAGATGAACAAGCCTAATATTACTTATGAGTCTGGACTGGTCTTCAGCGAAATGTAGGGTGACTGCAGAGATAGGATAAATTAACTACCCTGAAGCATTGATAGGTGGCTTATTTTATATATTTAAAAGAAGATTTATATAGTAAGGGAGATAAAATGTGAAAATATAAATATAGCTAACCTAAACAGCACTTGGCTTTCAAACCATCTTTTGACTTTAAAAGGTTAACTCAAGCTACATTTGCATTCTGTGTAGAGGAAGATGAGTTATTTGTAGGCAGAGAAAACACAGTACCTGATTCCTTGATATATGCAGTTACTGAGGATATATTCATATAAAATCAGATTTTGGTGGTAAGTCTGTCAAGACTATGAACAAAATCATCAAAGGAATTGATGGCATGTTCTGAATCAACTGGGAAAACAAACACAACTTCTTTGCTGTCAGTTTGTTGTTACAGCAAACATTAAGGAGACATTTTTAAAAAAAATCAAATTCTAGGCAGAGTTATCGATGTTTAGGTAGAGAGAGGAACTACTGATGTACTGCTGTTCCCTTCAAGCTTTAAAAGTTAGAGCAATGGAAACTCAAATCACGGTGTGACAAAAGGCCATGTTGCTCTAAAAAAATTTTATAATGTTCTTTTTCTCCTTTTATCTGTAATTTTCAACAGTAAAATCAATTCAAATTTCTAAAAGCAAAAAATATTGAAAGTGAGTCTCCTTATATATATGCAGATAAATAATTTCAAACTAACCAAAACTAAACAGTTAACCCTTATAAGCTCAAGCTTTGTTACAGTTAATTTGATTTTCACCAGTCCCTTTTTTTGAAATTAGAGTCCATCTGATCCTAGATACTTTCAGATTTTGAGCAACCTGGTCTGTGTCCAAATGTCAAAAAAAAAAAATCCACTGCAGAGCTGGAGTTCTGCACACTGTACAAGTATGAACAAACGAAGCCAGAGGTAAAGCCTTGAACCACAAAACCCTGGGGTTGCACCCAGAGTTTTTTTCTGAATGTTTATGAGCAACACAATATTTGTATACTATGTTTTTTATTCTGGTCCAGCTCAAGCAGCTGGAAAATACATGTTTTTTTGTTACTGCAAGTTATCCTGTCCTTTTTCATATGAGTCTAGACTGCATATAGTAATAAATAAAACCATTCTGAAATAAGGCTAAAATTAAAATTTTACAGTATGAATAATACATGACATAGAAAATACAGTGAAATTGTATAAAATATAATGAATAGGCCCTCAGTTAACAAACAGGGATTGCATCTGAACTAAACTACCCTTGGCGAAACCAATTACAAAAGTATCTGCAAGGAAATATGCACTCTATTAATTTTGCATTTTGATGAACATGTTTTTTGCATTTATTAAAATATCTTTTTGGCTAAGTAACATTTTAAAAACAAGAGAGAGAAGTAAAATTTTTATTCAAACCAGTTGTGTCTAACATCCAAAATTTGCTATATGTGCTAAGGGTGATTTAAAATTCATAAAGCTGCTCTGGTTTGTATAAGAAATCAATTTTATTTTATAAAGGGGAACTTAACTCCAAAAACTAAAGCTAAGCATTTTTCCAGAAAAATACCTTAAAACTGATCTATAATATTATAAAATCTGTATTTACATATCTGTATTAGCAGGTATGAGTTTCTTTTCTATTTTCTTTGTATTTTTTTTTCAATCACAGCTAAGCTGTGGATATTTGTCAGAATTTTACTGAGCACCTTCTCCTGTGCTCACCTCAGTCTAAAGAGATTTGGCTGCAAATCTTTTTCAGGGTTGCCAATCTCTCTGGTTTTCTTCCAGAGGTAGATTTACCTCTGAAAACTTTCTTCATTTTGTTTCACAGAGTTTACTAAGATCTACTCTTTTTTTTTTACTAGATTGTTAATAATAGTCATTACTATTTATTTTTATAAAGAAAACAATGTGAGAATGTTCAAGGTTTCCTTACACATGAGTAGGGAAACCAGCCTTTAAAATATTCTTAAAGAAGACTTGATAAAGCTTAGCAAGGAAAAGATACAGAACCATTGGTCCTGTACCTCCAAAATATTTATTTCTTCTGACACACTAGAAGTTGAATGAGTATTTTGACTAGTTTCATGACTAGAAGGCAGTCAAGTAAATGAGGACACGTTATAATACACAGTATTTAGATGTTGTGAAGTTAAACTACAGTCAGATGCTGATTGTATCCTTCTAACTTTTACGTACAGCAGGGAGCAATATTCGTGTCCTCGCTGGAGAAACTGTATGCAAGATAAGGATTAAGTTGAGACTGGATTCATTTGGCAAATGGTAATTAGGGCCAGGCAGAATAAACAAATCTAAATCCAAGGCTGACATTTTCAAAATTTATTTCAGGTTATGAATAGGGTGTAGAGACTAAGTTATGAGATGATGTGTGCATCAACAAACACATTTAAGAGGCTGGTAATGTGCTGATTAGCAAAAGGCCATTCTTGCCTTCTCTTTAGAAAATATTTAAAGCTGTTCAGCTGTTGCATCTCTGATACTGAAAACTCCAAATTTAGACTTTATTTAGTCTGTGGATAAAGTTGATTTAAATCATCTAACTACTGCCTTTAGTGAGACTGAGGAGTAAGAATTCCTGCCTGAGCCCTTTTCCAGTGTGTTTTCTCCACCTCACAACATCTACTTTTCCATCTCTCTTGCTCCCTCAAATCTCCTTCAGGACATGCCATTATATGTCAACACCAGTGCAGAGCAATATAGGTGGACTGAGGTTTTACCCTGTATAATTAATTGTTATCTCCATTAGGAATACCTAACTATGATTCAGTGTTATTTTTTCTGATGCACCACTGATATATATGAAGAACAAAAGAGAAACTGACATTCTCACAGACATGGCTTTACAATCTCTTAATGATCTCTGGTTTTTTTTAAAGGAGACTTGTTCCAATATGAAATGGAGTTTTGCAGGTTTTGTGAGACATGTTTTCAATCTAAACTGTATTAAACAATAAAATGTATATGTATATACATTTATGTGGTTCATATATATAGCTTGTAAATTTAATACAAGAGAGAAAGTGTATGAAAATGAAAGTTTAAGAGAAATTAATTCTCATTTACAGAAGCAACATATGCTGAAGGGAGCAAAGAATGGTCAGTGGTAAAGGGTTCTATGGGACAGGCACAGGTATGGAAGAAGGAGCCATGCTCTGTATAAGTGAAAAAAGTCAGTATTTCATAATATATGTGTCATTTCTTCAAATCTCCATTAAGTAGTCAAAGCTGACTGAAAGTTTTCCCTCCAGCAGGAACTAAAACTAATGTCAAGACTGATAAGCTCACATGCACTAGGCAAAAATCAGGACTGACCATGTTCATGCAAAATGTCTTCTCCTTTATAAAAACAAAGCAAAATTAGTTTGGCTATCTCTATTTCTGACCTTTGATTTTTTTTTCTTCCAACAAGGGCAGTGTTTATGTCAGAAAAATTACTCAGGAATTTTATTTTTGTGATGATTTTTTCAGATTTTCTTAAAGAAGTTTTGCTCTATTTAAAATATCATGCAAAAGATTTTCCAGACTTAAAATCAAGAATTGCATTTATTGCATGTAGGGTTATAAAACACATGCCAGTCTAAACAGGGAAATAGTGTGGGGTAAGGGAAGACTGAGAGTGAGAAACAAAGAATAAGCAGATGTTTTAGTGTCTTTCCTTTCCACTGTCACCAGATGAAGTTTCTTTAACACTAAAATCTGCTGCAGCTTTGCTGTCCAATGGTCCTGTGCAGCCCCACATCCATCTAGATGTTGTTGCAGACCAAATGTGGGACGGGTTTTGCAATGCTCTCAATTTTTATGCACCGAGTTTACCTTAACCATGCTTCCAAATACCTAGAGATCTCAAACCAGACCTTTAGGGTTAAATAGGCAGCTCAAGACCTTCTTAGCACATGTACTGCAAACATTCAGCTGAGGCTGTTTTGATGCTACTGCCCTGTGCCCACACTCATGTGCAAGGAGATCATCCAGGGAAGGACAGTGCCTATCTCACACCTGAACACAGAGGTGCCTGGTGTTCTGGACTTCTGCAAATTCACCACAGCCTTTGTGGTGCCAAGGCTCAGATCTGCTAAATGTTGCAGCACCAATTGCAAACAGTCAGGAAAACTGTCTGCAATTTAAACTTATGCCAAGCGCTATCTCAACAGGAAACGTAAATTTTATATTTATTTCTGTCATTTAAAGAATTTATAGCAAAGCTATTTTTAAATTAATGCTCCAGTTCTCGGCAATGCAGCAATAAAAATTTGTTTGTTTTTAACAGGGAATTATTATTAAGGATTTGGCTTAATTTCACAGGACTGTGAATTTCCTGATACTTTTTTTTTTTTTCCAATGTACACCTGGTCAAATGAAAAATCATTTTGATCTTAACAAAACATCATATTGCATATATATTATGTTATATTATGTGTTGAGTTAATCAACCTTTTAAAACCAAGTTTTGTTTCAGAACAAAGAGTTGGAATGTAAATCATCCTGTTTGCTCCTGTTTAATTTACAAATAATAATAATACAACGATTTTTTTTTTCTCTGAATGTTTTAATTTCAGTGAAAAAGTACTTTTCAAATAAAAGAAATCTCAGTTTGGGAAATTTCTGTACCTGGATCCACATGGGATGATTTGCTTGGCCTTTTTTTATACCATGCTCTGCATCTGTAACAGTCTAGTGGTTTAATGAATCAATGATGGTGCATCAGTCAAATATACTCACAAGGCAATTTTGTCTTAAGTATTTTAAAGGCTGAGGTTAGTTTTTTTGTTTGCTTTTTTTTTTTCAGGGGGGG
>VWZN01013923.1:8125-28347 GCA_013396955.1 Regulus satrapa | reverse complement strand
GGTGTGTGCAGGGAAGGATTCATATACAGGACACAAGCCAGCTTTTTAAAAAAACCTCTGACCCAATTTAACCTTCCAGTAGGTTTAAGAAATACCTATTTTTATGCTTACAGTGATAAAGCTTTTTAACTTTCCCATCCAATTGCCCCAAAAGAGCTTGAAAGGCTCACTCCCACATGCTGTGCTGTTTTTCAGCCTGGAGAGAAGTTCACTGTGCACAGCCTTGACACTGCAGTCCCTGAAACGAAGGTTTAAGACCACAGAACAAAACTTGACCATAAAGAAGGGGTTCCCACATGACCTAAAATAGCCACATCAAATGTCAGTCTTATCAGTGATGGGAAAACATGAAATGGGAGTACCCAACACTATTCCTTTCCATCTGGAATAGCTTCTCCCCAGAGCCCACAGTGGGAGTGGTGCTGGCTCCTCAGAGTCACACAGTCCTGCATTTTGGGGCCTCTCCAATTAGTCCTGTAATTTACTGTCACTTAATAAAATGGACCAAGTAGGGGTGGAAAAATCCCAGCCTCCAGCTGGGGTGGGTGTTTTCGGTGTTAGCCCAGCTCTCAAGCAGGTACAAAAGGCGCCCACAGCTGAAGCTGGGGAGGCAGAAAGAAGAACTTCAGCCCCTGATGAATTACACACCAGTGCCAGGCCCCAGGAACAGCAGATCTGCTCGCACTTTGAAGGATAAATCAAAGCTTTAATCGGGGCTGTCAGTAAAGCAGGTGTTTTGACTGCCTTTATGGTTCATTTTTATGCAAAAAGGGTTGTTGGCAATACAGAAATCATGGGGGATTGAAAATAAATGGCAGTGACAGCACTGATCCCACCAGGCGAGGGGGCCAAAATTGGTCTGTCTTTTCACATTATGAAATATACCTAACGGCAGACTCTTGAAGCCCTGCATGCACAATGCACAGTCTGTGTGTTGGACACTTGCCTTTCTCTGTCCTCCTTTCCTCCCCTACTTTTTTTTTTTTTTTTTTTTTTTTTTTTTTTTTTTTTTTTTTTTATTCCCGGGCCTCTTTTTTTTTTTTTATTTGATATGCCAGGGGCCCTTTTCTATTCTTTGGTGATGAACTGCCCCAGCAGTCACAGCAGGTTCAGAATGTTAAAGAGCCGCCACTCACACAAGCCAACAAAAGGATCCTGCTTCAAAGGGCTGAAAGGACACTATAGACACTGCCCACAGTCCTGGTTTAGGGTAATGTCTTTTTTCATCTGAGTTTTCATCATTCAATGACACAACAAATGAAACATCATCAAAATGTGTCCATGAATATTTTCTATCATGGGAGGGGGCAAGGCAGGTTGCTGTTAGGAGAGAAGTCTACACAGTAATGCCACAGGGATGTGCTCCTCTCTCGTGCCTTGCCTTGCTGATGGGGTATCTGGCATTACCCAGAATCATAATGTAAAATTGACATTTAACTTCACTTAATTCCTAAGTCTCAATATTAATAGCAGGCATAATTTTAAAGTTATTTAAATTAAATAAAATATTTCAGGCCATGGAAGTTGACGCATTTTGGCATCCAGTAATATTGAAACTGGGTGACAAATGTTCTAACACAGCACACTTTTCCAGAAAGGAAAAAAATAGGGCCTTTTTCTTTGGTTCTGCCAAATAATTCAGTACTTTTCACAGTGTATTCTGTATCATAATTTGAAATATTACTGCAGGGTATTGCCAGTAAATTTCATTTATCATTTACAAACCATAAAGCGAACAAGAAAGGAAAAAAAAAAGGCAAATGATTCCCTCCTGTAGTTTCACACAGTTATTCATGCCTCACCACTCACAGATGACAGTATTTCAGCAGCTCTACTAAAGAATTGATTCTTTTATCATTCCACAGAAATTAAAAAATGCATTTATAAAAGTAACATTCATCTTAGGATGAACATCCTTAGGACAGATTGACTGAGGATAACTTTTGAAAAACGTTATATTGATTATGTGTAAATTAAGAAATTCATTACACTTGATTGTGATCATCCATACTGTTTCTTCTAGCCAGAAAGCTTTACATCTTTGCTTAAATGAAACCATAATGGATGCTTCTTATTACTTAGTTGCATAGGAAATGAGATCAAATGCCCATTTGAAAGGTAGGCCAATGCACTTGATCTCCATTAAAATTATGCATCTTTGGGTTTCAACCCTCTAAACTACTCCATGATTTCCAAAGGAATTTTAACTATTACATAAAAGTTACCCTACTTTCATCCAAAAATTGTATTTATGGGCTCCTTTCAAGTAATTTAGATTCTGATTTTCCAAACATACATTATCTTTATTCCTATAATAATTTCATTTAAAATTTTAAGATTTTTATACTTATAAAATACATACTTTTTACTTAAATAATAGGTATTGCACATTAGGACTGACATTCATGTTGCCTTCCTACCAAACTTCATTCCAGTTTAATTTCTCATTCCAATTAAGTTAGTCCATGCCAATAAAATTCCCTCTGTTCTTGTAGTATTGAGCCTTGACACCCTAATTTTCTCAAATATTTCAGGGCCACAGTTAATGCAAATGTTGAAAACAAATGTCTTCTAATAGTTTGCTTGAACAAAGATGATACAAGTCACTAATCATGCCAAAGATTTATGTTCTTGGTTATGTCAGCTGAAACGTCATTAACATTTCTCTCTGGAAGAGCTGTTACTTTCAATAGTATTTTGGATGTTAAATTATAAGGTGATTACAGCATTTTGATTAAGAGTCTCTTCAGAAAAACTCAAGAAAATTCAATAACAGTTAAAAGTCTAATGTAAATTTTCCAAGTCCCTGTTCATGATCACCTGTTTAACATTTATGTGAGTCCACTGGCTGTTAGTCTAAGCATAATATAATAAAGATTAATTAATAATTAATGCAAAAATATTTATTTGGATTCACCTTCCACAGTTTTACATAGATTTTACTAATGAGGTGCATTATCAGGATCCAGTTTGTAGAGCAACTTAAATGTGCCTGCATTGTCCTGAGAAAAGGATTCTTTTGGCATAAGAAAAAGTTTAAACCATTAAACCTTTTGAAATGCACTGGTAGAAAATGCCTTAGCTCTGAGCACCACTTGTATAGTAGAATGAAACATTCTTATTTTAAATTTCAGGTAATTTTTTTTCTAACTAGCCTGCTTCTGATTTCTGCTTTCTGTCAAAATTCCATATTACTCATGGGTAATTCTGATATTGATAGGTTCTCATCTACCTTGTATCAAAATGGCAAATCCTTCCATCATTTATCTCCAATAAACTCAAATATGACTCAGAATACAGAGACAAAACCTGAATCATACATGCTAAAGTACTGAAAATATGGGCACTACTGGGGTGAATTGAAGGTAACTATATTTCAAAACTTTAAATAAACTGGGGAATACATCAGTATAAATCTGCATATCTCAGTCTGGAAGACTTCAGTAAATACGCAAAGACAGGTTGCAACCTTCCTCATCAGCTAGAGCTCTCTTTTGCCCACACCACGCTTGGTCAAAAGATTTACTGTTTCTACCTATTTCCTCCCCAGCAGCATGATGTGGCAAGAGTTTATCATGTGTTTTTTATTGCCTATTTCACAGAGGAATTTTAGTTCACACTGGGACATCTAGACACTGCTGAAACACAAGAAATAACTAATAATAGTGCTAAAGATTTAGTCCCCCAGAATCACTAAAAATTGAAAATGAGGAGGAGGAGGAGGAGGAGGAGGAGGAGGGAGTTCCAGACTCTTTTGGACAACACTCTGGGGCATATGGTGTGACTCTTGGGATGGTGCTGTGTAGGGCTAAAGGTTAGACTCAATGGTCCTATGGGTCCCTTGCAACACAGCGTATTCTATGATTCTGTGATAATGTGTGGCTGTTGGTTTGGGGTTTTTTATCTTTTTAAGCCTCATAGACCAATTCAAATGTTCATTGGTTTCTAAAGGGACTGTAAATGCTGGGTTTGATTTAAACACGTTTAAGTGGACAGGCAGTCTATTTTTAAAAGGCTCTCAACTCATAATCAGCACATAATATAGTTGTCATGATCATGATCATCTCCCTTCTTCAAAAGAAAACCCGACCTGATTGTACCTGCATTAGTCTGGTTTTTACTTCATTATGGAATAATGAAGCCACATGTATAGGTATAAAAAGCCAGAAGCTCTGGTCTTGATTTCCAGTTTCATATTTATGCNTGCAACCTTCCTCATCAGCTAGAGCTCTCTTTTGCCCACACCACGCTTGGTCAAAAGATTTACTGTTTCTACCTATTTCCTCCCCAGCAGCATGATGTGGCAAGAGTTTATCATGTGTTTTTTATTGCCTATTTCACAGAGGAATTTTAGTTCACACTGGGACATCTAGACACTGCTGAAACACAAGAAATAACTAATAATAGTGCTAAAGATTTAGTCCCCCAGAATCACTAAAAATTGAAAATAAGGAGGTGGAGGAGGAGGAGGAGGAGGAGGGAGTTCCAGACTCTTTTGGACAACACTCTGGGGCATATGGTGTGACTCTTGGGATGGTGCTGTGTAGGGCTAAAGGTTAGACTCAATGGTCCTATGGGTCCCTTGCAACACAGCGTATTCTATGATTCTGTGATAATGTGTGGCTGTTGGTTTGGGGTTTTTTATCTTTTTAAGCCTCATAGACCAATTCAAATGTTCATTGGTTTCTAAAGGGACTGTAAATGCTGGGTTTGATTTAAACACGTTTAAGTGGACAGGCAGTCTATTTTTAAAAGGCTCTCAACTCATAATCAGCACATAATATAGTTGTCATGATCATGATCATCTCCCTTCTTCAAAAGAAAACCCGACCTGATTGTACCTGCATTAGTCTGGTTTTTACTTCATTATGGAATAATGAAGCCACATGTATAGGTATAAAAAGCCAGAAGCTCTGGTCTTGATTTCCAGTTTCATATTTATGCTGAACTTGCTGTATTTAGCACAAATTTGTGAATATCTAGAATAAAAACAGTGATGAGTAGCATCTCCCTCAGGTTTCTCAGAACTCTTGGGTGTTTCAGATATTTTTTTCCCTCAATGGGGCCTCTCTGAGCTGTTGAATGTCTAGATATGTTGTGAGGCCAGCTTTTCCTTCCCTGTCTAAAAACAGAGGGAGGATTAACAGCAGTAATTTATAAATGGACTTTGTGAAGACAGATTAATTATAGTTCACATTCCTTTACTGTAATTTCATGGGTTCTGTTTACATGCTGATGAATATGCACGGGGAAGCAGAGAGTTTGCAGATGTTCTTTGGTTGTGTTTAGGTTTTAGCTTGAACAGGATTAAGCTTGCAAGAGCATGTAAGGCTTATGGAGAATGTCAATAGCTTATTGACACCCTCAAATGGACAGAACTTTATCTCCTCCTCCCATCAGGTAGCCTTGATGATGATGATGAAGTTCCTGATGAACTCCCCCAAATAGAAGTTAAGAGCAATAATTTCCTGTACTTCCACTAGTAGTGCATAACAATTTGTATATAAATTTTCTTTCATTTCTATTCATACTTGGTAGAGAATGCTGACCTTCCAATTAAAATAAAAAATTTTAAACAGACAGTGCAAATCAAGTGTTTTGTTTTCTTTCAAATGCTATTATGCCTCTCTAAAAACTAATAAAAATATTTCTCTTAAGCAATATACAATTACACTGTTGGACTTACAGTCACAAACATGCTGTCATTATGTCAGAAAGCACAGAGGCTTTTTTAGAAATATTTGTCTAGCTTGGAAAAAAGCCCTAAGATCGATGTGTCCAACTATTAATGTGAAAAGTAAGAAGATAACAGACAGTCAAAACAAAAAGTTTTTTAAAAAATATTATATATGGAAGCCTCATTTACATTATAATGGAATAAGGTGTAGTATAATTAATATAATTATTTTTTTAAAGCATTTTATTTGACTGAAAAAGGGGGTATTTTTGGGTATATATTACAAGTCATCAAATAAAAATGTTTGGCTATTCTGCTTTAACTTCAAATTTTGTTTCAAAATATGAAAAGAATATGTACATTTACAGGATTTTTACAGAAAGATATGCAATAATGCAATTTTCCACTTATAAAAATAATGAAAATATAACTATTTCAATAGCTTTTGTAGTTCAAAGTGATTTGAAATGGTGATTTTTTTTTTTTTTTCTGGAAAAAATGCTTCTGAATGTCACTGAATTTTATTACATACTTAGATGCTTTGGAACATAGTCAAACACTAAATGACAAAAAATGTACATGTGGACCACTTTTCTCTCTCACTTTCTATTTTCAGTTCTATCAGAACACATTGTCACTAAGAGAAACTGGTATGTTGTGGGACTGGCAATGAAAAAAAGTGTAAAAAGTTTCTACCATTTATATTTCCCCCCAACTTGTTTGCCAGTTTCTGCTAATATTGCATTTACATAAAATATTATCCAATTTACATGATGGTGAGTATCAGTTTTTCTAGTAGTATAAGTCTAGTACCATTCTTATTAGTCTGATTCATATCTATGCATTTCTCTGCCAAACAGTCAATCTCATTTTTATTTTGCTTGACCTTTATCTACCTCTGTGTAAGAAACTAATTGGTAATCTTTTGGGAGAGAAATGAATAGGTATAAAAATCTGTCATGATGTGGTAGTAAATAACTAAATCAAATTTGGTGGATTAGAGTTGAATATTCACAAAGAGCTTAATTAGATTGAAACCACAATATTAGTTTTTTCTTGGTTTAATTTTAAATTTTGTAGTTGAAAATTCTAATTCATGTTTTGCAGGTTAAAAAAACAGTTCTCCCTATATCCCAAATTATAAAGGAAGATATAATTATAATGTAGCATAAAGAAAAAGTGATAGCTGATCAGCCCTTATTTTAATGGTCTTTCAAAATGTAAGTGTGAGAATATTTACACCCAACCCCTATTTTTCCCCTATCTTCTCCCCTGCCCTCATTAGGAGTCCTAAATTTGCCCCAGGAAGAATCAGAGTAAAAGTAAGGGAAAAAGAAATACAATATGAATTCTCTTTTTTTGAACACTCTAATATAACAGCTATTTATTTTAAGAACAATTACAGACACGTATATTGAGTAGAATTTCTTTTGGTTGGGAGTTTCCGTTTTGGGGGGTTTCTTACACCCATGAGGTAGAAAAGTCTGGTTTTGGCTGGGACAGTTAATCTTTTTCCTAGCATCTGGTACAGTGCTGTGTTTAAGATTTTGGACAAGAGCAATGCTGATAACACACTGATGTTTCAGTTTTGGTTGAGCAGTGCTTAGTCTAAGTCAAAGACTTTTCAACTCCTCAGCTGAAGGAGATAGAGCCAGAATAGCTGACCCAAACTGATGGAAGGGATACAGGAAAAAGAAAGGATTCTTTCTGCTTATCACTACTCAAGGCAAAGGCTAAGGCTAGATACTCATCTCCTGAGGTCTAGAAGGTAACCATGAAGATCCTCCTCAGACTGTGTGCAACAAACTACTTCAGGCACCAGCACAAACCTTCTCTGAGATCACAGAATGGCATGGCTTGGAAGGGACCATAAAGATTATCTCATTCCAACTCCTCTCGCTTTACACAGGAAAGCCCTGGAAGAGTATAAAATTGTGAGTAGAGCACTGAACTGTCCTTTCATTTAAAAGTACCTGAGATCATAGGGCAGCCTTCTCCAAAGCACAGAAATAATCAGTTCATCAGTTTGGCTAGATATTGTAGCTAATATAAATCTGCTCAGTGATTATGGCTTCAAAGGTTGCAGTTTTTTTGACAACACAAAGATCACACCCACACTTCCTCATAAACTGGTGACTCTCAGATCTCACAGACATCGTATGGTAACAATTTAAAAACATTTGCTGACTGGAGTCTTGGAGAAGAGTAGATTTTTGCCATTAAAAGAAGTTTCTGGCTTCTTTAACACCCACCATTTCATATTTCAAGATGCCAGAGTATTTCTTTTTTAAAAAATACTAATTAAAAATATGTTTTAGTCGTTAAAGTTGATAATTAGTTCAATTCTTACCTTTCACATGCTAGGATGAAGAATTTAAATTTTTAAATATTTTTTATGTATGTTTCTTTGCCTTACTCAAACATGCATACCTCCTGTCATTTACCGTAACCATCTGCCTCTGGCTGCTTGGGACTGCATTTTAAATTGTCACATCAGCAACCACCTTCAGCAAACAGAGGAGGAGTGTAAGTATAACTGTACTTGCAAAAAAATTAAAGGAATCAAAAGCTCAGTCAGGTGTTTTCAGAGTAATCTGCCAACATATTTTAAAACATTCAATTAAAAAAAATTACTTGAACAAAATTCAATAGGGAAACAGAAAAAGAAAAGAAAATGTTTCCTTTCTGGAAGCTGGAGTTACGCCTGTAGTTAGTGATTGAAAAAGGCTCACAAAATTACTCAGTCTTGAATTGCTACACATGTGATCTGGCCTTGGCAGTAGTGGTTACAGGAATTCAACTTCAAAATCAGAATAAAAAACAGGCCACAGAGCTGAACAGCAAATAAAATTACATGGAGAGAGGCAGATCTCCTTTAGTTTAAAACTCTAATATTTTTAGCTGTCAGCTGTTTGAGGTGAGTCAAAGAAACTTTCTCCCTTTTCAATGAAACTTTCATATCCCTTTTACAATTTTCTGACTACGAAGTCAGAAGAGCTCAAGTACCATAATTTTTTGTTTGTTCGTTTATTTGTGTTTATTGTTTTAATTTATTCGCAAAATTTCCAAATTGCTGACAAGTAAAATGTTGGAGGATATTCTGGCCATCAGAAATTATCCAGGGCCTCGTAGGCACACCTCCACCACGGGAGAAGTACAGCCGCAAGGAGGATAGCAGAAGTGAAGGGTTTGGTGCATGAGCACAGAGAGAACAGCTCTTAGAGCAAACCATATTATCATTGCAGCATTGTAGTCACTTCCTAGGCCAATAGATTCGCTATAAGTACTCCAAGTCACAAAGTAAAGGGGTTTCCCACCTGTAAGAGCATCGTCCAGATTTCTCCCCCCCAGTTCCCAGCATTTCAGATACTGTTAAACTGCCTCTGGCTAGAAGTGACTGGATGCAGTTCCCTCCAGAATTTATTCATGTCATTTCCAAATATAGCCAGAGGGGACATGAGAGTCACACAAGATGTACTTTCCACTTCTTTCCTTCTCTGCTAGCACTGGAAAATAGCCTGCATAACATAATAAGTATTTTCTGTCTATAATTTCCATCTTGTTATGCTTTGCTGGAACTGGACAAGCTGCTTACACAGAGCTCCTTGCCAGTTTCTGCACTAAAAACAGTATTCTGCTCTTTCATTTCTGCTATTGAAATTTTTTTCTTATTTTTTAATGACTGTCATTTATTTTACTGCTTTTTGCAGTCTTGCACTTCCTCCAAGTTCCTAAATCCTACAGAACTTTCGTGCAGGTCCTGGAACCCTAATTTAAGCTGAAGCTTTCATTTAAATTTAAACACACATCTCTGTTACTCATCACTTCAGTTCCAAATTGCCTCCAGCTAAATAAACATACACAGAGAACACAAAATTACCTTCACTCTGAGTAGTATAGGACATACCATGATGATACCACATTCTTCCTAATGTTGCTCCTGTCCCCTAACAAGTTCTTGTAGCATGGTGGTTAAGGCTCTTAGCTGTGATCCTATTCCATGATGCTGGTGCCCTGTTGTTCCCTGTTCCTTAACTGGTTGAAATGGACCTGAGGACTTCTCTTGGACAGCCAGCTGCTGATGCTCCAATATTCTCTTAATCATGCTCCACATCAAGGAAGATACTTGTTTAAAAACAAATTCAGATGTGGAAGCAAGATGAAGATGTGGATTTTCCATATGTAATATTTTGGAGATCAGGTTTCATGTTCAGTAAACCAGGTATCATTTTCCTTGTTAAAGATGTTCTTGAATTTAATTTAGGATACATCTCTGCTTGTCTCTTAACCTTTGCTTTGACTATTGCAGATGGGAGACAAGACATTTGAGGGGTTTTGGGTTAGGGAACCACATAGCTTTTTGTAAACTGCATCTGATTAGAGAAAAAGGAGGGAACTAAAACCCAGGTGTGTGAAGACTTACATTAAGCATATGATTATTGTTCAGAATTATTAAGCACTTTCAATATTCAGCAGAAAAAAAAAAAATCAATCTGTCATCAGACCAGGCGAGACAGAGTCTTATAGCACTATAAACTCTTGTAGATATCATTGTGTGGTTTTCTTCAAGCTATAGCAGGCTCTGCCCTATTTCACAAAATACATTTTCATTAAAAAGGAGATATTTGCCCACACTGAAGTTTAAAGTTCTGGGATATTCTATATGGGGCAAGTCTTGCTGGTAAATGCCAGTCCAAAAAAAAAAAATCAAATTACTTCATTGATAACTCCAGTAAAACTTGTGTTTCTCCCAAAAAGTTGTAAGAGATAATATACTGCTGTTTCCACTACCAGTGACATTGTTTGTCCTAAACTGTCTTAAATTTTGGTGTATCTTTGCCATTAATATGGCAGAACTACTTAGTCTCCTAGACAACTCTGTTGAAAGCACTTCTCACCCTGTTTCAAGTATGGTTTGGAGTAGAAAATTACCTGTTCATACATAAATGGTTTCCAGTTATCTGAACTGCCCTATATCTGTATCAGCTCTTGCATGTAAAAACTGAATTACTTCTTTAAAATCTCTCTAGAAATAAGGGAATTTTATTATTCAATTGTTAAATGAATGATTTTACAAATATTCCAATTGGAATGTTATTTTCCCACCTGTCACTTGAAATTATTGAACTATACAAACATACATATTCATATACACACCATTCTGAAAGTGCAAGAAAGAAATCTGGTTATCTTCTGGTGTTAGCATCATCATAA
Source organism: Regulus satrapa (assembly GCA_013396955.1). Classification (NCBI taxonomy): domain Eukaryota; kingdom Metazoa; phylum Chordata; class Aves; order Passeriformes; family Regulidae; genus Regulus; species Regulus satrapa. The sequence continues at coordinate 17,456 of VWZN01013923.1, read as the reverse complement.
ACAATGAACCCATTGTGTTTTCTGATGTAATTGTCTGTAGCTCTCAGCAAAACAGTTTTTTTCAGGGGCTGATTTTGTTATATGGTTTTAATCAGAGTAACACACTTCTATATAAACTCATATGTTTAAATAATCAGTGTATTTCCTCAATGAATCTCTCAAAGTAAGCATATTTGAAAAAAAATCATTTTTGTAAAATTAAGAAAACATTCAGAGTAGCTTAGAGTATTGATGTTCACTTTATGAAAACCACTTTAAACATTTTTGTATTCAGTCATAATTTGTTTGTCCTGCAGCCAATTCAATTTGCCTGGAACATAAGTTCTTCTGATTTTATTTTTGGCATTTAACAAATTTTGCATTAATCTTAAAACACCATGAAAACAAACAAACTCTCAGTTCCATACCAAAAAAATAAACAAACAAACAAAAAAACCCAAAAAAACCCCCCACCAAACCTCCCTCCCCCAAAAAAAAAAAAAAATCTAAAATAATTTAGAGAGAATAGTCCTCTTACCTAAATGGATTGAACATAAGTATTTTCTTGAATTTCATGTTGTATCATAAAATAAATTTGAGTCCTAGTGATATATATTCTAGGTTATTTTCCCAGTAGATTGAGCAACCATAAATATTGAATGATTCAACCTAGCAGCACTCCAGTGCTGGGTGGAAGTGACTTGCATGATAACTGATCCTGGAGCTTCTGGACACCCCAGAAAATTTTGCCTAACTAAGCTCACTAAAATAACCTAATAAAGGCAATTTTTCTAGATACTTAAATTGCTGAGACTTTTCCAAAGTGATTAAAACTCCTCACAGGTCACCACAGTGTTCTCTGGAGAGAAACACCGGGAGGTGCATGGAGCCCTTCCAGAGGGGCATGACCAGACCACCATCCCCAAGTAGGTTGGAATAAGACTGGAAAAACCATTATAACTCTGTTGCAACAGGAATCTCTCATCAATGTTCTCTTCTGAAATAAGTACTTTGAAGCCTGAGGTAAAACAAAAAGGATTGTTATGTTGTCTCCAAAGTCCTTCACATTTACAAATACTTGAAGAGATATTTCTGTCTCCTCTCTATTTCTGCTTTTAGGTATGATTCCTTCAAATTATGCTTCATGGAAAGATATCACTGAACTGTGTAATTCTACTAAACATATAATATTACTTCTGAAAAAACAATAGCAGCAATCAATCATATCTTAGCTAGTTTCACAGGTCTTGTACAATGTGTCCCAGGCTCAATATTTAACTAAATTGCCAAAAAACACTCTTTCAAATGTAATGTATATAGGTAACTGTTCCATAAATTGTCTGGGAACATACTGCAGAACAATTCTCAAGACAAAAACTAAAGCTGAAATGTTTTCCCATGCACCCTCTAGACAGGTGACATTCCTTTCTCTTATTCAGGATTTACCCCCAGCACAACCAAACAGACACTATCCTTTGTACCCATGTTTGTTTGTGCTTCTCCTCCTGTTGATATTTATGAGAGCTGTTTCTGATATCCTTGTAGCATCATCCTAATTTTGGCAGCAGTTTCTGTGTGTTCAGATTCCAAGAGGAATAGAAAGAACACAAGCTGTCTCCAAATTGAAGGAATCAATTTTCATTTCTAAAGTCAGATGGGCTTTCATTTATTTCCTATTGACTCCATGGAGGGATAATAATAGTGTTGCTGCTCTCTGTGAAAAAGACCATTATTGAGGACAACACAGTCAGCCAAAAAGAATGCCAAATCTCACCCTTTACTCCCCAATTTACAAACTGAGCATTTTCCAGAATTTGTTTTCTACCTGTCCAGCTCAGTAAGAGCCCCAGGATATAAGGAGGATGTGAATATTTTTGTACATCAGTACAACAAGCAGAGAGGAAATGAAAGAGTGAGCACAACCCTCCAGTGGCAGCTCTCCACCAGCCAGCTGCTCCTGTCCAGCCAGCTGCTCCTGTCCCGCCAGCCCAAAGCATCCCCATATGTTTGGCTGCCACCCATAAAGCCAACAGCCCTTGGCTGGAAGCATCAAATCCATTTGGGTTCCTCTTGCTTGTGCTGACAGACATCCAGCCCTTCTTAGGCCTCAGCCAAGCTGTAAACAGACTGTGATGGCACCTCTGGACTTATTGAGTCAGCTCTGCAGAAACAGAATCTACCCCTGTAGGCTCTCATCAGCCTCTGACAAATCATACCCTGAAGGCAACAGATCCCAGAAAAGATTTACCAGTCTCAATTCCAACTCCAGCACAGCACCTGGCTTCAGAGGATTTAGCCAGAAAGCCATGTTCTAAGTCCAAACAGGATCAGTACCTTCAGTGAGGTACTTAAACCGCAGAGCACACCTGGCCAGGTCTTTTACCTGCTCTTCCTTTTTCCTTGGAAATTTGGGATAGCAAGTGAAGAATATTTTTTTGACCACTCAGTTTTAAAATGAGTTGTTTAAAACATAACAGTGAATTTTGGGAGGTTCTCTTGGAGTTTCAGGGAAATTGTGTCTATTCTAATTTTTCTACATGCTAATTAAAGTTGGTACTGATGATATATGGTTTGCCGTTCTACTGCAGCTTCATTTTCAGTTATGCACTACCACCAAAATCTTATTCTTAACACCAGTCTTTCTGAAGTTTTTGACATGGCAATGATACCAAACCACAGGAAGCCTCAAATTCTTGTTAAAATTTCAATCTCTTCTAGCCAGTACCCTACCATACAGTATCAAATTTTCTAATTGAAGCTGCTGCCTTTATTTTATGTTTCAAACACATATTTTTAGCCACAGAGATTAAAAAACCAAAACAAAACAAATGAGAGTTGAGGAGTGACTGTCTGGAAGGGTAGACAATTGCTTTCCATGCCTGGCACAGCATGCATCCCTTCTTTTCCTCTTCCTGTATTTCCTCTGGGGTCCAGTCTTGCATGTGTGTTTGGAAGCAAACCTCCACTGCACAGAGCTGGGGAATAGACTGCAAAGTCATGCAATGAAGCTGGATGCCTGGTGAAGTTTTAAATACTTCCTGTGAGCCATGAAACTATTTGCACAGTCATTTCTCATTGTGTTTCCCACACTGGTCCTTGGACAAGGGGTTAGAGAATGTGTACATTAGCCAGATTTCAGCTTCAATTACTAGCCAGTTTCCTCAGGGTCTCCACTGAGTTTTGATTAAACAAGGTATTATTTACCAACTCTTCTGTAAATAGTTTTTACAGTATCATTTAAACTGTTCTTGTGTATCTCTTCAGAGAGGCTTTTTTCAGCAGCAGGTTATTTGATCTCAGAATACAACTTTTTACAAGTGTTCAGTCATTTATGATTTACAGTTCTGAGGATGCAAAATACAGCAGGGTTGTTAATTATGAATATTTTTATTGATGGAAGTAATTATACTATTGCAGCAGTATTATTATTATTATTATTATTATTAGTAGTAGTAGTAGTAGTAGTAGTAGTAGTAGTAGTAGTAGTAGTAGTAGTAATAATAGTAATAATAGTAGTAATAATAATAATAAAATAATAATAATAATAATAGTACTTATATAAACTTCATTGCAGAANAAAATAATAATAATAATAATAGTATTTATATAAACTTCATTGCAGAAAATGTTGCAGGCTAAGTTTTTTGTGCAGGAAGAGTTTGACTCTGGGATACAGAAAGGAGAGAAATTTTTCCTAAAATGTAAAAGCCTGCATTATTGAAAGAAAATACTTGTATACCATAGCCTCCTAGGTCCTCTATATCCTCTAGGATGCTGTTTAACCTAATGCTAAAAATGGAGGCTTGCAAATCTTCTAATCTTAGGAAACTGAAATCCTCTGCATGTTGCAGAGAAAGAAACTAAATTTCTCAGCATTTTCAATAAATATTTTCTATTAATATATTGTATTTAAAAAGGTAGGGAAAATGTAAGGGTTAAATATCTTGGGGTGGGTTTTGTTTGATTTCTATTGCCATTCTTAAGTGTAGAAACTATAAACACAACCAGGGTAAAGAATGCAACAAGGACATTATTGACAACCACATCCTCTCAATGTGTTTATCCTAATGGGCACTTAATGGCAAAGTGTGATACCACAGTGACAGAAATGCTTAAACACAGTTCAAATAAGTTTTCAAACAACTCTGATCATTATTTCAGTACATTTTTTAATGTAACCATTTCAGAAGGGAATATAAAAAACTTACACGAGTGTGGAGAAAAACAGTTGCTGAGCATCCATTAATAAACTTTGTATTTGCTCAGAAATTCCACATACAGAAGGAATGCCAGAACCATTAGCCCATGGAATCATTTGGGTTTGACCTTAAAAATCATCTTGTTCCAATCCCTTGCCATGGTCAAGGACACCTTCCACTAGACCACTCAATCCAAAATCCCACCCAACCAGGCCTTGAACACTTACAGGGATAATCAGTATTTTGGTAATTACCATTTGTCAATTTTCACAACCTTTTTCTGTCATTATGACACCAAAGATGATAAAACTAGAAGCATTTAGAGAAGTACGAGGAACTTGTGTTCTGGTCAGGACAATCACACTCATGTTTGGTGCTTAAACCACACCAGCAACCCCTAACCCCTATAAGTTGTCAAAATTCAGCAAATCCAGATTTATTATATATTTTGTTTCATCTGCATATGATCAGTTTTTCCTGTCCTTTACACAGAAGAGATTTGGTGCTAGGGTTTTTATATATGTGTACATACAGTTATATAAATATTATATAATTTCTACCATTTATAAAAGAAGCCCAAGAAAAAGAGAAACTCTAAACCAAGCAGGATTTACACAGATGTTTCTTTTCTCTCATTTACTGCTATCTACATATCTTTTAATAAGCTTCCTGTCAATAATAAATACAACTCAAACTCCAATGCATTTCAGATATAATCTAAATCAACTTTTTTGCTCCTGGAGACTAGTCTCTTTATATGATATGAATCTTGCAGCAATGCACATACCAAATACTATTACTGTGTGTTGGTACAAAAATCCCCTTTAGGAAAATGTTACATGCTTTATGATATTTGGATGCCTAGTGCTACCAGAGAAATTCAGTGCAGTCTTTTTCTAGAAAGTCCTCTCTGCAAACAATGGCTCTTTAAATCATTGAGACTATCCATGTGACATAGGCCTGCAGGCATAAACTGATTTAGGATTTTAAATTTAAAACAGGTTGGTAATCCCTAGTGGATGATATGACTGTGAAAATGAAGCTTATCAGGCTGCCCTGCAAGCTTGTAGACAGAAAGCAGTCTGAGCCTGAATGTCTAATATTTCCTCCTCTAGAAATGAGAAGAAACAGCTATCTGCATTTATTTGTGGAGGAATCTGCACCACTTGGGGGGAGTTTCATATTCTGCTGCTGATTTTGTAAGAGGCAGCAATGTTTTATCTGGGTCAACAGAAAAATAATCTACAAGTTTAATAACTATTTTCAGACTATCACCTTGTAAATTTTTAACATAACCACCAGTAGACCTCATACACTCTGTGCCCAGGCTGGAAACAAATAACCAGGCAGGCATGAGCGTTGATTTCAGAATTGCTTTCCTGACCCTCCCACTTCTGTGAAAAGAATTGGGGAGGTTTGGCCATGCAAGTCAGCCCTTTCCAGGCTGTACAGACACACAGAAAAGGCATTGGGTGTAAGGGAATTCAGAAATCCAGTGGAGCTTACAATTGCATAGTAATTACAATTACATGTGAACAAGAGAGGACTTGAGGGATGTGCCAGCTTGATCCAACTGAAGAGATAGAAACTGGGAAATTCAGTAATGGGTGGGGTTACTGGGATATGATATACTCTGTAAACGTATCTGTGGGCTGTGCAGGATTAGTATGTGGGTCAGATTTTAAGGGAAATGGAGTGAGAGAGCCAAGAGGAGTTAACATGAGGTGAGGGTGAGGGAACTTGGAGAATAGGGCTAAAACTGGATGTGGAAGAAAAGAGAAACTGCAAGGGTTTGAAATGAGACAAGAAACAACCTAGTTAAGGAGAAGGAAGTCATGCCCTTGAGAATTTTAGGACTGATACAGCATCCTGGCTTCAGAGTCAACCTGATGTTTCTGTTTTAAAGTTTCAAGACTAGGAGCTGAGAGCAATCCCAGCAGGAGCAGTACCCACACTGTCAAAGTGGAACCCTACAGAGCTTGGATGTAGTGGGTTTAGTGAGGTGCTGGCAAAGGGCTCCACTGTCAGCCCTTAGCATGCCAAGGTGACAAACCAGGATGAGGACCCAAGGACTCCTGTCAGCAGCAGCTGGATACGGGTTGGAGCCACATCTATAAAGTCAGTCCCGGACTAATCCTGAGAGGTCAAACACTCCTAGAACAGCTGCCTGCTCCAGTCTGAGCCCCTGAAATGAGGAGGAGGGAGAGTAGGACCCAGGTGAGGCTTGTGGGGCCAATAATGCCTATTAGTAGAAATGAAGGATAAAATCAGGGAAGAGGTGTCAAATATTTAATAAGGTGTTACAGCTTCTTCCTCTCAATAACAGACAGTAGCCCCATGAGACTCAAGTCCTGTTGGCATTCTAAGGTGCTCTAACAAACCTCCTAATGTGAGGTCATGGTATTTCTAACCAGTAAAGCACAGCATGAATTCCTGATGTATAAACAAGTTGAGAATCTCCCCATTGTTCAGGTGTCAATAAATGCCTACACATCTTCAAATGTCCCATCTACAGCACTGTGAAACCAATAAGGAGATTAAAGTTTCCTTGCATACACACAAAAATTAAGTTTATGCATGCAACAAAAGTCTTGGATTTTGGGGATAACATTAAGCAGGAATTTTTGTATCTAGCATTAAAAAAAAATGTTTAAAAAAAGTATGAGGTGCTTTACAAATGTGATTCTCCAGAAAAAATGCATCAGTTTTATTCCCAGATTGACTTGGGTTATTCAAATTATTTTTTCACAGTTTTGGCAAAATATATATATATCCTAAAAATATGTAGCTGCATAAATTCAAAAAAAAACAGGTTTTTATGGCCATCTCTTGACATTTCTGAAATGAGCACTGTGGGTTCAAAACCCACCCATGTTTCTCAACTGTAAAATCCATTTGTTCACCCCTAAAAAGATCTCTTTGTGTATGACAGGCTAACAAAAAATAGTTTTGAAAGAAAGGAACTAAAAGGATAACATTGACTTTTATTTGAGCAATATTAGTTACATCACCCCCACTGTAGCAATGGCACCATAATATAAATGACTTTTCACTGAGCTTCAGGACTTTTCAATGAGCTTCCCTATGGAAGGATGGGATACAGCCAGAGCAAATGGACCTGCTGGCTTTCTCTTCTCTAGGAGGTTCAAACAATTCTGTACTACTTTGCAAATAAAAGACAGGCACATTTACAGCAGAGAATATCGCTGATATAAAAATGTAGTTGCTTTGCTGAGGAAAAATATAGCTGTTTTTCTGGAAGATGCAATATTCCTTTTATTTTGGTGTAATTTACAAAGATAAAGCAGTTCATTGCAATTTTTGTATTTACATAAATTCAGAATTCAGCTTGAGGTCAGAAAAACTGGTTTTATTGCTGTTTTTCAAGTATACACCGCTGACTTCAACTGGTTTTGCAGTGTAACAACAGCACAACAAATTTACATTTTTTTGTAAAAAACGCAGAGATCACAGTGGAAGACACATCACTGAATTCCATTATTTGTTCTCTGGGGAAAACACTTATGTGTCAAAACCAGGAAGATCTCAGCCTGCAATAATCCATTAATTAAATGAGAAAATTATTCTATTGACCAAAAGCATCAGAATAAAAAAGGACATTTTAGGTTTTGTGGGAGTTACAATTCTTTATTATAAGAATAAAACATTGCAAAAAAGGTGTTGGATCATTTACTGAAACTAACATTTGCATAAATTTTTCAGTGCTTTGCATTTGTTTTTGAAACATTTGAAAGAAATAATAAGAAGAGAAAACAATATCCTTCTTTTTTTTTTTTTCTTTTTTTTTTTTTTTAAACATGCCTGTGTGGCAAGAATGCTCTAAGTTTGACAAGGATGGTACCATCTATATACATTTAGGAAAGCATGCTTGCCGTGGGTGTACAAAAATAAAATTTATTTGTTAAATTACACATAAATATAAGGTACAAATGTATTTTTAAAATACAGATAAAGATAATCACACTTGCATTGTGTACATATGAAAATACAGTATTTTAATATTCAACATACACAGACACATTTATGATAAATGCAACTACTTGGCAATGCCAGTTCTCCTCAGTCTATTTTTTGTTCTTTTTTTTCTCCCCTCTTCTAGTTTTCCATAAATATGGAAAAATAGGCTTTTGAAACAATTAGTTCTGCCGGACATCTTGCAGCAGCTTGTTAATTTCTGCCACCAGCTCACTGGCATCCATGAGTTCGTGTTTGCCATCGCTGAGGTGGTTGAGCACATTGTCAAAATCATCTTCCTCATAATTCTCTGGGATCTCCTCCATGGCTGGCAGCCATTTGGACGAAGGCTGAGCACCCGAGTGAGTCCCCAGGGCAGGCCCATTGTTGGTAGGGTTTTGGAAATGTGTGCTGGCTGCCCAGGCTGCCACCCCCGGTGGATAATTTACATTCTTGGCTGGCAAATGTCCCTTCCTGCGCTCCAGCGAGTTGGAGCGATCCATCTCATTGCACTCTGTGTAGGCATCCAGCGAGGGAGGCAGCAGGCGCTGGAAGACGCTGCTCATTTCAGAGAGGAGGGAGGAGGTGCAGGTGTCCCCGGATTCCTCCTCGCTCTGGCAGTCCTTCCCAAATGTTGAAAAGCTCTTCTTCTTCTCACCGGCATCAGCTGCCTGGGCATCCTCCTCGCAACCCTGATGCTGCTGCTGCTGCAGGTGCTGCTGGGGTGACTGGAACTCCTCCCCAGGGATGAACATGTTGCTCCTGTAGTCAGAGGAGGGAGAGGGCAGCGGTGGCATCCAGCACTGGTCGGAGTGGCCCAGGACCCTGCACTCCTCTGTGCACAGGCGCATGGCTGCAAGAGAGACACAAGGAGAATGAGCACCCCCTCCTGCTGCACATAGCACCTGCACTCGCAGGGATTCCTGGCACCAGGAGTGAACTTCCCCAGAGATGTTCAAATCCAGTGTTTGGCTTCATGTTCTATGTACAGGAAGGTGGCAAATACAAATGGTTTGGTACCTCCATTGCCAAGAACAAGAAAAATCAATGCAGTTTATGTAAGACAGCAATGCAATCTCTTAAATAAGGCTGAAGATGAACATGTAAAATCCAGGTGGAAAAACAAGCACTTGTGTCTTGAAGCCACACAAGCCCTTTGTACAATTCTAGCTCATAAA
>VWZN01013922.1:169527-191435 GCA_013396955.1 Regulus satrapa | reverse complement strand
GTTTGTACATTTTCTTTAATCTTCCAACATATGACTCTTTTTTTCCCTGTTTTTTGTTCTCTAAAATAGCTGTATTGATTCTGTAAAATCAGCTGTATACCCACAGAAGAAAAAAACAAAACACCAAAACAAGCAAACAAAAAACCCTAACTCAAACCACAACAACAAAAAAGTGACAAAGAAAATTAAGCACTCTGGAAACTCTTGGATATGCTTTAAAGTGTAGTCTTTTACCATATAACTACATAATATCTGCAGCATTAAACTCACACACAGAATAATGTCCTCTACTGAGGAAGTTGGGCAACACAATTTATGACTTCTCAAATTCATGCAACTCATTTATATATAGATATGTTATTCCACATCTGGAGGCAGTAGTAAGGGATGAGGAAAGCATAGGCATGTAAATCAGATAAAGACTCCCCTCACAGGGAAGGTAATTTTCAAGTTTTTGTTTCCAACTGGCTGTCTCAAAAATATTTTCAACCTTGGGCAACTGGAAGTTTAAAAGGGTTAGTTATAGGTCTTAGCATGCTATCAAATTTTCTGTTTTCAAAAGACAAATGCAATTAAAATAACTCCAACAACATAGACAACTTTTAGACGTCAGTTCTTTTATATGTAATTATTTCTTTTTTAAAATGGGGTTCAATATGCAATTAAGCATTCCCTGTTTTTTGCCAAATCTGTTAAGGAGCTATTATCTGTTATCTTTAGAAATCCTTGGGATGTTTTAGTTTTACCAGTGCATGTTCAGAAAATTATTCTCCTGGAAGTATCTAACTATCTTTAAATTCACTTAGATACAAATAGCTCTGTAAAGTCAGACAACTGAATTATTTAAACAAAAACAAAAACAAACAAACAAAAAAAAAACCAAAAACAAAAAACAAAACAAAACAAAAAAAAAATTAGCCTAATGCACCAGAGTTGTGAGCCACACATCTGACTCTAGTAAGTATTTGCATCAAACTGACAAAACTACAAAAATAAAATATTGCCTTTGTAAGTAATAACACTTTTATCAACACACAAATTGTACAAAAAACCACATGAACTGTAAGAGGCATTTTAATTAACAAGCATCAATAATTTCTCAGTTTTTCTACTCCTAAAAATCTAAGTATTTTCAATAATAATAATAAGCCCTTTAACCATTAAAATTTGCCATGCTAGCAGCATCATATTTTTACATTGTTGGAGGAAACTACTCACCATCCAATAGAGTTTCAATACATATTTTCCAGATTTATTGTACAGTGGAATGTGTTCCTTAGTAGCTTTACATAAGGCATAAATGTGTTCCCAAGGTTTCCAAAGAACTGTGGGTGTTTCATTATTTAAGGAATTTTCATTATATATCCTCCAGAGAGCATAGATTTCACTTACAATCCATCTCATCAGCTAAAACAAGAGAAAAATAGAAAAAAAAAATATTTTCAGGTAACATATTTTTGAAAAAAGGTCAAGTTACATTATAATGATCAAAGAATAAAATAGATCCTGTTGTAGATAAATAAGTGACATAAAAATATACCTATGGTTTAATGGAAAAATTAATTTCACTGTTACAACTTCTCTTAAAATCATTACAGCACCTATCTACAATAACACAAGATTTCATGAAACTAAGTAAAGGCACATTATAAATAAAGGTATTAACCATTGAACAAAGACAAATGAAGAAATATGATCATAAAATAAATTACATTACGGACTTGTGAGTTGCCACTTGCTTAATTGCTTATTAAAAGCCAGCTGCAAAAAGTCAGTATTGCCTTCAATCGCCATTATTTGTACTCAGTAAAAAAAAATCCTAAATTATTACATGTACTTAGAAATTTTTAAGACTCAATATAACAGCATAATCATGTTTTATGCAATGTTTTTATATTATGCCGATTTCCCATGTATGACATACTTTCACAAGTATTACCAAACTGTTACAATGCTTTCTATAAACTGAAATGAAAATAATCTTTAACTACAAGCAATTTGCCCTAAAATTAATTAGTGGTTCTACAGATGCTCCAAGAAACTGGTCCTAAAATAAATTAGGGGTTTTGCAGACTTCAAAATTTACAGGACCTGTCTTCTGGTGTTTTCTCCCTTATATCTCTGGTGCTGAATTTTGAATTTTCATTGGTGCACTGAATGAAATAGAAATTACTAAGTAATATTGCATTCAGTAAGGCACTCAGAGGCCTTGGTTCCACCTGGTTTATACTTTCCCATGACCTGCAGAAATTCAGTAAACATTTACTCAACTCTGGAAAGACTGAAAGAAAACACTATCTGGATCACAGACATCTGTATATACATGCAGGTCCATTAGGATTTCCAGAAAGTTTTAATAAAAATACAAACCCTTTCTAATAGAGCTTTTATTTACTATTTTCTTTAGACAATATTATCTAGCAATTATTTTATTTCATAGAGTGTATATATATGTTTTTAAACATTTGGAAAACCTCTTAACATCACTGGTTTTCAAATTCTAAAAAAGGTAAACACTAATTATAATAATTTAGATAATTTATTCCCACTTTATCCCCTTCATTCTTTTTCCACCTAAAAAAATTCTCTCAACTTATTTCTTCTGGGTAGAAATTTGGAGTGAAATTCAAAAAGTTCAAGAAAGATAAGAAAAATGAAATAAAATGTTAAAAAGAGACATTAATGTACTTCCACCTACCTCGCAACAAAATATGTGCTCATTTGCTGAAACAAGGTCAAATGAGGTTTCATTTTGGACTACCACAGGGACCTAGCAGAAAGTAAATTAGTTAGGTCCATTGCTAAATGATCCTGAAAAAATTAAATCAACATTAGCATTAAACTGCTGTGAACATGCAAATGGTGTACATCTGCCAAACACTGATTGCATATTTGAAAACTAAAAGTGATTATTTTGTAGATGGCTTGGTATTTCTTAATAAACTTCCTAGAAATGTAGGTTCTGAATTCTTAAGATTATAGTTATTTTTTACCAGGAGACTTAGCGAGTATCAAATTGAATAACCACATAGGCAAGTTGAGATGCCCTCAATTTCTTAAGATATTTGTAGTTCTGCAAATATCATGATCAATACACTGTCTCAGAGGTTCCCTTAGCCACCCACCAGGGTTCACAGGGTGAATGACCATTTGCTCATGGTCAATTAGACAGTGGTATTGCCTGAACAGCAACTTCATCAAACCTATGGCTGCCTTACATAGCATTCATGACTATTTCCTTCTTGTGCAACCCATTTCCTTTTTGTAGGCAGTTTAGTAATAACAGATTGGAATTGCAATTTATTGAACTAAATGTATCTGTGCCTCCCATCACATATTGGTGTTTGTTGCTTGATTCCTTGCTTACCAACACTAAATAGGTTTGTTTATGCTTTCCTTCATAGTTAAAAATATATCAGGTAACAAATAATTTTTAATAGCCTTTCATTGCTTGACATTTGCATTAATTTTTATATAAAATCTCTAGCAATCATTGCTTGTTGATTCAAAATATATTGGACCAAAAGAAGCATCAAGGTTTAAATCAGATCTTCCCCCCCTCCNCTAGTACTCTAGAGATAGATTTAAAAAGCTATTTTTAATAGAGATACATGTTTCCATGGCTTTCCAGGCTGACTAGCTCTCTTACCCTCATCTTTCAGATACCTCCACTCAGTTTATGCATTTTGGCAGCATTTCCTATCCAATCTTTTGGTCTTGTCAATTACTCCTCTGACCTCCCCCTCTTTCTCCATTAAAAATTAAACTTAGATCTGTTCAGTGTCTAGTTAATAAAAAAATGGAACTGACAAGCTGACAAAAGTAAAACTGACAAGCCTGAAAAAGTTGGTTCAAGTGCTTCAAAACTTCAATATTTCATCTGAAGTAAATCATGTAAACCCTTAGATTAGTAACAGTATTTGAGAACACTAACCTTTGAAATGGGATGCTGTTTATTTTCTCAGCAATTAATTTTAAAATTAGACTAAATAACAGCTATGCATATTTTTTAAATGTTGTGGTTACCTTGCAAACAAGTAGCATTAAAGACATGAGCATGTACTATGTGTACATAGCCCAGAAAAATATGATAGCTGAAGTGAAAAAAAGGAGTGTAGCTCTGGTAAAGTTAATTCATGGTTTCATGACAAATATGTCTACTTCAGACACCTGCTCAGGAGAAGCCTCAGTTGGAACATATAGAAATTTTTCTGCCATGAGAGTAATTCTTAAATGATAGAAAAAGGACACAAATACAAATAGAAAGGCACCTCTCCATCCAATTGTCTTCCAAATGAACATGGGAGTCAAAAATTGAAGCAGATGTAGGAGCATACACTACCATGATGTTTTGCACGAGGAAGTGCTGGTCCATGATGGTCTTATCCCATTAATAAAGGCTCTCAGATTCTGTGCAGTACCACTGAGAATGCTATTATTACAGCTAACTGTAAAGAATGGAGTTATTATAGGTAATCTTATGTCTTTTTTGATACTGACAAACCCCTGTTTTGTGGCATTAAGCAGGCCTCCGGTTAATCTATGCAGCATTCTCTGCAGATCCCATCCATTTTGGTTTTACTGACTTCTGATATAGTCTGAGCTTTGAAAGGATATTCTTACAAAGAAACAACTCTGATCACAATTTCTGCTATAGAATGAGAGGACGTTGAAGAACTTGCTGCTGTGGTTACATGGAGTCAAGGAGATGCAGGTGATGTAATTGCCAGTACGGAGCAGGAGCTGCCTGCAGGCTCCTCCATCACCATCAGCTGTGTGAGCTCACCCTGAGCCCCAAGTTTCCAGCCCCAGGGCCCAACCATGCGTGCAGCACATGTGAGCTGGCACATGGGTCATTGGCCCCTCACATACACTGGTCTCCAGGACAGGACTGACTGTGTGGTCAAGTGGCTTTTACCTGTTGAACTAACTTCCTCTGCTAATTTCACTGTACTTTTCACAAGTCAGGCAATTAGTATATTTTCATCATGACCTTGCTTGTTTCTTACCTCCTTTGTTAAAAACTCGTGTGGACGTTTCCAAGAATGCACTTTTAAGGATGCTGGCAACCTTATTTTCCCTTCAGGATCATCAAATCCAGGCTACATAAAATATGCATGAACAAAAATGGACCACTTTTAATAATTACAGTATTCCATGTGATTTGAAATAATATATTGTTCACAGGATGATTCACTTAAGGAGCAAAATAGCAAAGAAATGAACTAATAGTATCTACAGATGAACAAAAAGAGCCCAAAGCCCAAGATGAAGATGCAGCACAAAAGCCGCCTACAGTGTCCAGAGAAGTTTCTGTGGTCTGCACTTTCTAAGAGGTCTATATAAAATTATTCTTTTTCTTTACCCTTTTCAGAAAGATCTCCAAAAAAGCTTAAATTTTTAAGTCAGTTACTCTTCTAACAAGTTCTTCCAATGCACTTTTCCTAACTCACTTTTTGCAATAACTTTTTAAGTTAAAGACTGAAAGTAAATATCTAAAGCAATTTTTAAGACACAAAAAAGCATGTTTCATGCATTTAGCACTGCTCTAGAAATGCAAGAGAACTATCATTATCAGCATTAATTACTAGTCCATTAAAAGCAGACACTCATACAGTTCCCAAACCTGCATTTTTGAAGTGATGCTTATCTTCCATGTGCACAAAAGGATATATGATATCTGTTTATTTACTTACTAGCAAAATGTAGGCTGAGGACATGCCTCTGACAGGTTGTGCTGACTGAGAAGCTAATCAGTTACATGATTAATGCCTTTTATTTTTTGTCTGGATTTTAAACAGCTTTTAGGCATATTATACATTTGTGTGTGTTTCACAGTCTACTATGAGCTCTATCTTCTACAGAGAAGAGAAAGAGTTGCCAGGAACAAAAATCCATGATATTTTGAGCCCTTAATGATTAAGGAAGGCAAAACAAAGTACATCACTAAAGCATAAAAACCAAGCACAACCCAAAGACTCCCAAATTATCTTTTCATTTTCTATTTGTTTGTTTCATTGTGTAAATTCTTTCAACATAATAATCTGCAACAAGCTATTTCAGTACCTGAAGGAAAAAAGATAAGCTGGGGGGGAGGGGAGGGAAGGAATGTTTTAGGAAGAGTTTTGGTTTTTTTCTGAAAGATTAAAGAATGCCTTGCAGCCTGGACCATAGAAAATTGTACTACCAGAGTTGATAATCTGCTTTGAGAGACATCCAACCCTGCCTTCATGGCATAACAGGAATATTTAGCTCTTAAATACTAGATAAACCAGACAAAGGAGGCAGATGGGAATGACACAATACTGGGCAAAGGAAAAAACCAACCAAGCAACCAAACAAAAAAAAAACCAAACCAAAACAAAACAAACCACCAAACAAAAAAAACAACCAACCAACCAACCAACCAACAACAACAAAAAAACCACCTGGAAAGATACAACCTTTCTTTAGCTTACTAGTGCAAAAAATGCTTTGAAACAGAATATTGTAGGTTTAGATAAACTTGGCTGGAAAAATCAAGTTTTAACTTATCTTTTATTTAAGATGGCTAAAAGAGACAAGTGCCAAGTCTCAGGAGTTCATGGTCTAAGGACAGGAGTCTCAACTACAAGATGTACAGGAAGGACATGGAAGAAATGGGCACAAGAGACAAAGACAAGGTCAAATGCACAATCTCAGTAGCAAAGTGCAGTGCTCTAAGAGAGGGCATTTAGTACAGGTCCTTGGTGAAAGATCTTCAGTGTTACAAGGAAAAAGATCACTTCAGATTGATTTCTTTACCCATAAAAAGTAAATAGGACCCTTTATAGTCATGTTCCAGGTGTACTCAAAGGTTCTGGATGACATTACTAATTTTGTTTCCCAACTAAAATAATGTATACAATGTTGAGTTCTGGCTACCTGCTTGGATCGAAAGATCACATTACAAAATACTTTAGATCTATAAATTCATCTGCTGTGACTGATCTATAAAACCTTTAAACATGTAAAAGGAGCAATGTTTCATACAGCTTATAGCTGAAGAACTGAAGAGTCCAGTAAACAACTCAGAACATCTCTGGTGCTAAAATAGAAGAAAGGTTTTCAGATAAGTTACTTTGAAGTTTATGTATGATAATAATGTTTGGTAAACCTAACAAATTTGTGCTAGATAAATGTTGAGTATAGCCCAAATGTGGTAATAGAACAGGAGAAAGAGACAAAGAAAGATTATTTACTTGACAAACTAATGGTAGAATTTGGTACAGAATGTATACCTTCTCTCAAAAAATACTTTGGCCCCATAGGAGTATAATACAGTCAACCCTGGGATAATATAAAAATAATCTAGAGACATATATGGAAACATAAACATAGTACAAAATGACACACTAAGATGAGACATATGAACAATGCAGAATTTGCATATAAAATAGATGATAAAACATGATATTTAGTGCATTTTAAATTTCAATGAAAAATGTGGAGTTTAAGAAATCCTTAAAGAAATAAGTTTACTACCATTCTGACCCATACATTCTGCAGTGATAACCAGTCTGAAGGAGTAAAAATGCATTAGACTTTTAATTAATTCCAAAGTTGGAAACCACTTTTTTTTTCCTGCATCTGGAAGGTGCTTACTTTTTGCAAAACGACAATATTCCCTCAAATAATTCTCTGCATAATAGAACTGCAGACAGTGTTTTACATGTCCAGAAACTGTAGTGTACAAAAGAAAGTACTTCAACATCCATTTTTGCCATAATTGAGTACATCAAACTTTGAGCCCAGAGAAACTGCAGTGCCTGACATGCTACAGCAGTTCAGCTGCTCCCACATCCCCAGTTTTTAGTTATGCTATTAAAAAGATTAGTGTTGTATTTTTTAAACTATTAATGTGTGTATATTAATGCACACTGATATGTTAACAGTTCATTTGAAAAGCAGCAAATAAACAATGGACCACACATTAGTTTATTACTGTAGTTTAGTAGGGAACTTAAACATATTGAAAATGCATGATTGAAAATTAATTTATTTACCAGTAACACATTATTTTGAAGTTGTGACAAATATTCTATTAAATACAAGTACAAAAAATGAAGTGGAAATAATGTGTGTCACACAACTTACTGAAATTTGACCTTTTCCAGATTTTTCTTTTCCAGCTTTTCCAGCATCCCATTTTTCTGCATTGATATCTGCATCATTCCATTCTGGCCAAATAGGAAAGCTCCCCTTCTTATTGGAAGCAGCTGCCTTGGAAGACATAGATGGCCTAGGAAAAACACAATAGCATAAATAAGTGAACGGCATTATTAGACAAGGGTGGTAGGAAGGCTTTTATCTTTAAAAAAATTCCTAATGTACTGTAATAGAAATTTTAGTGGTTTTACTATGTTAAATATTTTGTCACTAAGATAAGCAAACCTATATAAGTGCTTATGTTGTTATTAGGTATAAACCAATAAAATATTTAAATGCCTTTATACAAGGAATTCTGCTGAAGTAAATTGGGTAGCTGAAGAACAAAAACAGAATTTGAGGACAGTTTCTTCCCTCTTCTTTTCCCTTGCTTCAAGCCACATGATTCTCCTTTCTCTCCTGTTCCAGTCCTAGCATTTTTCACTCAGTTCAACTCACTCTGAAGGCTTTGTTTCCTTTTTTTCTGACTTATTTTCTTTGGATAACCAGCAGGAGCCTGCCATGGATAAAAGATGTCCTGGAGAAAAGAACTCCCACTTCTAGGCATCTGTGAGCTCCTAAACCAACCAGCATTGTTTCCAGGTAGTTTCGTTCTCAGGACCTCTTGTGCTCACTACCTTCCTCTTGGGTTTCACAATCCCATCAATAATTTTGCTGAGGCTGAAAGGATTTTCACAAGACTTATACACAATGTGTTCATAGCCATAAAGTAGGGCTAGTGCTCCCTTCCTCTTTCCAGTGCATACAGAAGGCTGAGAAATGGAGTTAGCTAGAATATTCATTCGTTCCTCCTAGATAAGTGCAACAAAACGTGCAACTACTTTGTGAAGTCAGACTACTCATTTAAGTAGTCTGACTAAGGAAAATGTTGTGTAGCAAATGACACCTGAAAATGCTATTGAGCCGCATCACCCAGAAGGTGGAAGAAGGGACAAGTCACTTGGGGGAACAGAGGCATTGCTCATGTGTAGAGCAGTGAAACTACAAAAGCAAAAGCTCAGCTGGAGAAGAAATAATCAAAGGATGTTAAGGACAAGGAAAAAAGCCCCCATAAGTACATTGGCAACAAAGAACAAAGAAGGAAGCGCATGTCTGCTGCTCAGTGGCGTGGGGAACAGCTTAGGGACAAAGAACATGGGAAAGGCCCAGACACTCAATGTCTTTTTGTGTCTTGGGTTTTTTTTGGCAAATTTGGCTCTCCCCAGTCCCAGTCCCCGGTCCCCAGTCTATTTACAGAGTCTGTGGAGTGAAGCATTACCCACAGTAGAGGAAGGAGCTGGGCAGCACTTAAGCCAACTGGACGCACACAGCTCCATGGGACCAGCTGCAATGTGAGCAAAGGTACTGAGGGAGTTGACTGGAGTCTGATTTGGATCTTGGTAACTACACTGCTTAGAGACACTTTAAACTCAAATAGTCATGGATCTAAGCAACCTGATGTAAACTGGTCCTGCTTGGGTAGGTGTTTGATGAAATGGCTCCCAGAGACACTGTTCATTCAATGTTTTTCTATAATTCCATAATATTTTAGTTAGCATAGTAAGAACAAAGACATGGGTAAAAATAAAAACTTCTCACTGTCTAGACATTAACTACATTAATCCACAGTATATAAGTATACATAACATACCAGTAACTCTTAATGGAAGACAGCTGTTAAAATTCAATACCATCTGCGCCTTCTGCTGTGCAAAAAACCACCCAAACATAGCTTCTACTTTTCTAACTGGAAGGAAGATGTATTCTGTAAGTGACATTTAGCTTTATTTTTTAATCTTTGTCACCTAGTCATCTGTAAATTGACTCCATTATGTTTGATCTTATATTAATGGTATAATATTTTCTTCAGTGTTTTCTTGAAGACTCAAATTATGCTTCTCAAAGCAATTGAAAAACACTGAGGTGTTTATCAGTTTCTCTGCATCATTTCCAGTAGTTTCAAAGAATCTGTTTCATCTGTGCTAACTGCATGCATGAAGAACAATGAAAAACTAAGTGCTGGCTGTATGAATAGATTCAATGTTTTTGATATTTTGAAACCCAAACACTTCCAACACTGATTTAAAGATGACTCCTGGCAGTTTCTTGCACATAGTAAAAAAATGATAAGTTAAAATTCTCAATTTTTATACTTTTTAACTACTTCAGATGAAATATGAATGACATATGAAGCAATTTTAAATATTTAAGAATTACTCCTAAATTTTGTGTATCTTTTTTCTATTTCTAAATCTGTATTTGCTCTTTTACCTATTTGTAGAGAAGCATGGAAATTTCACTTATTGATGACAATAATAAAGATAATCTGACACCATTCACAAATTAAATTAATTATAATTGCAATAATTTTTAGAACCATATAATAGTTTGGGTTGGAAGGGAACTAAGAGATCGTCTAGTTCCACCCCTCCTTCCACTGGATCTTACTACTCAGAGCCTTTTCTCATTTCTTACTATAAGACTTCTGAGTGCTTTGGAACAATAACAGAATAATAAAAAGGCATAATTTTAAAATGCAACAATGAGATATGGAAGACTTACTTAGCTTACTATCATACTAAGACAGAAAATTATTTTCCGTCGTACTTTGAGATAACAGAATACCCTCAGCATTAACAATGTGGAAGATGTGGAAACAGTGCTACCTATGATTGAGATACCTAAACTAAATTGTGGAAGTCTAATGCTACTGCATCTCAAAAAGGATCATTTAATAAGACCTGAAAAATTCACTAATAACTGCAATTTAATTGGTTTTCAAATGTAAGTAATAAATAGTAACAAATTTTGAAAGACAGCTGAATTAATTAAAATACTGCATTTGAGTAATGCTGTTAAGAAGTTCCTGTATTGCAAGAATTGAATAATATAATTGTGGGAATTCTTGGAAATGAACTGTGAGATACAAGGACAATGCGAATTACTGGTATTTTATGCTCAGGCTGGATGGGTTCATTGTGCAACAGTATTTTAAAAACCAACTTACTGGCAGACTTCCTTTTAATCCTCTGCTAAACCCTAAAGGAGAAATAGGAAGAATAAATTGCCAAACGAAATACCATGAAGTTGGCACTAATTCACCTTTAAGCAGCTTCTCCAGGAATACTGGTATAATTGAGATAGTGCCAACAGGGGAAAAAGGGAATGGCAGGATAGATAAGAACAACAGGGAAAATGCAGACAGATTGCAACCTAAGTTTTTCAGAGACTTCTGATGTAACAGAGAGACAGGAAACAAGGCCCCTGGAAATGTGCTCTCAAGTAATACAGTCATTTAGTCTGAAGACATATGCACCACTACAATCTGCAAGCAAGATCTTGTCAGCTTGGTTAATGGAGTCTAGGAAGCTAGGAAGCAAATATTTTCCTCCTAAAATATATACATCAATCTGTAAATTATCTATCACTAGTCCTTAGAGAGGGACCCAGCAACACTGAAGGGAGTCTTCTCAAGAATCACAGAAATATTGGTAGGTACTTTCAAACAGCACGGCTACTCCAGCCTTCCTTTCCCAATACTCATGTCATTCTGGATCATCAGACAACAATAATTTCATGATTTTGTAGAAGTCAGCAAGACACCAAGAGGCAGTAAAAAAAAAGTTTCCCTATGTGTGGGTTGTTTGAACAGGCAGAAAAGCCCCAAATTGTCTCCTCAGTAAAGCTTTTATATTAGGAAAAAGAGGGCAGAGAACAAACAGATGCTTCAACTTTTTCTCCAAATCTGCCCTGCAGGGAAGCTACTTAAGTTTTTCTCTAATCTCTTCCAACCTCAAAGATAAAAGATTCCTCTGAAGACCTTATTTATAAAAGAAAATTCTTTTAAACTATAATAACTGAAATTATTTTTATAAAAGTAGCAGCTGAATATCTTAGAAACCCAGAGCAGAAACCATGGTAACACTCAAATTCATAAGAATCTCTAAAGGATAAAAGAAAGTTTAGCCAAGTACCAGTAAACCCGTGACAAAATTATTTACTCTTTTTCTTTGTACCTAGTGCCATCCTTCAGAAAAGGAACAAACAGAACGAGTCACATTCAGATGATTTAATAAGCAGCTAATAAGGCAATACAGTTTTCTCCTTATTATTAGAATAGTCAGTAGCAATTAAAAAGTAAAACAAAACAAAACAAAAAAAAAAGAACGGGTTGTTTACAATACTTTGCCATTAGTCTTTTCTCGGCTACTGGAGCCAAAACGCATAGGACTCTCTGAAGAAGCAAAATAATCTATGTGCTCAGAGCTCTCATCTTTTGGGAGACTCAAGTGATGGATACATTTCAGGTATGAGCAGGACAAATAAATGTAAACCACCTATGTTGCAATCACAATGCTTGCAAAAGCCTAGGATAATAGGTTTTATTGTCCTTTCACTTTTGTGTACAGGGGTAGGACTTCTTCCTCAAAAAGCAGAGTCCTTTCTGTGTGACGCAAGTTCAAACTGGAAAATTAAATTGATGATTGAAAGAAAATATGAACACCAAGTGATTAATCTTTATAGACATATCATTTTTAAAAGGGTCTGTAATTTAGATCACTGCTTTCAAGTGTGATGTTCTCATTTCTAAACATAGCTGATGTCCTTGAAGGTGTCAGACAAGCTACTAATAGACCTCAGTAACTTGTCAGCAATGAGCCTCTTTTGAAGGCAAACACACACATTTGCTAAGAGAGATGGTTACCTAGCCTCACATTCAGGTTTGCCAGCTAGAAGTCCACATGTTTTACTATTTTTATTTGGTTTCCATTAATATGAAGGCAAGTTATTCCTTTTTGGTTTGCGTTCCAGACTCTAGGAGGAAGAAGAAAAATGCTATATGCCAAATCCCTTGGGCAAATTTTATACAGTGGTGTGCTTTGAACAATACTCAAAGGAAAAGTTAATAGAAGATAGTGGTTTAGAAACATTGTTTTTAAACTTTTAATTTTTTGTTTGTTCTCCTTGTTTTCAGCCTGATTCCATTTGTTGTCCTATAAACATTGTCTGAATTCTTATCCTTGTAATTCTAGAATTACAGCTATAATTGAGTATCTTTTGCTGTTTTGGTCCATTTATCCCACCTAAACCTTTTTACTGCATAAAAACTTGAAGTCAGAAATTGAATATAAAACAAAGAATCAAGTAATTGATTTTGCCATGGGCTAAGGGAGAAAATGAGGATGCATTCAAAAAACTGGTGACAAATAGAATTATAAGCAACTGAATACTTAATAGAGATCATAATGGATTTGTTTTAACTTTTATGACAAAATTTATATAAAGCAAAGATTCCTTTTTTTTTTCCTTTGAGGAATTCCTGGAAAATGCAACCTTCATGCTCCTAGCAAGCTCATGTACAATGTTAGAATTTTGGACCCCGATCCTTCCATTTTTGCACTCCAGGAAGAATAATTTCTATTTCACAAACTATCATTAGTAAACTGCTCAGAGACAAAAGTAAAATCAGGTGACATTATATACCTGAGGAACAATATCATGTATGTGCTGCTTTCAAATGGCAGCCAGAGACCCTACAGTCTGCAAGATCAATGCCAGAAAACTCAGCTTACCATTTTCTGTACTGAAAGACAGCTGCAGTGAAAATTTTCTGCTCCTGATTCAATGGAGCCAAAATCTGCTATAAAAAAGCTTTGACTACAGAATGGAGAAAAAATATCTTTTACTTATTTGAAGAACCTACTTCATGTTGGAAGGTATCAGATTGCCTGGAGGTCATTCATTTACCAGCCTTTCATGATCTAAGTGACTGGAGGTCACTTAAACCTTAAAAAGACATCCTTCAAAAAAAAAAAAAAAAATTAATTACATTCCCAGGAGTGGAACATAGAAAATTAATTCCAGAAGATGTCTGCCAAGGCAGAAACACTATATTATCCAGCTGTTATATGAGCACTTGTAACGTACAGGAACAAAAACAGTCTAAAGAGATGGGCTTTCTATTCAGTTTTGCAAGTGGAAATATGATATATCAATACCTATATAATGTCATAGTAAGAGCCTGGCAAAAGGAATGTCTTTTCTGGTCATTTTCAGGTGCCAATCTCTGCTCAAAGAAGTGATCTCTGATTCTTCCAAGATGGTTATGGTTGACTCTGAGTTGTGCTCCAGGTGGGATTGTGAGCTGGTCCAAATCCTTTGAAGTTAACTGGTTAACAAGGTGGTGGTGACATTCCAAGTGAACAGGCTGCCACAGACAACAAAGGCTTTGAGCTGCATCTTGCAGTTTTCCAACAAGACACAGATTTGAAAGCAAGCAATATCTACATCCAATTTGCAGACCAAATTTCTGCCTGATCAATGTGCTCTTCTTCTAACTGGCAAATGAATAGGCATTACAAGGTTCTAAGCTGACCTTATACCCAGCTGTAAGAATGCTAAGAAGATTGCTTTTGACACTAAAGTTTGATACTCAAGTAGAAGAATAAGAAGTGTACAGCATTGCATTTGTTGGCTTCTCTAAAAACCTCTTGTGCCTTCTGTGTGGCACCTGAACAATTAACCAAGAGCTAAAAGTCTCTGCATGGCAAAGCATGCCAGTACTTCTGTGGGTTTAGGCCAACTCATTAAAAAGCACTTTGCATGCATTGTTAAGAAATCCAGGAAATCCCATTTCTTCTGTGATAGTTACAGAGAGTTCACAGAAGATAAAGACCATTCTCCTTCAGTAGATGAATAATCCCTGGCAAACAGAGTCTCTAACATGATACTTTAGGAATGCTTTCTAGTTTCAAAGCACAATTATTAGTAATTCTTCTTTTGACAGTACAGTTTCTGCTGAAAGCCGTTTTTCATCATCACACTGTTCATTACACTGTTCATTGCAATAGAAGTCAAAGCTCTTCTTGCACAGTCTGATTGTACAGTCTCCAACCCAGGGCTCCTGGAGTGTTTGCCTGTAAGATTTTCTGCCAGGGCTTTGAGTTTCATGGAAAGAAAAACCTAAAACTAAGATCAGTAGGGAGTACAGTATTTAGTGTGATATTGCTACGAGTAAATTACTTAATATTTTCATGCCCTTGAGTCTGTGGAGTTTGAAATCTACAGATCAAATAGGCTGAGCTCTCAGGGGTTCCTTGTTTTAATTGAGAATTAACTAGGAAAATTAATTTGAATACATAATTTCCTAATTAAACATGTAATCTACTTAATAAAAATTAAATGTATTGGTCAGCTGATGTACTATTCTAGTATGCTTATCATATTTACCTGGGGAAACAAAACCCAGAATTTCACCATAAAAGCATGAAACTAAAAAGAAAGTTAAAAGTAGAATGGGAAAGAAAGTACCATAGACAAATAGACAATGTGAAGTTGTACTGCATTAACACACTGAAAAATTTTAATTAATGAAGCACAGGTAATGAAAGCAACGGCTTCACTTTTCTGGCCAGAAAATCTAGGTCTAATTTAGACTTTTTTTTCCTGATACTAACAAAATTACTGTCCTTAGAAATATGGGTTACTTGCAAAACAAATAGACATTAAAAACCAATAAATTATAAGTGGTTCTTTCATGCTGAAAAAAGACAATGCAAACTCTTCAGGAACATCTCTAGCTTTAGTCAGGGAAGAATGTAGGTATTAATACAATAATATAGTAGTAGAGCTTGTAGCTGGTCAACAATGCAATATATAACTCCTGGAGAACAATCACGAACCTAAGATCACACCACATTTATTCAATAACACTGCTATGACTGGGGAAAGTACATAGGATGTACCATTTGCTGTGTTTCATGTGGTTAAATTTTAAGGTAGAGATACTTTTCCCTTCAGTTATGCATCTGGATGTCTGGATTCCTGAGCCATTTCAGATTTATGTTGTGCCTAAATTATGTGAGAGACCAGGAAATGCCTTCCAAAAGGCTGCAGACAGGCATTCAAACCAAAACAAATGTTTACCTTTGGATTGCAATTAACAGCATGCTAAAGGAGACCATGATCTCAAAACATCCTCAGGACAGTAGCTGCAAACTGGAAATGAATAGTGATGTAGCTCAACATGCACCATTCACAGAGTCTCATGTAGCCTTAAGTGGCTTTGTTTAGAAAGGATCTGAACCGAGCTTTCTGGGACAGAAGAGCCTCCTGAGTTATCAAAAATCAGCTTTGTAGTAAGAGTATAAAATCTTGTAATATGTTACCAGATAGAATTGTAAAGCAATTTATGAATGAAGTGAAAGTTAAAACTTTTCATGTAAATATTTTCCTTGCAAAGTCCAATGTGTAGCTGTAATGGGTTTGGCTAGGATTGAAGTAAACTTCTTCAGAGCAGGCTGCAGGTGGATATGTTTTAGTTTTGTCATGGAAACAGTGTCAATAACACAGTGATATTTCAGTTATTACCGGGCAATGACTACACAGGGTCAAGGCCTTTTCTGCTTCTCACGTAGCTCTGCCAGCACATAGGCTGGGGGTGCACAAGAAGGGACACCAGAGGGGACTTAGCCCATACACCTGACCCAAACCAACCAAAGACTTTCCTTACCATACGTTGTCATGCTGAGCAATAAAAGCTGCGGGAAGAAGGAGGAAGTGGAAGACACTTGGAGTGATGACGTTTGTTTACCCAAGTCATCACTACATGTGATAGAGCCCTGCTTTCCTGGGGATGGCTGCATACCTGCCTGTCCATGGGAAGCAGTGAATGAATTCCTTTTCTTGCTTTGCTGTTTGCCTATTAAGCTGTCTTTACCTCAACCCACAAGTTTTTTGTATTTTTTCCCAAATTCCTGCCCTCATCCTTCTAGCAAGCAGTGTGGGTCAGAGCAGCCAGATGGGGTTAAACCATGACACTTGAAACTAATTATATTTTTAGGAAGCCCAGTTTCTAAAAGTCCAAAAAGTTCATTCTGTTTCAAGTCTCTAGCAGAAGTTGGTTGTAACCTCCAAGCCACACTCAGCTCTGACTGCAGCTCATGCACAGTCAGAAACAAGCACAAGCACCCACAGAGGAATGTAATCAGCTTTTGTTGTACCATGTGTTGGTGCAAGTCAAAGATGTGCCTCTGGGCTACCCCCTCGGAGCCCAAACAGGAGAAGACCGGGAGTACTGAGCGAGGGAGCGGGTGAGCTGCAGCCCAACACTTTGTCCCAAAGAGTGCTGCAACTGAAAACCTGCAAAGAGCATAAAGGCATATCCAGTATGTTTGTCAAGTACTTTTACAGGCTCTAAGTATTTTTAAGAATAGTGCTCTAGCACTTCCCAAGCTTGATGTAGTTGCTATGTATTTATATAATTTTCGATGGGTTTCTTTTCTACAGGCTTATTCACTGATTCCATGTAAATTTTTAGTGCCCATTAAAACTTACATTAACCAACATGAGAGGTCCAGCACAACACTAAAAGCTTCAAGTTCAATTACCATGCTTTCATCCATGAGTTATTAGTTCTTACCATTCTCAAACTTCAGCCTATCTAACAAACCCAAAGCATGAAAAAATTAATCTGGTTGGTCTATATTCTCTAAACTACCAGAACTAAAGAACACACGCTGGCAGTGGATAAAACCTCAATCACAAGCCATGACTGAAATCTTATGCTAGGAAAATGGGAATTGAAGAACAAACTAGCAATGTTACTATTTTTTCTGCTCTTATTGTCCTATCCTTTATC
This sequence comes from Regulus satrapa, assembly GCA_013396955.1. Taxonomy (NCBI): domain Eukaryota; kingdom Metazoa; phylum Chordata; class Aves; order Passeriformes; family Regulidae; genus Regulus; species Regulus satrapa. The sequence continues at coordinate 173,629 of VWZN01013922.1, read as the reverse complement.
TTAAACAACAAACATTATGTAATTCTAGGCATTGGTGCAGCAACCTGCTACTCATTGCAATCAACCAAACACACAGCTAAAAAATAACTTATTCCAGCCAGTGCAGGCTTCAGCCGTCTCTCCTGGTGCTTAAGGATACATCAACAGTAAATATTAGTCACTGAACTCTTAAGAAAGAAATCCAGCACTGCTCTGACCTTCCCCTATACACATTGATGACCTATGTACCTATGTCTGTGCCAACATTACCCCTAAATCACTTGCCTCTTGGCACTGACCATTAACTCCTCACTTTTGTCCCTAATTGCCCAAACCCAAATTGAGATAGATGTTGATGGCTTAAGTTTAATTCAGAAGATTTGGCTTGATGGCATAGAGCTTCATCAAATTAATTCAAAAGCATTTTATTTCATTATCCATTCTTACTAGCCAGAATCTCTTTCAGTGTCACCAAAGACATCAATTCCTGTTCACCATAGCTGTTGAAACCTGGGAAAGATCAGATTCTCAGTAGCCTCTAATGGTGCAATTAAGAAAAGCTATAAGGGCAGCAGCTCTTTTGAGCTCTTCAACCCATCATCCCCAGCAGCTGCCTAGCTCCCTAGCTCGCAAGGGAATTGCTATCTAATTAAAAAGCAATAATGAAGAGAGACCCAATGGAGCATCTGCAGAGACCCAAAGGAAGTCTGGCTAGCAAGTCCAGAGGAATTTTCCTGCTTTCTCCATATGGTTCTGAGGTCCCACTCCAACAATGCAATATTTCCACCCATAATCCTGATTGATTTTCCACAGTACAGATGTACGGTCCTGACTGTTCCTAACACTTGTGGGGGGGGGAAAAAAAAAAGAGCCTGATCTCGCTAGAAATTAAGAAAAGTGATTTTAAGGTGATCAAAATATATTGCACAGACGTTTGTACACATTACTCTCAGAGTATTTCTGCACTAATTTTATCCACAACAGATGAAATTACAACACAAATTCTTTTTGGTGAGCATTGACAGCTTTTGGGAATGTTATTTTACAAATTGTTTAATTATTTTTAAAATTTCTTATATTTCTATTTAGTATTTTGATCTTTAGAGACATTTAAAAACAAGTCACATTTACTATCAGAAAGACAGTATTAGTCAAAATACAAAGTATTTTTAACATTTTGATCCTTGCAACTACAAGCTTTGTTCTAAATAAAACAGAAAATCTATCTTGCAATTACAATAGAATACTAAACTTACAAGGCAACATTTTCTCAGGCAGGCCACAAATATCCATTTCTCTTTCAAATACAAGAATAGTTACATAACTTAGATTTTCATAGATTTACACAAAAATTTTACAGTAATTATCTCTGTCGCTTGAAACATCCTGAACAAGCTGGGTAACAGAATGAACACAGATATCAAAGAGAATCAGGGGAATATTCTGAGTTGGATTTCACTAGGATCATCAAATTCCAACTCCTGGCCCTGCACAGGACACCCCAAGAGTCACCCCATGTGCCCAGGAACAGTGTCCAAATGCTTCTTGAACTCTCTCAGGCTTGGTGCTGTGACTACTTCTCTGGGGAGCCTGTTCCAGTGCCCAGCCACCCTCTGGTGAAGAACTTTTTCCTGATATCCTGTGTAAATCTCTCCTGACACAACTTCAGGCCATTCCCTCAGGTCCTGTCATGGGTCACCAGACAAGAGACCAGTGCCTGCCCCTCCTCTTCCCCTTGAGAAGAAACTCAAAACTGCAATGAGCTCTCCCCTCAGTCTCCTCCACACTGAACAGACCAAGTGACCACAGCCACTCCTCATACAGCTGCTCCTCACAGCTGGCCCTCCACAGTGTTGCATTCATATTCAATTTACCATTGGCCAGGACTCCCAGGTCTCTTTTTTTTTCCCTCCTCCAGCATCTAATGCCCCAGTCTGTCCATACAGCCAGGGTTGCCCCATCCCAGGTGCAGAATCTGGCACAGGTCTTTGTTAAACTTCATGGGGTTGCTGATTGCCCACCTCTCTAATTTGTTGAGGTCTCTCTGTCTTTGAGGGAGTCAACAGCTTCTCACAATTGTACATCATTCGTGGAGTTGCTTATTGTCCCTTTCAGTCCTGAGTCCAGGTCATTTATGAAGATGATGAAGAGCACAGGGTGATGATGGAGCGCTGTGAAACCCCACTAGTGACAGGTCACTGTCTCCTGTCACCCCATTCTCTGTAACCCTTCATACCTGACCCATGAGCCAGTTGCTCATCCATCCATGATGTGTTTATCCATCTGCGTGTGGGACATTTTGTCCAGAAGGATACTGTGAGAGATAGTACCAAAAGCTTTACTGAAATCCAAATATCTAAGAAATAATTATTATACCTCCAATGAACACAGCTGCAGTCTTAGTGTGTGTATAATATTTAGTTCTAATTTCCACAACTCGTTAAAAAAAGACTTGGTAAATTGCCTTTGATAAAACATTTATAATCATTATCAACACTTGCTTAGATTAGGACAAAATCATTACCTGAGGAAACCTAGAGCACCCTGTTCAACACAGGATTTACCAAACAAAATAAGGAAAGAATCATCATGTTCAGCAGTTTCTCATCAATTATAAAGAGTATCAGTACTATTGATTTTATCCCAGAGCAGACTCCTGCAGAAGCAGCTCAGTACTCTTCTCATTGTTCTTGACAACAATGACACAGATTAAGCCCTGTGTCAGAAAACTGACTGTTCCCTGCATTTGGATCTAAAATTATACTTTCTAGTAAATGAATGATGTTTGTATCTTGCTCTTGTAGACCAAGATTTCATCTGCATTACATCTTTACTGTAATACAGATATTCCTTATTATACAGCATCTTCCCATTTCCAAAAAGAAATAACATATCCATCTGTCTGCTATCAATTGTGTTCCCGCTGTTCTGACATCACAAATCCTATGGCAAGGGAGAAACCAGTCCAGAAACATTATGGAAAATAGAGAAATTGCATACAGCCTCCATGTTGCATAAATCACCAGAGTCTGTGGTTCTAACTTTTGACCAATAAGCCTAATCCAAAGAAAAAGCTCCCTATAAATGTTACCAACTGTAGATCAAAACTTGAACTGCCTAGCTGCTCATTCTCTCCCAGAGAAATTTATAGCAACAGTCTCCTAAGCAGGCAATGCATACAAGGAAAAAAAATTATTGCTTGAGTAGTGCACGTATATAACTGATAAAGGGTTGAATACATAGACAGAGGAAGGGTGCACTCAAAAACTTTCTACCAGTTGGGTTGTGCAATAAAAAAGGTTTGGAGGCCATTGGCATACAGCATGACTGAAGAAAAGAATAATTTCAAGGCTTAGATCCTTTCAGAGGGACTAAAAATGCTGAAATATCTTTCTGATATCAATTGCAATCCACCTTGGAAACAAGGGCAAGGGAAAAGAAAGGCTATTAAAGATGATAAAAGTATTACCAAGGGGAAACTTTTACACTATGTACAGTTCCCAACTATGTACATTATAGTCTGTTCCCAACTACCAAAAAATTTCCACTGAGTTCTACAACACCACATTTTCACACAGATCTTTGGTGAGAATGTACTAATATGCATATGGGTATTCAGCAGGATGAAGATCTTACTGAGACTAAACACAGTAGTAGAATAGATTTGATCAATTCACTTAAAACTGACAGAGCCAAACAATATGACTGAAAGCATAACAAATCCTGAAATTAATTTTTCAGCTATTTTACAACACTATTCTCTACATCTTAATGAGAAAATGGGTCTACTTTTTCAGTAAAATGTTTGTTCCATGAAAAAAATATATGTACACAAAAATTCACTAAACTGTCAATAGACTACCTTGATTTAAATTAATTTTTACAGCTCAACAGATGTCAAAGGAAAATCTTTCCTGACAATTTAGTCAAGCCTTATCAGGTCATTTGCTGAACTTGGAAAGACATACATTGACCTAAATATTTTTTTTTCATCCATTCATCCAAAAGGCCTTAGTAACATTTCAGAATGACAAAAACCTGTTTATAACAGGGGCACTGTGCATCACAACTATTTGTCACAAGATAAACCCAAAAGACATGACATAGTTAAAACAAAAGTTAC
>VWZN01013922.1:155148-169468 GCA_013396955.1 Regulus satrapa | reverse complement strand
AAAAAAAAAAAACCCACAAAAAAAAAAACCAAAAAAACCCCAAACAAAAACAAAAAAACCAAACCAAAACAACAAACAAACAAACAAACAAAAACCCCCAAAAAACAAACCCCAAACTCTTTATTCTGTGTTATCATGATTCTGCATTGCAATCAGGTTATTGTAACATGTTGGTAGACTACAGAAGGCACAAAATCACTAAGCCACCACTAGGACATCTTCAAGCTACTCCATCTTATGTAAAAAAATTAATAATAAAAAAAAAACTTCCCTGTGTTTTCTCCAACAGCTAAAAACCAAAAACGTCCCTGACATCATCAGAAAATTTTTGATAAACTGTTTGAAACAAATATAAATGACAGCATGGCTGTGGCCAAAGCAATAACAATAACATCAGACTTACTAAGGAAAAGGTGCAGCATGGAGAGGGAACTACATACTGGCAGCCTATAAGAGAAAAGTTAGCAAAATGGGAATCAAGGTATGAAATACAAAATAGAAATGTGAAAATATTACATAAGAAACTACTGTGTAGTAAAGGCTGTGTAACTAGATATGAAATAAGCATAAAATTTGTCTTCAGAAGACAAATAAGTGATATAACTGAAAACTCTATTTGCAGCAGAAAAAAAAAAAGAAGCAAAGGCCATAAACATGTACATGAGATACCTTTTTTGTTTGAATCTTGACAGTGCTATAATTCAGGCTTACATTAGGATGAGAAAGTTACTAACATTGTAGAAACAGAACTCTCAAGTCAAAACAGTGACAGTGAATGTCCATGTTTCAACGCTCTCTATTGAATTTTCTTTTCAGGAAGAAATAGACATTTACACAGAAATATACAAATTCCCACTAAACACCCAGCAAATAGCAAATCATTTTAGAATAAATCAAGAGATGCTACTTACACAGAAATATTTAAGAAATTAATAGGAAGTTGCCTTTTGTTTTGTTTTTTTTGGGTTTGTTTGTTTGGGGTTTTGTTGTGGNTACTTTCTGGTTACATCTTATGGAAGATAAACCACATATTTTCATCATAAAACTGTCGGGTTTTTTTTTTTTTTTTTTTTTTTTTTTTGTTTTTTGGAGGGGTGGGGGGGGGTTGCTTTGTTTTTTTTTTTTTGTTTTGTTTTGTTTTGTTTTAAATCATACTTTCTTTCCTCAGATTTTTATAACCTAAAGTAAACCTTCCAGACACTAGGAATTGTCTTTCTGTGAGTGAAACAGATATGCTGTAACAGTCATTAATCATTTCGCCCCCAAAATTGCAGCTAGTTTGGTTCCTCTACCTGCTGAAGACAGAGCGCCCCCATTCCCAAAATCATTGTCGCGGTTGGCAGCTTCGAGGTGCTTTTAAAGCCCAAGTCACTTCAGCGAGCTCTTCACTTCTGTTGGCTCCCGAGCGGCAGCTGAAGGCCTCGTTCCCTTGGCTGTGCGCAAGGTCCGAGGCCGGAGCGCCAGACCGGGGGGGCTCCAGGACACGGACGGCGCCGGCGGGGCAGGAGCGCCCCAAGGACCGCAGCAGGGAGGGAGTCCGGCTTCCACACGGGCTGAGCCCTCAGTCTGAACAAACAGAGCCCCAAGAGCAACCAAACCCCGCCTCGGCTTTAGAAACCGCTCCTAACGGAGCACAAATAGGAGTAAGGGAACTTCCTCAGCGCAAGAAGCTGCTGTCCCGCACAGCGCTGACGGGCACGCACCCGCGCCCGGCCGGCACCGCGGCGACAGGGCCGCCTCACACAGGTGGCCGTCCACCTNAGCCGAAGGGGCGGCGTGAAATGCCTTTGCACAGGGCAAAGATTTGGCTTCGAGGGTAACAGATACCGCTTCCCGCGGCAGCTTCAGGAATCAGTCCTAAGAACGCGGCTTGTCCGCTCGCCGGCGATAATCAGTTGTGAGAAGCTGTGGGCTCCGTCGAAGACGGAGGCCCTGCAGAGAGACCTGGACAAGTGAGGGTGCTGGGCAACCAGCGCTTGTATGAAGCTGGCCCAAGAGCAGTGCTGGATTCTGCACCTGGGACGGGAGCAATCCTGGGATGTACGGACAGGCTGGACGGCAGCACTGCAGGAAGGGACCTGGGGGCCTTGGTGGATGGCAACTCGAACATGAGTGAGCTCTGCCCTGGCAGCTTTGAGAAAAATTAGAGCTAGACTGTACAAGTCTCCAATTCTTTTTAATTTCAGATTAAGGCAACTAATTAATGCCTGCTATGAAGCCCATGATTTCCAAAGTGAATGCAATTCCACCAAGGTCAGATAAAATTAGCATTAATCTGCTGGTTTTGATATCAGCAGATAGTTGACTTCAACTTAGTTTATAAGCAGACTTTCTCAGATACATTCCAGAGACTGCTCTGGAATGTTACTGCTAACAGCTCATATTTCTAACAGCATATTCACTATTTCCCAGCCTGCGATAAATGATAAAAAATCCTTGATAAAACAGAATATACTTGTTTATTCTTATTCAAGCAAAGTCTTTTTTAACTATTAAAATAAAAAATAAATGAAAATCTATTTGTCAAATTGCAGAGGGCATGAGTAGATAAAAAATAGGAGGAAAAATTAAGCAGATATTGCTACATCTAGAGGTTATTTTAGACAAATGTCAGATCTTGATTTATATCAAGATGACAGCCAGCCAGATATACACTCATAAGTTTCAAAGTGCAGAATTCTTCCACAGATTAGCATTTCCTTCAGAATTATGTCCAACAGTCTCCATTTAAAATAAGGTACTTTGGGACACTTCTCACTTGAGAGCCAAGTAAACATTTCAATTTTATTTATTTTCAAATTGAACAGCTACTCTTCTCTTCATACAATTATGCTACCAAATATAGATTAGGGCAAGCAGATAAAACATAGAAAAGAGGTGAGTTCAAACATCTGGCTCCACCTCTTCATTACCAGGATGGGGCTGTTTACCTTCACGCCTTGCTGGATGCTGATGGCAACCTGGAGATGGGGGACAGGATTCAGTCTGTGACCCAGAATACAGATTAAAAAACATGGCTAAATTGATTAAATTACATGGTTTTTATTCTTCTGAATCCATTTTCCTTTCCTATATTTACTGGACAGACAAAATACTATGGAAAAGAATCTATAAAACACACACTGGTGAAAGTTTCCATAGCAGGAAAGCTTCTCTCTTGATACCACTGCAGATGAGCAATGAGGATTGCAGCGTCCCAGCAAATAGAGCTTTCATAATTTATGTTATCTTTCATGTACATATAAGTAACTGGAATTTGAGTGCCTGGATCTGTAAACATTTTTGGGTGGAAGAGGAAGAACAGAAATCAGAAAAGCATATTTAGGTACAGAGCCTTTAATTCTTTGCTCTGTTAAATGATAGTTACTACATAGGAAATTCAGAGTGGACCTGACCTTTTACCATAGAAACCTACAACAAGTTTGTTAAGACTGGAGACATTAAAAGCATGGATCTAGGTGCTTTGTAAAGGTAAAAAAACCCTCAAGTTTAACATCCATCAAGTTACATAGTTTTATTTATGCAAGAAGTTCATTTAGAATTCCATAACCTAACAGCAATGACAAGGGCAGCTTGTTTGGAAAGAGAAAATAATCTGAATTTCAAACAAGCTAGTTTTCTAACTGGCAAAGAGTCTGTAAGGTCACATCAGCTATTTCACTGCCCTAATGTCTCAGCCATGAAGTATATCTGACAGACACTCCCTGAAGGAAAGAAATTGTTAGGGCAGAGGCAGCCTGACAGAAAATGTGAAATAAATGTACAAGACAACAAAACAAGTGTTAGGAATCCACTGAGATATCACTAAACAAATACTAAGGTAGCACACACTGATTAGCGATGGATGGATGACCTTCTGGTCATCATTCTTCTAAGATACTATTCAAAACACCTGCTTCTTTGTTTTTTCCTGAAAGCATCACAGCAACAGCTACAGCAAGTCACTTGCAGGAAGGCAGCCTTAAATCTCAAGTATTTTGCACTTTTTTTATAGCAAAGCAGTAGTTGGAGAGAGTAGAAAAAGAGTAACTATGAACAGCAACGCTATAAAAAGCCCTCAGGGGTCTTTGAGCTCAGACTTACCTCTCCTCTGGTTTTAGAGGGCAGAAGGACTCTATAACAAGACAGTAGAAGTTTTTGCCTTAAGAGATGACCTGTGAGTGTGGTAGGGGACAAAGCAGAATGCCTAGAAATAGCTGTTGAGTAGGCTAAGGATAGTCATTCTTCTCAAAGATGCCAAGTGACAGGATTAGAATCAATATGAGAATTTAAATCTGAAAAATTCCTCTTAATTTTATTTTTTTTTTAAATTAGAGTGGAGATGGTCAAACACTGGAACAGGTTTTCCAACAAGACTGTGGTGTTTTTAATTAAACTGGACATGACCAGGAACAACCTGGTCAAGGTCTGAGAAAGACATTGGCCACTTCCAACCTTATCCATTCTGTGGTTCTGGGAAGTTGTCAATTAACACAAGGGTTAAGGTCAAAAATCAGCTAAAGGCTTCTCTTAGAAGAGATACTGCATTTTCAAGCATGGGGTTGCAATAGCCACAAGATGAAAGAGAAATACAATGGATTTTGGTGTTTTATCTTTAAGACTTTTTTTCTCCCCCGTGTCTTTTTTATCAAATGATAGGCAAGTGTAGGTTCTGAAATTAATGCTTTTAACAGATTAAAAAAAATCCCATTGTCCTTAACTTCCAATATTCTTCTATTGGTTAGCTAAGTGAAAGAGTAGGTGGAAGAGATGTGAGGAAGGTACAGGTCAGTGGGAAATTGTGAACAGAGGAGGACAGCAGTGCACTGACATTTCATTAAGAACAGGCAGTGAACGATCAGGAAAAGAGTAAGGGTGAGCACAAAAAGAGCAATTGTGAGTGCTGAATGGTAATGCCTGAGAAAATGAAAGCACTGCAATATGTGATAAAGCCTGGGAGAAGCAGTCTGTGCACTGAGTCGGGAACAGTCAGTCACTGAGGTGACACAGGGCAGGGAAATGAGTCTGAGCAAAACCATCCTCAAACAGATGGACTGAAACTATGCTCAGGCAGCTCTATTCTGTTAACTCTTAGCAAGAGGCTAGGGAGTAAAGTGGATTATAGAGTTTTCTTGGGAAAATTGATGGAATAAAAAAAGGTAGGGGGGAAAAAAATTGCAGGCAGTTGCATAACAAAATAGTCTTTGCTTAAGCACAGGACTTCACGGCCATTTCAAAAATATCTTACGGTACCATGACTCAACTGATTTTATCAGGGACATGTTTTTTCCAACATTCCAGCCTCTCTTGAATTTGACACAGTACCAGAAATGTGGAGTTCAGAGTCCTATGTTACTATTTTCACTTACCTTTCTTATTTTCAAGTTCTTTATTTGCTAGAACCTTGTTTTATCACATTCGAGTTATAATCTCATTTTGGAGAAACACAGAACCAAAACATTCTGCTAAATGCCAAGCAACTGTTCAAGTCCAATCTAAACACAGCAATACCATCAAGTCTCATGGGTCTGCTCAGGGTACTTACTTAGGTAAAAGTTGAACTGAGGACCACCACAACTTTATCATCTCGTCACTCAAATACTGTGTATGCCACAAAAGCAGGTAGAAGAAAATCAAAGTAGCACAGAACCATGCAGAGCCATTGCCTTCCTTTCGTAAATTTACATTCAATGATACAGGAATATATTTCTGTGTCAAAAGGAAATGCTTTCTGTGTTTGATAGAATGTGAAAACCCTATCTGAAATATGGAGTTAAGTAAGAACTTTATTGTATTCTTTAACTACTCAAACTGTTAAAAAATTGGGATATGGACAGAGGAATTAGTATTACTTCTTTTGAAAATGCTAGATATTTGGCTAAAAGATACAATGAAATTGTGACAGTAGCCTGAGGGACAGAAAGGTATTTGTTCTAAAATTGAAAATACACAATCTTAATGTAGTGTAAACTGCAGAACTTATTGAATCTCTTAGAACACTTTTACTTTAGTATTTTTGTTTTTACATTTTTTACAATTAATAATGTAACCTTTTTGCAGGAGATTTAAAAAGTTAAGTCATCTTGTTCTAAGTAAATATGTACTGCAGATCATAGCAAATCCTTTTGAACAGTGATTAACTTTAGTGTGTATTAACTATGGCTCCAGTTGTATATGCAGGCTAAAAGCAAAAAGCTGTACCAATTGAAAAATGAAAAATCTAAGATTGCTGGATAAGTATGTTTTAATAGAAATGTGATTAACATTCTTCAAGAGAAGTCAGAAGCAAGACCATGAACTGATGTAAGATGTCTTCTAACTTGTTTTAACAAAATAAAAATAAACAAAAAAGGACAACAGTTTATATTTTCCAACTTCTGAAACTCAATTACATAAATTGTCACACTCATGCCATTATCCAAATGCCAAGTGCCACCATCACCATTTGAGCTAAAAGCAGTGTCATCTAACTGACCTTAAGCCAATAACCCCATGAAACAAAACGGCTTCCTGGTAGACAATCTAATGGAAAATTCTTGTATTTAATATCTTAAGGGGCAGTGATTTCAGGTATCTTGTGGCAAAGTGCCATCAAAACCAGCAATTCTTTAAGTTTGCTTTTGAGCAAAGTAGTTTGCCTATGTGGTGAGTTGACCCTGGCTTGACAGCAGGTGCCAATCAGAGTCATAGTATCACTCCCCTCTCAGCTGGATGGAGGAGAAGAAATATAACAAAAGGCTCATGGGTTGAGGCAAGAACAGGCAGCAGTTGCTCTCATGAGTAAACAGACTTGACTGAGGTAAATCAGTTCAGTTTACTAGCAATCAAATTGAAGTAGGATGAAGAGAAATAAAAAACTAGATCTTAACACCTTTTCCAACCTCTCCCTTCTTCAGCTTAATTTTACTCACAATTTTCTCCACCTCTTCCACCCACTGTGATACAGAGGGGTGGGAAACAGGGGTTTGCAGCCAGTTCATCACATGTTGTCTCTGCTGCTCCTTCCTTCTCAGGGGAGGACTCCTCACACTTATCCTGCTCCAGCATAGGGCCCTTCCCATGGGTGATAATCCTCCAGAAACTTCTCCAGTGCGAGTTCTTCTCCATGAGCTTCCCTAGTGTGGGTTCCTTCTATGGGGTACAGTCCTTCAGAACAGCAAGGTCCAGCATGGGCCCACAGGTTCTGCCAGGATCCTGCTCCAGCATGTCACAGACTTCCACTGGGTCACAGACTCCTTCGGGCATCCACCTGTTCCATGGTGACATCAAGTACAGGGTCTCTAGGAATGATATAAACTATTCCCCAGAGATGAATTATTATAGAAGAATAAAGATTAGTTCAATCTAAGAAGCTAGTACAACTCAACATGCCTGACAAAGAATTTAAACAATGCTGGAGCTTGGAATAGCTCATATTTTTCTGGTACTGCAGTATACATCAGAGAAGCCTATACTGAAAAAAAAAAAACAACAAAAAACAAACAAACAAAAAAAAACCAAAAACCAAAAAAAACAAACAAACCACCAACAAAAATCATCACCATTTATGTCCCTCTTCCCCATATTTTTCCAAATCAAAGCTTTTGGGTTTATTAGGATAGGGCTTCATGACTAGTCTAACCAACCTACACACTTCTCCATGAAGTGCAGTCCCATTTCCCTCTACCAGGGAGACACTACCATTTCCTTCCTCAGGCCAGTCTTTTCTTAGTTTTCTTGTTCTGGCTGGATCAGCTTTCCCAATGCACCTGTTCAGTACTAAATATCACAATGCTCCCTCTCCACAGAGGGGCAGTGAGAATGCAGTTTGTAGCACAAAGCAAGACTAGCATTCTATTAAAACTCAAATTCTTTTCCTCAGAAAAGTGACAAAAGATATGAAAACCCCAAAAAAACCCAAACCCCAATCCCCCCAAATATATATAAAAAAAAAAAAAAAACAAAAAAACCAAAAAACCAAAGAACTCCATCCTGCAGAATAAAACTACTGGCCTCAGTTATGACAATATGTATCAAAACCAGTACATTCCACCAGTTTTAGAGTCATGTCCTTTTTACATTCATGCAGAGGTTTAGAAGGAGCTACATACAAAACAAGGAAAGTGCTTAAATATAGCAGCAGTAACTCTTCAAGCAAAAGTTTAGACATTCTTGAAAATAACCTGCATAGAATTATATTATCAGTGACAGGACCTAGATGGGATTCATGCATTTAGGTAGAGTCACAAAGCTTGAGTTTGGTCACCATTTTACAGTGAAATCTAAAGAAAAAAAAAACAACCCAATCCCAAAAAAAACCCAAAACAAACAACCAAAAAATAACAAAAAAATCCACTACAACTGGGGAAACTACCTATGAAGGTAAAGTAGGCATTTATATTTGTGCAACTTTAATTGAAGTTAAAAACAAAGACAGTGTGTGGAGATTAAACATCAAAAATGATTTTACAGTCAAAATTGAATTGTTCAAGTGATTGAATAGAAAGACTGATAGCTTCAACTCTTGAGGAAAGAGCTCTCTCGAGGCATTGAAACAACTTTCCCAAGGCCATATAGTTTCCATGATTTGAACTTAAGACCAGAACACATGAACACCCAAGCATTATGCATGACCTTGCTTGGAGAAAGACATTGGCTTAGAAGACATCCTAGAATCCCTTTAATCTGAAATATCTTAGGATCATAAGCTTAATAAACACAGTTTTAGTTTATGCCAAGACTTACTGTGATAATTTAAAATAATTTTTTAACATAACATATACAAGAAGATAAAGTTGTTTTCAAAGATAAATTAAAGCGTTTTAGTATAGGATGGAACATATGTAAAGATTCATGATCTCAAAAGCATACACCAACACACAAAAGATGCCCAAATATATTTATTTAACTCTTAAAAAGTATGTTACTCTTTAGAAAAAAAAAGGCAGCCTAAGAAATCTCAATACAGATTAAAGTATATCAAATCTGCATGTACCTTATTCTGATGTTTACCTAAACATCAGCACCATCAAACCCAGCAAGGTCAGATTTCTGAAGTCAATAGCAATGAGGTACCAGGACAGAAGAAACCCTTAAAAATAAAGAGGAGCTTCAAAGCCTTTGAGCCAAGCAGAGCCAGAGTTCCAGAACACTTTCAAGAACCATGAAAGACCTCTAATCCTTTTGAACCTCACTTGCTGCCAAAAATACATGAGCATTATAACAAAGAAACATAAGCATCTCAGTATACAGTTAAACTGGTAAGCCAGTTCATTAGTTCAAAGCAGTCAAAAGAGTTCTAAAACTGACAAAGACAGAGCTTGGGGCAGAAAGGTTGACAGACTATCATGAATCAGTTAAGCATTTCCCTCAAGACCTCTCTCCTTGCTCATGATACTCAGAACTATCTCTGACAGAAGAAAAAACAAGCAAGTTCATCACAGGACAGTAAGATACTTACTTTTTGTATCTTGGTAAAATTTTCAGTGTTAGTGCATGAAAAAGTTACTGAATGTTTATTTCTGGATGTGCATAGGGGTGAGGTTACCATAACTGTGTGCCAGCAATACAACTGTATTCATTAAAGTGTTTCATATATTAAGTACTAGCTGAATATATTCAGCCTTAAATTGTTGGAGATGCATTTTTATTAGTATCTCTATAACCAAGTCTTTCCCTTGTTAAACGCAATAATTTAACCATCTTGTTTTTACTCAGTGGTAAAAGCCATCTACTCCACTCATTCTTAGTGAGCACACCAGGAAAGATACTGCCCATCTATCATCGTCCCCTTCAAGATGTCTGGGATGTCTTGATCCAGGAAAACTAGCAATGACACAGATCCTCACAGTGGGGATAATAAATAAGGACAATTGTGTCTGTGAGAAGGCTCAAGAGGGACATAAATGGTGACAAAGGAAAAGTTTACTTTAAAGGTGCAAGAGTCTATTCAGCTAAAAGTGAGCTCTATTTGGAATGTAGCATATGTCCTAAAGCAAACTAGACACTGAATGTTGTCTTTGTTCCTTTTAGGAGTGTAAACACTACCTTATGGTCTCAAGTAAGAAGATACTAATCAGACTTAGATGCAGACACTTAAGCAAGTGGAATGATAACTCACAAGATACTCAGTTTCATGCTAAACAAGAATATGTAAACACCCAAACAAGTCACCAATTCAGATAGTACCAGACACCCCATATGGATTGTCACAACACAGCACCATAGCAGCATTTTGATTTAAGGCAAAGTCCTGCTGCTCATCCCATCACATACTGAATGGTGGTAGCATTAGCAGCATTGTGATTTACTCTCTGCTTTCAATGGGTCTAGGTCCAGTTTTGGTTTCCCCACATCATTCTCTTCATTAGGAAAAGCTTTGTAATTGGCAAGGATGTTTTCCACCAAGAATCGAGCAGCTTCGTCTATGTTGATGTTGTCCTAAAATGTTGAAAGCAAGAAAGTCAGTGATCTTTCTGAAACAGTCACACATTCCTATTAACAGTCACACTTTCCTATTAAAAAGCTGTCCAAAAAGAAAAGAATTCTTCAGTCTCATCAGCAGAACACAAACAGTTTAGACACATCATCGCTCACACTTTTTTCCCTGAAAAAGTTAGCAGAAAGGTTGGAGACAAAACTATTTGTCCATATTACACGTTTAATTCCAGTTCTAATCTAGTAGACAGTCAGGGGAATGAGTGTCACCTGCATTTGGAAGACTCACATATGCCACAGTGCATGTCTGCATCAGGAAAGGTCCTAGGCTATTACTTCATCTGTAGTATCATCCTACCTTTTGGAGCCTTTTTCTTTTTCTGATGGAATTTACATGCACTTATTTATATAAGAGGATCTTTTCCATGAGTCTCAAAATCACAACTATTACCAAGTGCCTCATCTAGCCACTCTACATATTCTTGTGCATACTTTGAAAACCCATAAACCCTAAAGAATGTATGTGTGCAGGATACTTAGAGATGCACTTTGCCACAATATCCCAATTTCTGAGGATCCCAGCTGGTCTTAGTGCCAAGGAATTTCTGGCCACAGGTTTGACCTGGCTGGGCCATTTAGTAGCACGGGGTTGCCATGTTTGGAATTGCTCATATTTGGTTCCAGTAGAAATACCAGCCCAGTATATTACTGATGACTAGACTTAAGATCAAATTATCAGTTCCGAGAGACAAGCAAAAGCAGATAAGATATCCAAGTGGGCAGGACTAAAAACCATGAACTGTTTTGGCATGCTTAGAAAACAAGACAGCTGTCCTAAATTTTTAATATTTCAACTGCAACTAAGTTTTCAGAGTTCTAAACCTAAGCTAGAACTTATTGTCTTTTTTCTGCACCAAAAACTTTGTTTTTACATTGTCCTGTCTTGAATACCACCTAAAATGCAAGTTGTCACTAGAATTTCACATTAGATTTTTTTTTTTTTTCCAGTGTTACTTGCACTTATTTTTAAGCCATAATGCAGTGTATACATAGCACTATTACAGGCAGTTAAAGCTTCAGGGAAGACTTTTACCAAAGCATAATTTTGGTGTTCTTTTTGAGTACAAAGAGCCTTAAAAATACAGCTTTTGGTAATGGTAGGCAAGTTTGGAAGTATCTTTTCAAATGCAAACAATTGTAGCTAATTTAACTAATTCCTTTAACTTTGTATCCTTCTCTTGAAGTAATCCACAAGCAACTTGTTATTTTGTTTCTTATAGTTTTCTATAAGACTCTAGACTGTTTGCTTCTTAAGAGTGGTCTAAACATCACTGTGCAACACTTCAGCGGGAGCACTTAAAGGAAAAGTGGGACCTTGGGGTTTATCTTAATTTATAAAGGATTTGTCAGACACACTGTCCTCATTTAGAGGAGTCCTTCATTTTAGAATCAGTTGAGCCTTAAGGAAATATTTAGTTTCACTTCCAACTAAGCTGCTGCCAGTTTAATCTATGAACTGACAAAAAGTCTGTAGAATAAAACTGTACAATACATTAAATTACTCAAAGTTCACAAAATAAAGCACCTGTCTTTCTTAACTTAAATTACTGAACAGAACGCTTTGCTTTTCTCCAGTTCAGTCCTGACACTTCAAGATTTGATGTGAACAAGCTATTTGCTTACTCATTACTACCGACCAACAGTAGTGCTAAAGCCCTTTTCTATTTTATCAGGCAGTTTCCTACCTAAAACAGTGACCACAGAAAATGAAATTTTTAAAACTGCACCCAAAGATTACCTGTATCTTTTGGGGACCTTGACCAGCATTCTGTAGTATTAACATCTAAAGAATGACTGGTCCTCACGCATGCAAGATGAAAATACTTATCAAACTCAGCTAATCAAAGTTTCCTGATAGTTGCAAGGTGCTCTGAATTTAAAATAATTTTTAATCTAAACCAAATATACCTCATATTCTTCAGGAATGAGACTGCTCTGCACATCACTTCAAATTTTGCTGAATTTGAATGCCACTTCCTATACTTGATAACTTCCTGCAAGATTAAATTCACCCTTCTTATGCCAATACTCAAGAGACTAAAAATATTTTTCTGTTATGCTCACCTTAGCAGATGTTTCAAACCATCCAACAAAGCCACCTTCTCTGCAGAACTGGTCCATCTGAGAGGGATTCTGGCTGCCATCTTTCTTCTGATCACACTTGTTTGCAAGGAGAACAGCAGGGATGGGACTGCCATTGGGAAGTAGTACTTTACTGTCCAAATCATGCTTCCATTTTGAAACAGCCTCAAAAGTGGAGCCTCTTGTGACATCAAAGACCACAAAAGCACCAACTGCCTCTTTGTAGTAGACTCTGGTCATATTTCCAAAGCGCTCCTGGCCTGAAAGAGACAACAGTCACAGAGTATGTTTATACTGAAGCATGAACTGTATTCAGTGTAAGTGGACTACTGTACCAACTTAATTCATAGAACTTTGGCCTTTGGGTCTCGTCACCTAGAGCATAAAACATTGCCTCCATTACCTCATGTAAATTCATTGTAACAGCTATTATTTATATTATACATGACAACTCAGGTGCTTAAAGTAGTTTGCAGTCCCAATTACCGTTTGAAATTTTTCTTAAAAAACATTAGTCAACGTATATACTTTTATAGTCAACTTATTTGTTTTCTAGAGTCCTTTTAAAAGTAACGCCTAAAAAAACACTACCAGCACAACTATACACAAATCATTATTTCCTCAAAGAATATTAAGGCTTATATCTAAATGTAGTTGCTTCAGCTAAAGACTTGAGCCAACTCAGCCTTTTGCTGAATCATAAGCAACAAGGGGTTTTGCAAGCTTCAAGGCTAATAGCCTTCAAAGCATCTTCTGAAGAAGTCACCTATATTATAGATGTTTCCCTAGGGACAAGTTCAAAAGGAGCTGCTAGCTTAAGAGTTCTGGCTAAATCTGTTAACTTTGACTTTATTTTTTCAAGTCTAAGACTTACTCAGGATTAATTTTCAGCTACGGAAGTTCTACAGCAATCCCAGGATTTAAAACAAGAGCAGTTAAAGTACAGTTATTCCCAACAAAAATAAAGGGGAAAAAACCAAATCAATTTCCCCTAAGCAAACTAAACAAAACAAAACAAAAAAGCTTTTTCTTATTAAGTACAACTACTTTAGAATACTTGAAATGTAGAATTAAAGCATGCAGTTCACTCATTCATCTGTTTAAAAGGTCAGACTATTATGGTGTGTTTACATTTGAGTGTGTCTAGCAGCATCAAGTACTAGCCCATTTTTTGGGAAGTCTGGGCTACTAAAATAGCTTCCCTGCTTGGTTTGGCAGTCTTTACTGGGAAAAGCAGTCCCTGAACTCTATTATTTAGTTTTACATTATATCATCACTTGAGCGTTTATCTTTTCATATATATGAGCTTTAAGAAGACAAAGGAAGAGCAGTATTTGGAAACCTAGTTGTCCTCTGTTTATAAACATTCAGGTTCACCTTTGATTAGCAAGGACAAACAGATGCAAAGCAAATTTAGTGTGTTATTGCCTTCTCATAAAGAGACAGAAATTCAATAGATGAAGGAAGTTGACAAGAGGTTCTGTTCAGCAGTGTGCTTTTCCAGCTCACTCACCTAATTTTTAATGTCAGTACTTCACACTATGATGAGCTCATTCCCTACATATAGTTTCAGAAAAGATTGCCTAAGTAGCTATTAGAATGGCCTGAAAACAGCAGCAGCCACAGTAAAGTTCCAGAGAACTATAAAGAAGCAGACTTTCTGTCCACCCACTTTAAATTATGATGCTACAGAAAACAGCATTACTACCCAGCATATTCTTCAGAATAGAGATTATATACTATTCCCCCCCCCCCCCCGCCCACCCTCTCCCTCCCACTCCGA
>VWZN01013922.1:115896-137125 GCA_013396955.1 Regulus satrapa | reverse complement strand
TTTTTTTTTTTTTCAATCAAGGCAAGACAAGACAAGATATTCTGGTTTTGGTTGGGATAGAGTTATCATATCAACTAAGGGAGCTATTACTAACTGAAATAGTAGTAGTAAACTGAATACAAGAATTTCAGGACACTTAAGTTTTATATCAACAGTGCAGAAGAAACCTGGTTTTTTTTTGTTTGTTTGTTTTTTGGTTTTTTTTTTTTTCTAACATACCAATTTGGAGTGATTAGAAGCAATATTAAAACCAACAAAGTCAATAAAAGTCATCATCTGTTCACAGAAGAGTCAGTGTAAAAAAAAGCAAGGGCAAAATGTGACTGTCAATTTGCCATGATTAATAGCTTAATCAGTACTAATTGCATTACATAATGCTCAACATATAGCAGTAGATCTTGCCTGAACTAATAATTTGCCTTAATTTCATTAATATTAATTTTCATCAAGCTGGCTGATACCTGTGTGAAACAGCTTGGAAAAATTCAATCATTTGTAATCCTGTGTCTCTGGAGCAGTGCAATAAATCATGCATAAAGTTATAGAATAAAATATAATCAACACCCACCTAATCTTCATATCAGGAGCTAAATTTCTGTGTCACTTGGTCTTTTACATGTAATTCTACTTTTTAATTGACTTTTCTTTGTCACTTGAATGTCAACAAAAACATTCTGTTGAACAAGGGCTGTTGACATTATGATACAGTAATTGGGATAGCAACATTATATTTTACCTTCAGTTCGCTGCACTGGGAGACCAGGAAAGGGTAATTTTTGGCCATATTACCTAGCTTATCTGGTTGGTTGCCTTTAAATAATACGTGTGCTTCATATTTCAATAAGGAAAAGAAATGTTTTGGTGGATTGTTTTCTTTCTCTGCACCAGAGGTCTTAGGAATGAGGAAGAGAAATGTGTATCTCACAAAACAAGCTTTTGGTACCCTCTTATCCTAAAAGTTGAAGTTTGGTCTGAATTTTTTAAAAAAAATTTAAATTGTTGCTGTTTTTTGATATTAGCCTGCCCAGCCACTGGGCTCTTTTGCTAAATTATGGTTATCCACATGTCAGAACACTGGCTTCCAACAGCAGCGGGGTTTAAGGAACTGGCTGGCCATTGGAAATACTACAGAAATTTTAGTAGCCTCATGATTATTATACAATGAACTAGTGCAATAGTTTAGCTTGTAAGACAACACTGTAGCTTCCTTTTTTTCTGATCCATAATGTCTTTTGTATCTCTCTTCCTTCAAGACTGCTTCTTCTAATCTTTCCCATGTTAGTCTCTCCTCCACTTCCTCTACAACACCATTTTGCCTTATCTCCCTTCTATTTTCATCATACCAACAGTAATTCTTGTAATTCTTTAACAACTTTCCTTCTTGGCTTCTTTTTTGTTTTCCCCTGTATTTTTATTTTCTTTTCCCATTAATGTGTTTTTTCTCCTGACCTCAGTTTAGGCTTTTTTTTTTTTCACCTTTTTTTTCCCATTATTTCTTTATTTCATACTCATTTTCCTGTGCTTCTGAGCTTTTTTCTCTCTGAGAAATGAATGTGAATGAGAGATTTTTCATGTTTCTGCTTGTCAGCCAGTGGTGAGAAAGGGACCAGCAGCAAGTTCAGCCAGTTAGGCCAGGAAAGCTGCAGGAGGCCCATTCTTGTCTCAAGCAGAGGGATGTATTTAACATACTCTGCAGCTGCATTATAAATCAAATTCATAGCTGAAGGGATGGTGCCCATGCTGAAAAGGTGGACATATGAGAGATGAATGATTTCCCAGTGCATATGAGGATGCAGAGCTGCTTGGACACTATGACCGAGCAGGTTTGCACTCCATGTTATCCATGTGCTCCCTTGATCTGATGGGGGAATGCACAGAGCACTTCCTCTGCTCCACATAGAGTTTCCCAAAAGTCAAGGGCAAAATAAATCCACATTGTACACAAATACCACGATCAGACAGAGCTGTTCTGCTGGAACAGCACAGGTGACAGAATGCTTTCATTTAACAGTGGGTTTTAAGGGAAATGTCGCAAAGTACTGCTTTCAGTGAGAGTAACATACAAACAGTGGAGACCAAAGTAGGAACAGAAGGCTGGGGGTATTTTGGAAAAATGCTTCTATGCTCAAGTAAAACACTGGAAAACAAAGCATACACACAAGAGGGCTGAATTAATACTGATTGAAAGTTAGATATGAGTTTACAAATGTATGCCTGTTTTTTGCCCATTATATGCCATCAGCTTTATGGGAGCATCCATGAAGAGAAAGCTAAGATTTTGTGATAGTATTTAAGTCTGCCTGGGGCTTTGCTTCCTGCCAGGCATTATGACACACTCTTGTCTCCTGACCACAAATTTAACTGAGTGATGCAGGCTTGAACTTGCAATACATTCTCAGCAAATAGGAGAGTTCTACTCGTACTCAAATGATGGAGTCGGAGAAATAACGGTATTGTTTTTGTGTCAGTTGTAAAATATATCTTGGACACATGCATGCAAAACTATTATTAGACAACCACAAATATATACTGGAAAATCCAGAAAAATAATCCTAATTTTTATTTTAAACCAGTAAAATAATGGTGAAAAAAGTGAAGTAACAGCAGAATCCTTTTGTCCTGAAGAAACCATCCATGAAGAGGTCACGTCAAACAGTGTCATTTGTTGACGAACTCCTGGAGAGACCCTTGATGCTCACAGGCAGAAGGCGTGATGGTCTTGCACAGAGGATGGGATAATCTTTCTCACCTGTAATCCATGCATGTAGATGATGTACCTGGAATACCATTTTCACGTCAAGCTACCAAGTTTACTTGTTCCTGGTTACAGGCCTCCTGTTACCCATATTCTGGGCTGTAATAGTTTTAATATTACTTCTGTTCTTTTGAAAAGTCTATTGTGCCTTTTCAGTTATCAGGAGGTGAATGGCTAATGTACTGGTGGGGCGCTGAGAGTCTCTCTCATCATCTGTCTGTGACTGCAACACATAAAGCAGGAGCAAGCTGTAGTGAAACTGCTACAGATCTGCTGTTTTCTTCCCTGACTTCTTCTGGTAAATCCTCATCTGCATAGACAACAGACTGAGAGAA
The DNA here is from genome assembly GCA_013396955.1 of Regulus satrapa. Lineage (NCBI taxonomy): Eukaryota > Metazoa > Chordata > Aves > Passeriformes > Regulidae > Regulus > Regulus satrapa. Next base: position 134,035 of record VWZN01013922.1, on the reverse strand, counting down.
ACAGCTTTTGAATTGTCTCCACTGTAAATATTTCTTTTTTCCTCTTTACATATGAGAATGGTAAATTCTTTGCCTTCATTATCAGCACTTTGAAGAAGATAATAATTCAATATTCTAGTATTGAACCAGTGCAATGAGCCCCCAGAGTGTTGTTGGCAGACAGATTTGTATCAAAATAGGTAAATACTTACAGAGCATTGCAAGTCTGAAGACTGAGGTCAGCAAGATGGAATAGTTGAAATACTGAGGGAATTATTATGATAAATTCTCTTCCTTTACTCACTTTTCACTCCAGCTTGTGTGTGGACATTGATTGTCCCAACACCTTTTTCCACATTCACTAGCCATGGCCTCAATTCTTCTCAGTACTCCTAAGCCATATGCTAGGAAAGAAACAGAAATTCTTCCATGCAAGACCCTTACTTTCCATCCACAGTTCCTCCATCTGATCTTTTCCATAAAGTCAGATTAATTTTGATCTCTCATCAGCACACAAGATGAGGCAATGATCTGTGTGATGATGAACTCTTAGCATCTTCAGCTGAGAATAGAGGCTGTGAGCATCTGGAGGTAAGGAGAGGGGAGAAAATTTACTCAATCAGCAGCAAGCTGTAGCATCTCCAGCTGGGCATGGGTGGGCTCTACAGTAGGCACCACCCAGACATAAGCTGGCCTAGGAAAGCATTTTTTGTGTGTTTTAAATGGTTCTAAAACTGAAATACTGAAAGGCACTAGAAATTCCTAATTATGTTTATGTTGATAACACACCATATTTTTTGTGTCATTCTTAGCTAAAAATCCTTATCATTTTTTTATCTTATCTTGGTTTAAAAAATGTGCTTTTCCTGTACCACACTGAATCATATCTGCTGTTACAGAAATGTGACTAAAAATATGACCTGGAAACATAGATATCAAATTACATAGATGCTTAGAGTGATGACTGACAACCAGACACTATTGTAACTAAATACAACTATTGTAAATAAATCCATGTTGATTGACACATTTATTTTAATTCATGAAAATTAATTTAATTTGCGACAAGCCTTTAAAGAAGCAACATTTGTTACAGATTTCACGTGGAGCAAAGCAGGAAAACTGAAACTAAAAGCATTCTGCAACCTTTTGTAAGCTTTTGTCATCTTAAAAGACAAGCAAGTGCCCATTCTGCTCACACACTTAAGCAAGAAGAATTCAGTCATCATGACTCATCTCATCCTCTACACCTTCTTGAGTTCACTCTTGAGCATGAACTTCAATACATGCAGCCAGCTTCCTATTTTTTGTAGTGTAGCACTGAAAGGAAAAGATAACTATTACAGCAGACCTGGAAATACAGCTAATATTCATGTAGACTTACATATAAATCATGCTTATTCACTCATTACATGTTCAGCTGAAAATATAGATGTTTTCCACTGCATTCTTTGTTGTACAATTTCACAGCAATGACAGAAGACATGGAAATGCCCTTTCCTCTCTGTCTTCACATTCAAAAAAGCAAGCTTCTCTAACAAAATAAACAAATCATAATTTTGCATTTTTGTCAGCTTCAGTGCTTAACACGTGGCTTAAACATGATGCCATGTAATGGAGCAAGCTGTATTATGATCAAAGTATATTATAGTGCCAATCTCTGTGGAGATTATGTTGTAATTCGCATTCCAACTGATTGTCTTTGCTACAACTGGTTTTAACTGCGAATTGCTAAAATTAATGTTTGACCTGAGGTGTCCAAAACCTGACCAATTTGAAGGAGTTTTTAATGGATTCATCTAGTATGATGCATGCTACCCTATGCCAGTTTTCAAGATCTTGCTGCCGAGGACAGGAGTTCAAACCTTTCCAGTCTAAAGGCTTTTGATCTTTGACTCGGGACAGTCAATTCCCCCCTCCACACCTGCTCCCCCTCACCTCCCCACACACTAGTTTATTATTGAAAAAAGGTTTAACAAGTCTTGTTGACAGGTTTTAGAGCTTTTCAGCCTGTGGCAGACACCTGGCATGGATAAGGTTGGCTTAGATTTCAAACATGCTAAAAAATAGTGGAGATTCCCAGTCTTCTTTGCTGGGAAATCTAAGTAGCTCCTGCTGCAATGCTGTATCATACTGTATCATCATATTGTCATTGCTTCTCTGTTCTGTAGGTATTTGGACCATGGTTTTTTATCCCTGCTCTCAACCATAAAGAAACCCCAAAGAAAACAAAGCAACCAACCAAACAAAACCCCCAAACAACAAACCAAGCTACATCTCTATCAAATGTCAGGCTCAATTTGTATCAAAATGTATTTGATAAATAATACATGAACATGTATTTTCCTAAACAAAATAGTAGGCTTTTTTGACATTGTTTTCCATACTTTGAAAAGTATGGAAACAACAGATTTGGGAGACAATGTGTGGCTACTATGACAGTGTCACACAAAAGGAAGCTGGGTTAAATGCCCAATCACTTTATTTGCGGACAAAAAAGTCTTTAGATTCATCATTCGCTGAGAAAAGCACTTATTTTTTCTTCTTTTTGAATTGGTCTCTAAGCAGGATTAGAGTACTCTTAAAGCCATTTTCTTTCTAGAGTGTGTATTCCATCACAGTGTTCCAGTTCTCAACTTGCCCCTGGCTGTATGCGCCTTTTCTGCCAGATCCTTCCTGAGGAGCAGCACCGCTCAGTCCACAAAGAGCTGGCAGACAGGGAATGGGGCCTGGGCACTTTTGCCAGCTGGCTGATCAGCTGAGGGACAAAGACAATAGCTTATCTATGCTTGCTCTGGTCAGCTCCCAAGACATTCTTGTTCTTCAGATTGGCATGACCCCTGGCTCAGTGCCAGTTTTATCACTGTACTGCTGTTCTACGTACACACAGTTTCTTTTTGCTATAGTTATTCATCATTTTTGCATCATTTTACTTTTATTTGTGGTGGCCATCTAAATCACTGCTGCCTGTTTTCTGCATTATTAGCAGCAGTCTTAAACTACTGTCAGCTGGACCTTGTTAAGCTGCAGCTTTATTCCATCAGCCTTTATTCTACAGAGACCTCATTGCCTACACATTCCCTCTAAACTCTCTAAACATAAAAGGAAACCAAGACCTCACTCTAGGCATAAATCTCAGCAACTGAACATCTGTGTTTAATGCTCTTGATGCACCCTTCTAAAAGATAGCTGCAGGTGGTTTTGTCAGTATAAGTTTTTGCACTTGTCTGTACATAATCTTTCTAAAGCCCAGATTAACCAGTTTTTGCTTGTTTTTTTTTTTTTAATCTATTAAAAATTAACTAGTTAGAGAGGTGAACTAATTAAAGAAAATAATGAGCCATACCCGTATCAGTTCAATGTATTTGGAATTTTTTTGGAAATGGAATAACCATCAACCTGAAAGTTAGAATGTAAATGTTGCTAATTCCATGAGCAGCAGTGGGCAAAAAAAGTGCCATCTGGTTTAATGTCTGCTATCAAGATTATTACTTGATAATTTTCAAAGTATTGCCAAGAGAGTGCATAAAACTGTCACTGAGTTGCATATTTAGGTTCACCATTGTTCTTCCAACTGGAGTACTTGGAGTGCAGTTACAATCTTTATCTTGCTCTCCATCTTACCATGGTAACATGAGTTATGTAGCAAATCTTTCTACTTCCAAGTACCTTATTTTCTGAATACTCTGTTTATGTCAGAGATAATATTTTCAGGCTGTACTGTTTATATGATTCACAAGCAACTAATTCATCATAGGTATCTTGTAGTCCAGTCATGATGAAAATTGTTGTAGCCTAAAATGAAGTGCTGATTTTCTATAAGTACCTATTTTTGTTTATTCAATGTCCCTTTTTAATATTTTCTCCTGGTAAGACATTCTACTAAAGAAATTTAACTTTTTGAAACATCTTTTTAAGATACCCTGTTAAGTTTACAAACCAGACACTAATTATTAGTCTATCAGTTAATATACAGAAACAAAAAATACCTGACTACTTCAGAAATTATGTGATCTGCAGTTTGTTCTCTTGTTTGTTTAATCTAATCCTAATGTAACTAATGGTGTTGATCTCAATGATTTAAAGGATGTCTATTTGCTTTCATCATAGCAGTAGTTCTCAAATATTAACCCTGCCTCAAACATTCACACCAAAGAATCCAGTTCTTGGCAGAAGGAAATCACTTAAAAAACAGAGAGTTACAGATTGTATGTATAGAAGTTCAATTTAGAACTGAAGGTGTTTATTTAAAATGTCCCAAAGCTACAGTTGACATTACTTCCTTTTTCGGAACCTAGTGAACACTCTGTCTTACGTGTGATCACGTGTGTGCTAGAGATCAGAGGGCTTTTTTATCAAAATTGGTTCTCAGATGCGTATAAAGTTTTAGCAACCATAAACGGTCTTTTCAAAAAGCAGCTTGTCCCATGACATGTATGGATACCAAGCAAGTTTTTTTTTCTTTTTGTTCTTGTTCTCCTAAATGAAAAATTTTCTGCTGGCAGCCTCCTATAAAATACTTCAAAGAAGTCTCAAGTCCTTTTTTTTTTCCCCAGATGACCTAGTATTCTGCTTCTTCTCAGAAAATTAGTCAAGGTTTTCATTGAGAAGTGTGCAAAACAGCAAATCTGATTTTTTTTTTAAACCAATAGTGTATTTCAAGAGTCTTGATTTTATTTTCAATGATTTTTTAGTTTATATTTCTAAATTACAATTAAGATATATCTATAAAGGGGTAAAGCCTGCAGAAACTTCATTAGATTTGGAAAACTACAAGGCTGAAAAAAACCTGTCTCGATACAATTTAAGTTATACTTAAGTTCTGCTTAGTGTCAAACATATGCATAGTGTAGGAAAGCTGAGATTCATGCCTCAGAGCTCACATGGTCCAGTGCTCTAGCAAATGACTGCTGAAAGAGCAAAGACTGCAGGTTACGTGCACAGATTTGGCACATCCAGGAGTGGGAGCTTTTCCCATGTCTCTCATTTGCTGAATCGAAACCCATAACATCCATTGCTCTCTTAACCTCTCTGATTAATATGCCAGCATCTGCTGCCTGTTCTAGATAGCCTGAATTCTAAGCATGTGTTGTTACTTTGGTGGGTATTTTTCAGTGGACTTTTTTGCACAGTATACGTGACTGAAACTGTGGTTTTGCTTAGTTAGGAAATAATGCTCTACTTGAAAAGCCAAGCATTCAACATTATTAAAAGCCAGAAATGAGGCTGTCCATCCAGCTTTAATTTGTCACTACACATGTGCCAGTCATTAATGGCACGACTATATTTTTTCCCTGTGCCCAGCTCTATTCATGGTAGTGCAGTATGCTTAGAGAATCCAACATCTGTTCACTATTTTTATCCTTGTTCCTTAACTAGTGGCTACACCATGGAATGAGTGCAGAATTATTTATTTCCTCATGATCCTTTCCAGAGCATACTAGGGTGCAAATGGTGTCCAAATGAATCATGAACTTTAATTATCATATGGCTGCTATGAGATGAAATCCATCATTATCTCCATTTGATGTCTGTGAAAGTCGAACAAAATCCTCTCTGGATGCCACACAGGGAGCTGATGGCAGAACTGGAATTTGGGACCCAATCCAGTTCTCATTCTCCTGGATGGAACCATTTTCCTCTGGGAAGTGCTGAGCAGGCTTGACTCTCATTGACTTTGCAGTTTTGAGCATTCATTATGCCTGTTTGCAATCACAGCACTGGCAATCTTAAAAAGCTCAACCAGAAGATAAAAGCACAAATACATACAGTGGTTCTATGCCTGAAGGAACAAAAGAAAATGCCTCATTTAAGCAGGCTTTTTGATTGAATGATGAAACTGTACAAAATAGCATATTTTTGTTGTCCTAATGCTTCCTCCTTCTCACTTTGAAACCCACATTTCGTCCTTGTGTCTTCTTCAGTGTACTCACTGGGGAAGACACCATCTGTGATAGGGATGGCACAGAGCTGCACTCAGGATGACTGACTGCAGTCAGGCCAGAACTGGTGTGACCACTCATGAACTGGAGCACTGCAGACCAGCTGAATGCAGTATGGACTGTTCCTGTAGTGAGATTTGGGCATGCAGCATAGATCCAGTTCCTTACTTCTCTGGAAGTTATTGGGACTTAATTAAGGCTGGAAGCCTCCTACATATGACTGAAATTTATGAACTTGTTCAATGCCTGTTATTTGAAGGAGAAATGGGCAAATGAACATGCAGTCCTTGTAAATGTATAGACTATCTTTCTTGAAAAACCATGAGCAATTTCTATTACCTACAAAAGAAAAACAATGTCCAAGAGAAGTGTTTCTAGTTCTGAGAAAGCAAAAATACTTAACAGATCTATACGAGGTTTTGCTCTTTCAGTGTCTTTTAGATGAAGGCTGGTCAGATATTTGCAGGGATAATAGCAGTCAAAAATGTTTGGATAGGTAAATCAAAATAATTTTCTTTCAACTGTCATGTTCTTAAACTAGACAATAGAGTGCTAATGTATTTCAGACACAAAGAAGTACATAAATTGGTTTGAAAAGTCTGGAAACGAAAAGATGTGCACTTTCATACCAGTGCCTGGGGTCATGCAATTTCTTTAGATTTTCTGACAAAATATCCCTCTTGGATCATATAATTGAGCTCAGTTAAACACAGTAAAGAATGAAAGTAGTATATCCTATGATAATTGCTATGTGATGAATGCATGCTGATTGTCCATTCTTTTGCTAAAATGCCCTCCTCAGTATGTTCTGGAGGGCATATTTTTCATAGGAATTTCAGAAAGTAGAACCATTTCATGGGCTTGTCTAGAATGTGCATTTATAGCTAATTAGCCAAACCTTCATCTTTTTGGAAGCGGTTAATTTGGCTTGATGTGGTATATGCCCCATAGAATTTTCAGGTGAGTTTTAAAACTAGATCCTACGCGCTTTGATCTGTGGGCACTTTGGGTAATGTGATTGCATGCAGAGAACCTCTGGCCTTTAGTGAAGATTAGCAATCACCAGAACAAGTCTTTGTGAAACACATGCACTGAAGTCTGGTGGGCTTCCTCCCACTTCATTACTGACTAGCATGCGTATTTGCTGTCTGTCTCATGCTGTGTTCACTTCAAATAGTTCATGATGATCAAAACACGCCACCTAATTATCAAGAGAATTCAGTATTTCTTGGGCCATTAGAGACTGCTCGAAGTTTGGATGACAACTCACCTTTTCTACCTGCCCTAAGTCATCACTGCATTACACCAGTGTTTTCCATTTTGCATAGTCCTCACTCCATGAGAACTCTGAACAGCTGTGAGAACAATTATTGGGGAGTTTCTGATAGCTGGTACAATATTTTAAAGAGTCCAAAAATTAAATACCTAAATTGTTGGGTTTTAAGTTCATACAGCCCATGTATAAAGACTGAAAGCAGAGATGGTAGCATATGTGTGGCATATAATTAAACCTCTTTAATGACACCCACAGAGCTCACAGAGTGGATAAGCACCCCACAGCAGTTGAAGTATTTACAGTTACAAGGGGAAATTACTGTCATTGTAAACCCCAAGAACTTGCAGCCTACTTGCCCATAGAGAAGACACCAAGGAGGGCAATTCTCCAATGCTGTGAACTTCACAATCTAAACAAGGCTAATGGGCAAGTTGAACAGAACTATAAAATTATTCTAACCTGAAGAACATTGTCTATTAATCTCTTTTGTTTTGGATTGTATTTCACAAATGAAAAATGCCTCACTTTCTTGAGTGAATTGGGCTCATGGATATAATATTATAAGGGAAAAGACAAAATGTTCCCAAAAAATTTAAGGAGCATATTGTTTCTAGGAAAATCATGCAATAGGCATGGAAGTATTTGAGAACATTTCCACATGGCATAACATGCTCCTAGGTTGTTCCAGGACAGCTCTCCCTATTAGCAGTGAAACAAATCCATTCTACAGATAATGAACAGGACGCGGCTGTCCTTTCTGTTTTGTTCCCCTTTCTGTGAAGAAGGACAAGCATGACTAGGAATGACTTCTCTTGTTGAGCTGCAAATATTGTTTAATATATTCTTAGTTGCCTGACAATGAGTTTCTTGAATTACAGGGTTGCTGTGAAATGTAATGAGCAGACTGTGCAGATAAGAACTTCACACCAGCAGATCTGGTTTCATTATTATGTAATCATTCATTTCTACTCCGCAAGCTTTTGCTTGTACACCATGTTCTTCAGTTTTGACACCCTTAAATTAAAAGCAGGCCTGCAGGGACCTACTTATATTTAATAATGATCCCAATAAGATGAATCTTGCAAGGCACAAGAAGAATATATAGAAGTGTAAACTTTTTTCTCACGTTCCAGTTCTTCTCTGTAAACTAATCACATTTCCTCATTTAACTTGTTAGAATGTGTAGTTATTTGATTGAATCAATTACTCCCTTAAATCTAAAGAGTGATAATCCTTGTTCTTAATTTAAAACTGCTTAGACTACAATTTTCACAAAACATAAAGATACCATGTCTAATTGCAGAGGCATAAATCATTACTTTTATGACTCAAGGCTCCTGTTCTCAGAGGAGTTTTTACACTATTTTTGAAGTTCACTGTAGGGCTGGGTTATGATAATTTTTCATTCACTGTGTCACATTTCTTTCCAGTAATCTGACACCTTCTCACTATGATCTGACTTACAGAACACTGAAGCACCAATGACATATCTAATTATCATGGACATTAACATAGCACATTGTCACTTCATTACTTGTGTTCAAAGTTTATGTGCATGTCTGGCTGTTGAACTGTAGTCAAGAGACAGACAAGGAGAGCCATAATATTGCTAATCAATTTTTAATGTTAGAACTCTCAGGCAGCGATAATTTTTCAAAATTCTGAAAGAGGTGAAAGGAAACTTTTGCCTAAGAATTATGAAATATAGAAAATTAGATATTATTTTATAAACCTCTCATTTCTATGATTCTTTTTTGCCCAAGAACAAAATGAAGTTCACATAAAAAGCAATTGTAACTGTAACGACACTCCAGTTGTCTCCTATCTTTTCCATCCTTTGTCCCGAAAGTATTATGACAGTTTTAATTTTTTTTAGACAATTTTGAGTTATTTTAAGTACAAAGTTCAGATATTTTTTCCTACTTACTAACAATTTAGACAAAGACATATCCCCACACACACTAAAAAAGACATAAGATCTCTAGAGAGGAGGAAGATTCTGCTTTTATGATCAACTGTAGCAAAACCAAATCATTAGCAAAGCCAACACATTTATAACTTCTTATTGTGCCCATCAGACAAAAAAAGTGTTCTTTGTCCTGTGTTTTCTAAAGGGAAGACACCAACACTTCTGTTTGATTAATGGAGATCTTTCCTCTTATTGTGCCTCCCTGACATTCTTGTCATTGACTAAAATGGAAGAAGAATCTTCTGTTGATGCAAGGTCAGCCATTGCTGGGCTAAACACCTCTCAGGTAGAAGTGCCTGAGCATAGCATTTGAACAAATAATTTGACTTCTTAAGGGATAACGTCTAGTTTTGTAGCTGTCAGGACAAATAGTTCACAATTATTCTGAGAATGACTGATCAACTATGTTTTTGCTGTTTTTAAAGGCTGACTTAACTTTTGCAATGCACTATGAAGGTTAAAGCTGGATCTGAGTCCTAAGGATGTGTCCAGACTGAACACTGCTTGTTTTGGGGGTAGGTGTGGTGTGAGCTCTGCAGGGTAGCGGTGTCAGCTGGTGCTGCAGAGCTGTGTCACCTTACTGGGTAACACTGTGCAACCAGGCTCCCTTGGCAGAGGGAACCGTGTAGAAGGAAGACAACTTTTGTCAGCTCCTCTTAGGTTATCTCTATGGCTGATGCAACCAGACCCACGGGGAAGCTATTCATATAGGCTTAGTTTCCACTCAGGAACTTGGCAGAAAAAGCCTTATTCACAATTCAAAAATTTTGGTATAGTTTCTTCCACCAAAATCTGGGTGTGTGAAACAATAAGGGCTGTCACTCTAACCATGTATTCATAAAGTATTTTCTGTATGTCTCAAGCCATCTGTTCTGATAAGTTTTTTTCCCACCTGTTTGTCAATTCAGATCAAAGCATTGTGATCGTTCTTATTTATAATATTACCCCAGTTCTCCCTAGCCTGTTAACATCTACCATGCAAATTAGTTACAGCAGTAGAGTCTCTGTAGTGCAAGCATGAGATCTTTGTCACACCACTCCCAAAAGATAAGGGGTGTGCAAGAGCAACTCAGCTGCCTCTGCCCTGCACACCTGGAGGGGAGCTCTGGGGAGCCACAGCAGCCACTCCACTGAGAAAGAGGCAGGAGCTGGAGTCAGTGCAGCAAAGGACTCCGAATCTTAGGAAGCCATTTTTCCAGTGGGGCTGCACTACACAAAGATGAGAGTCAGAGAGCTATATCAGGTCATTCATTGCCTTTGGTTTCAACTCTAACATTTCTTAAATTTTTGAATAAAATTGCCTGCCGCATACAGTGAGAATAAATATTTGGGCCTTTTTAAAAATTTTAAAGTATCTCCTGGACTTGGAAAACACAAGAAAAATATTTTATTAAGAGGATAAAGAGTCAATATGCCACAGGCACTTCAAAGCAAAAGGGGAGCTAAGACATGACAAGAAACTAGTATCAGATAAATGAAGCTGAGATTTTCTGAAAGAGGGGAGGGGCTGAAAGGATTTAATGGAGATGCAGACTATAATCTAAATCCTATCTAGGCAGCCTTTGCACTGAGCACTGAGCTAAATAAGCTTTGGATCATGACTAAAGAGACAAATTGTGTATCAAGTAACCCTCATCAAGAGTTTTTACAAAGGCATTTTGATCCACTTAGTGATTAAGGTCACCCAGCAACATCCCTTCCTTTTTTGGAGTTTATTTTGCAACATACTGTGCATGTCTTACTGAGAACTCAAAAAATGCATCTAAAAATGATCAGGAAATTGCAATGAACACCTTGAAGACCTGGAACTCAGGAACAGTCAACAAATAGAGCAATAACAGCTGAGATGTTATCCGGCTGATCCTTTCACATATGAATTTATGAGTTTTCAAAAAGCTACAGTGATGTAACAAAGTTTGCAGTGCAGGTCTGAAGAAAATTTAGCAGCAGGACACAGCCGTGTGTTGTAGCCACGGGATAGTCACAATGTTCAAGGTTAGGCAGCCCCCATGCATCTTGAGGTGAGTACCATGTATAAATGCATTCTGGTGCTTTTGTAATGTTGCTGCTTTTATTTTTAAGAAGCTTGCTGCTAAATCTTGTAGTCATGAATGATACTAAGAGACTGGATTTTTTTTTTTTTTTTTTAATCACTGGAAAGAATCTTACAATTATTAAATAATACAGCTCTGAGCAAAAATAAGTCAATTCAATATGGAAATATTTTCATGCAGTTTCATTCCTCTCTCCTAACCTAAGGGAATCACAGTTTAATAAAGTGAAGACTTAATTCAGTTTAATAAAAGTGAGTATGATAAAACCTTAATGTAATTATGAAAATAAGGTCAAAATACAGTAGTTTTAATCTGGAGTGGCTGCCTCATAAGAGCAAAATGAAAGCTAGACTCAATTTTAAACATACTGAGAAAGGCTCTGAAAATACTTGATCATGCATGTAAATGTTAGGCAAGAGAAAATGTTTGGTCCCTCTTCAGTGTGATAAAATTTATTGTTATATTAAGTCCAACGGCACTTGGAGGATGGGCATTCCATGGGATCCCTGAGCACAGTGAAGGGAATGCTCTCCACCCAAGAGGCAGAAAGAGAAACAGGATTATGAAGGATTGTTGTTCTCATTTGATAGAAGATGAACTGAACACCAGGGGATATTACTTGCACAAAGTCAGTTATCAAAAGAGAAAACAGTACTAAACTGGATTTTCAATTCATTTCAGGTTGGATAAATTGACAATTTTTTCCCAGTAAATTTTTAAAATCTCATTTTGAGGGTTCTGAGTACTTAGAAAATTAAGTAAAGAAAATTTAGGTTATTTAAAAGATCTTTACATAAGAAAGTCAAACCATTTAACCATCAGAATGTTAAAAAAAGTACTAGCACATAGAGGATTAAGAGTTTCCTGAGAAAGATGATATAAAATGCTTTGAGGCTGGGTTTGTTTGGCTTTTTATTTTTTTTTTTTTTACCCTAAGTATTTCTGTTTGCTTTTCTCTCTTGGAACAAAAAGCATAATGGTTAAACCAATATGTGTTTATAACATAGATATGAACTCAAATCAAATATATTGGAAGAAAAGGCATGCTTATTTGTGAAGAGGTTGTAAACTTCAGAGATAGGAGCTAAATGTGGCACCAGTGTGGTACTGACCCTGGGCTCCAAGGCTGTCTTACAACCCTGTTTTTTCTGCAAATTTCAAGTCTTATGCATGCATTACCTGAAACTCTATATTATTAATTTTTAGATAGGAAGGACTGAGAAAGTATCTAAGAAATTAGTTTTGGATGGAAACAAACAAGTTAAAACTCTAAGAAATTAATATTTCTGTTTTGATTAAAATTTCATGAGAAAGTAGTTGCTCCTAAAGTGTTTTTTCTGTTCATTATCAGTATAATTTTACAACAATGACAACGTAAGCATAGGCAATACAATAGAATGGAGAACTTCTTGATTCAGGACCTTAAGTGAAGGTTTCTTGTATTATTTTGTATTGCAAGGTGAGTCACAGCCAAGGACTCATCAGGATATGGATATTTTTTATTAAAAAAAAAAAAAAAAGGTTCACTTGCTAAGTGACTAGAGTTAGGAAATAGAGAGATTTCTCTACCTATTGTTACTGGTCTTCTATGTCTTGAACTTGTCCTCGCCAAATCACATAGCCTGGTGCATCATATGGCTCAGAAGGAAGGAGGTGGCCAGAATTAAGCAGCAGATTTCAGCATGATACCTCCTATATGCTGCATTTTTCACCTAAATACCTCATGAAGTTCATTCAACAGGAAAAAATCCCTGGCAATGCTTTCTGTGAGCAGCTCCTAACACCTGCTGAAGAGGAACCCTTGAACACACTGCAGCATCTGTTTGTCTTTGGTCTTCACCTTTTGGAAAAATAATAGAGCACAGTAGAAAGTAGTACTAGTAGTTACTCTGTAGAAACTAAAAATTACCACTAGCAGTGCTCCTTCTAGCTGAAAATTCCCAGCTACTTACACAGAAGGTTATAAAATCTCCAGTCTTCCCTGTAGCCTCACCTGTTGGGATGCTCACAGGAGCAGGGCAGGGTGTGGATCTGTGCTTCCCAGGAGGGCAAAGCACATTCCAGTCTGGCCACTTCTGGATATTGCTGCTGGGTACCTGCCTCCAAGTGCAATCACAGGCATGGGCTGAAGTCGCATCTTCACACCCAGAACAGAAGCTGGCTATGATTTCGTGTTTGAACTGGAAGCTACCTCATGCTGTTCAGAATCCTGGGGAGTTAAAGGGTGGGGGAGAAACAGGCAGGGAATTGTTTGCAGTAGTAACCCTGAGGAGGGCTGTGGTAAGCATTTCATCCAAGCACAAGGAAAATCAGGAGTTTCTGAGAGCTGTTTTTCCTTGAGAGCAGGTTGATGCAGGCTGGTGTCTGCGTAGCCCATCCACAGCTGCTGGGTTATGCTGTTCTCTTAGTGCTGCCATTTCCTGTCTCTTCCACATGCGGTGGATAATTTGTCATGCCAAGCTTTGTTTCCTGGGCCTGCCTCCCTCTTTAATGTCTAATGTCTCTTGAGTCCAGGAGCTTCATATCAATCTGGCCACAATTTCCAGGACTTCAGCCTCTTGGAGGACTTTAAAATCCTGTAGTGTCAAAAAAAAGAAAAAAAAAAAATCCACATAATAGGTTCCATAAAGTAAAATATTTTCAGACTCTCAGTGTAGAAGAGTGTATCTGATGAACAAGACTGGTGTATGTAGGTATGTCATGCAGGTCACAGCACCCGCTGAATTCTGAAATCAGTAACCGAATTCCTCTGGACTGAGAAAATAATTGGCTTGCTCTTGGCATCAATAGTTTCAGAAGCATGGAAATGCACTGAAATATCTACCTCTTCTGGGGAGAGAAGAGAGTTTTAAACCAGAGACAACTGGAAATCTTGGAGGTTGAGTAAGCATAATTAACTTCTAGCATTTTGCTGGAATTTGCAGCATTTGAGCACTTCCAGATTCTATCTGTATTTTTCTCCAGGTTTCTGCTACTATCCAGGTCATTCTGACACCTTTGAACTTGAAATTATTGTGAAATGTAAGGACTATTGTTTTAAATTAAAATGATGCAAATGAGATAAGGCACAGACAGTGCCTGAAACTAGGGCCAGTGCCTGAAAAGAGCAGGCACTAGGCAAACCACCATCTGCACAGCCTGAAGAATAATAACACTGAAATGCTAATCTATGGATTGGTGTTTCTATCTGCTGTGGCTTCCAGCAAGCTTTCACTGAATTTTTTGCTGCAGCTGATCCCTATTGTCATGTATACTTTAAAAATGCCAGTGACTGAGCAGAATAAATTTTTGCTTTGTGCATGGCACTAAAATACACAGAAAATTAGAGAGAATCATGCTTCCACTACCACTCAGGTGCAGTTTTGTGTTCCTCTAGCATATGCATTTTTGCATTTCTTGAGTTTTACAATCTCAAACCAACCAATTTCAAGGACTAAGAAACTCCATGAGCCAATCTGTTAATATTTTTTTCTTATAAAAGCAAAATTAAGGAAAATACCACCTTGTTTTTTGGTATATGCCTGTGAGGAGTTTCCCAAGCAGTACCTTGGTGTTGGCTAAGTACCATCATGGGGCAGGAGCCATCCCCAAAGTTGTTCCAAGTATGACCAGCCTGTGTTGGAGAATAAGGTATTTTAACTGCAGATGTTTAAGCTGTGCTGTTCCAGTATCATTCAGGGCCAGGTATTAGATCTGATTTATTCTCTTTAGCATCCCTGTAGCCACTGGGGCTTCTGTGTACAGCAGCACACGTTGAGCTGGAGCTGCAGAAGCTTCCCCCCTTCCTGCTGCTGACTGACACTTGGACCCAACAATCGTCTTTGTCACATTTGCTGCATTCTGCAAACAGCCTGATTGCAGCCTCTGTACTCAGAACACCTCTGACCTGCTCCATGTGAAGTGAATTTGAAAGATCATACAGTACCAGGTACCCCAAAAGCAAATTCCTTGGTATTGATAAACTATGCACTTGGGAAGAAGCAAGATCAAGCCCACAGCAATGTCTCAACCTCCTATCAGAGAGGCTCATCTGCAAGGAGAGCTCTTTAATGCTGAGCTGCCTTCTCACCTGCAAAAGCCTTTATCCTTACTGGAATGTTGGTATGCTTCTGAGAAACAGCCTCCACGCTCAAGAAAAAATTGTCCTTTGGGGTAACATAGATGGAAGAAACATTATTAAGAATGTTAGCAGGGATGAACTCAGACTGTGGATTCCTCCAAATAGTCTTATCAAAGCAGATTGTGTGCAAAAATGAATGGCCTTCTTTATTTAAAAAAAAAAAAAAAAAAAAAATCACCATGCTGAGCTTTTAAAAAAATGTCTTAATGATTTTAAGACCTATATGTAATTGTGCCTATGTTTGGAACTGCTTTTCAAAAAATACTGATCAATAAATCATTAATAAAAATGGCAGTTCAAATGCCACTGTTAATTGTATGCTTTGATCTGTGACCTTTGCATATTAATACTGCAGTCCATGGAGCTGAAATCCAAAGGACAGCTTTTGACAGCTGGTTTTGCTCAGTTTAGGGTCAACTGGTACTGCTCTTTATAAAAACCTATTGAGACCGTTGCCATTGCCAATCCTCCTGTGAAATATTGTCCATCTAACAAAAGCTAATTTTGTTTTGTTTTGTTGCTTTTTGGTTGTTTCATTGAGGTGTTTTTATGCTTGCTTTTATCTAAATACCAAAATAGTGGACTGGCTGAATTAAAAAATGAATGATTTAACTGGGTCCAAATTACAGCACATAATTAAAGCACACTTGCCTTCACTTATTCTAGCACTAAAATATAAGGTGGTAATAGTTTTTTCTTTTGCTAAAAGGGTTCTAGAATTATTTCAGCCAAATGATATAAATAAAGTTCAGTTTTTACAATAAAAAGAGAATGAAAAATGTATTTCTTTCTACTATGATGCAACCTGTAGACTCAGTATCTTACGATCAGGTTCACATAGCAATTTGGAAATACAATGAACAGTACCTGGGTGTTTCAGCAGTTCTAAGCTAATCTCCAGAAGCAATAACATCATCCTTCATTTTTGCAATACCCTCCTCTTCTTTCTACCCTGGCCATTTTCTTGTTCTCAACAGGTGTTCTAGCTAATAACCTGTCAATTGTGTAATTATAAATCCCAATCACCAAATGTTTACACAAAGATTTTAAAAATCTTAGTGTTTCTCATGTCTCATAGTTTTTATCAGAATGTTTCCCTCTGCAAAACCCACACAGTCCCCCTGACCTCAGCACCAGCCATTCTATCATAAATGTATAAATAGAAAACTGCTGTTGCAGATGGTGAGAAAGGTACAGCAGATGCTGCTTTTGCTCTGATTGAAAATGTGGAGGAAGGAAACCATGGCATAGTGGGAAGATACAGGGCTTGGTACAAGGCTTTGCCTACAGATGATAAAGGAAACACAAAGCTTTAAAACTACAGCTTTCGTCCAGCACAGGCAGATGCAGATTAACAGCCAAACCACTCTAAATTAAAACACTCCTGTAGTTTATTGATGCAAAATGAAGGTAGCTCCTCAGTACTGAGGAACATTCCATATGGATAGTTTTGAATGAGCTGAAGGTTCATCTTGCTCAAATTAAGCAAGAGGCATAGTTCCGAGAAGTTTCCCCTGGAGAAACAAGCCTATGCACATTCAGATTCTGGATAAATGCATGAAGCTTCGCAATTAGATATTTTAATGGAACAGACTGTGCTTCACTTGGCCTGGAGGCACGGAGTCTTCTTTTGCTTGCTTATCCTTTCATGTAATTTTTTAAGATATGATGTGTCCTGTGATATAAAAAAGTGGTGATGTATGTCTCTATGCAAGACACTTTACTTATTGCAGAATTCTCCCTATCTCATCCTGACTTACAAGTGACTGACTGGCATGGAGCTTTTAATGAAATATTTACTAAGGAGGAAAACATATCCCTTTGTCAGTTCTAGGTCCCACTTGCCTTCATTAAACAGCTGTTCTCTCTGCTATGTTCAGAAGAGAGACATTTAATAAACACTAAGGAGGTGTGAAGTTTGTGGTCATGACCACGTGGCTACTTGCAAAGCTCTGGGCTTATTGCATGCTGTGACCAAAGCCTGATTTTATTAGTCCCCACATTTACAGTCTCTTTCTGTTTAGCTTCTTGTTTACCAAGAGAAGAACCATTAAAACCATGTGCTTGATGGTGTCTTTAGAACTTTAGGACTGTGCCTTTGGACAGTATTCCTTTGCCAGAAATTTGTGATATTCATTACCTTTCTGGGAAAAAAATTATTCATTATCTTTTTCAGTGGTGTGGTGTCATAGCAAAATGGCACTGGAAACAGGGCAATGGTAAAAGGAACAGTTGCCTTCAGGACAAACTTAGGAAATAAATATTAGGTATTAAATTAACTCACAACAAGTTTCCAGAATTATTAAAAACCAATAGGTGGAAAACATGATCACCTGTGTTTGCAGTCTCCCTATTAGTGTGGGAGGCAATGTATTGCTGGGTACATTGTGGCCTAAATTTGGAAAGAAGCTGCAAGTCTTGTTGGAAGAGATACCTCCTGTGCTGTGACAGTAAGGCAGGAGATATGCTTAG
Organism: Regulus satrapa; assembly: GCA_013396955.1. Classification (NCBI taxonomy): domain Eukaryota; kingdom Metazoa; phylum Chordata; class Aves; order Passeriformes; family Regulidae; genus Regulus; species Regulus satrapa. The sequence goes on along the minus strand of VWZN01013922.1, from coordinate 116,223 downwards.
AGCTAGGATGTTTATAGAATTCACTCTGGCAAAGTTTCTGTGGATAAGGCAACAGTTACTGAAGGGATTGCCATATTCTCTGCAGGCTTCATGCTTGTGCCAGTTTGAATAATTTAATATTATTTGAATAGGTCTTTAGATGCATATTGAATCTCTGTGTCTGTGTGTGTGTGTGTGTATGAACAGATATTTTTATCTTACTGGAGACTTAATACTTTGGCAGTTAGCTCTCAAGTGCTTGGGAGCACAGCCAAGATAATACTTTCTGAAATCTTTTTGAAGTTTTGCTTTTTTGAACTGTGAAAATGCTTCTTTTTTTTTTTTTTT
>VWZN01013922.1:75472-95044 GCA_013396955.1 Regulus satrapa | reverse complement strand
GACAAAATTGCCTTGAGCATTGAACCCAATATTCTATGTAAATTAGAGCACTGCTTTAAATGTATGATGAAAACTGCTACACAAAATATAGGAATACAATTCTGTCTTGCCAGGGCAGAACCTGATGATACTTAGAGGTGTTGTGAGTGAGTTCAAGTCCAGAGCTGCCTTTCCAACTCTCTGTCTAGCCACTGGTTTATGTAAAATAAATGTAACATATTAATTGCCATCATAAGTTACTCTAATGCAGAAGTTAAATATTACTTTATCTGAGTTACACATAGGCTTTCTATTTTATAATGACCCTATTAATAATTGGGGTATTTTTCTCTTTTTTGAATTGAAATTTTAGTATTATACAACTGGTAATGTAGATGCAGTAGCTATGCCTAGGCTGAGTACCTTGTGATGAGATCCTGATTTCCATCCACAGGATCTCCAGGTTAGGATCAGATCTTTGGGCAGGATCAGAGGTTTGCGGCCCTCCTCACCTCTCTGCTCTGGTCACCCAGACGGGGAAAGCTGCAGCTAGGACTGGGATCATTCACTTTATGTTTGTGCTGCCACAGAAGTGGATTGCTGCTAGCCTCATACTTGGTCCTAGGGGTAGGGAATTACTTTCAAATCCAACAGGTCAGATATAGCCAAATATCTCAAAGTAGATTTATTAACTTTGAGACTTAAAAATAATTTTAATGTAAATAGGTGATTTTGTACAGCTGTGAATTTGAGGGGACTGGGGGGATGGTGAGAGAAATGGTCAGTGCCTTGCTTCAGTGTAGTTGAAGTTCCTCAGCTTCAGCATGTATCACAGGTCTAACCTACCTAGCTCAACAGAGGTGTGAGAATATTACACTGATAATGTGTATGAAGGTCTGACCACTAATTATAATTACTAGTAGAAATTTTTAATCTCAACAAAATACAGAAACTGTGTCACATTTCAATATTAGTGAAAAAAAATTTGCTTCCCCTGTGTGTTCATTAGTTATTTTGAAAAGAGTTTATCAAATAACAACTAAAGTGTTGCTTTGAGAAAACAATCTAATAGATAACACTAAGTTCAGGATAAATAGAAATTTGTCAGAAACAGCAGGAAAATTCATCCAGTGTTCAAGAAATGAAGATGAGAAACCTGCAAATCAAAGTGAAATTAAAAATTGCTCTTAGTAGTGCATATCTTTTGAATCTGTTTACTTTATTCTTATTAATAATTAAACCCCACTGAATATTCAGAATTAATTCATCCTACTGAATCATCTTTGTAATTTTCTAAAGGATAATAAAGTTAATGCATGGGAAAACATGGTGTAAATCATCATAAGTCATCATCATAGGTTATCAATGGAGAAACACATTTATATTATCTGAAGGTGTATTTTGTGCTGCAAATTCAAATAAATTAATATGACACTCCAGCCAATTCCAATGCCTGAGCTGAAGCATTTATTCTTACAGGCTCAGAAGGGAGCACAGTTGGTAGGACCTGAAAACTGAAAAGTACAATGTTTTGAGCAAAGGAACCTGGAAAGCTTAGGAACATAAGAAGAAAATGCTACAATTAAATTCATTTACGAAAAGTGTAGGTGGGTGCAACTAAGGCAAAATAGTCTGCAGGACTGGGTGGCTGTGACGATCAACAATCTTCAAAAAAAAATCACATCAAAAGAAATGCCGTGGATCTGCTGTTGAATAAGAAACACTAATTAATGAACTTTGAATAAAATGAAACCCACAAAAATTGCCCATGAATTCTGTATTCCCCACTCAAAAGCACCACACACACCATGGCACAGAAATCAAGAGGTCTCTCCTGTGAAAGCAGTTTAATAGTAATTAAGACAGTTGGAGGTTTTTCCTTGCTTTCTGTAATCCTCTGTGGTTCTGATGGAAAATTATTTAGGCCAACATGTTTTTTACCAAAAAGATACTGACAGGCTGAAAGCTGTATAGTGAACAGCAATTTTAAAAACACTAGGGACATAGAGCATGAGATAAAACTAAAATATCTGGATCTACTCTGGGTTTTTTTTTTCAAGCATCTCAAAGACATTAGTACTAAGGCTGAAGGTTACATTACATGGTATAGAGATGCCCAACTGAGACCTCTAAATGCAGCTACAAAAGGGCCAAATTATACTGTACACTCAGAGTGGTTCCCAATGAATAACTGTATCAGAGAAGGAGTACTTCCAATGAACAGAAAAGCCTTTTGACCTAGATATTTCCTGCCAAAAAGTGTGCAACCCTTGCAGGGGGAGCAGTCAATGAGGTTCTTCTTCTATACAAACTTGTCAGATTATCTGGTCTACTTGAGAATGAAATAAATTTCCAACAGCTTGAACGGGGCTTAAAGAGCCATCAGGCTTGCCTTAACATGCCCATATTTTGAGTGCTTAACTCTGTGGCAAACTTAGCCAAGTTGCCACAGGAAGCTTAGTCATGAGGCCTCCTGTTTGTAATGTACAGCTCTCCCTAATATGCTGCTGCAGATAGAGCAGCCTGTAAAGCCTGTGGGTTCGTTGGGTGTATCCAAAAGTTTCCATGGTAACAAATGTGCAGCTTTAGAAAAGAAGAGCCCTGAAACTCTGAGCTGATGTTTCTGGGTTTTTTAATGTGGTAATAAAATTTTATGATTCTGTATTTTGATGATTCTGCATTTCTAACCATTTCTAGGACTGTACGGAGAATGGAGATGAACATTAATGAAAAAAATGATACTAAGTATTATATGCATCAAAACACAAGACAGTTTCAAGAGTCTACATCTACTTGCTTGTAGGTGGGAGGTGAAGGAAACCATAGCACTCATTGTACTTTCTAGTATGTTGGGGTGGCAAAGCAGGGTCTCCTAAGAAAAATCTGGACTCAAAAACTGCTGGAGTTTTGGTGAATGAAACTGAGACTTGAGACCAGGTGGTGGTGATGGGCTGCTGGTGGTATGATGGACAATTTTCTACTGCTCAAACTGGGCTGTGTGGCCACAGGGAGCTCAGGCTGCTGATGGAGAATGTGCCCTTCCCTGAGTCATAATGCAATGCTGCCAGGCCTCTGAACACATCAGCCCTGGCTGGCGGGAGAGGGAAGCCTGAGGAACAGGGGACAGGCAGAGAAGCCAAAATAGCAAGCTTCATGCTCAGCAGACCTGAAAAACTCCCCCACTCCTTGAAGCTGTTCTTATCTGGGCAGCTATGACAAGCATTTGCAGACCCGTTGACAGGTTGGAGTCCCACCAGAGGTGTTTCTCAGAAGCTCATGCGGATAAGGATTTTTTTTTTTCCCAAACTGAAAAAAAAAATATCCCAAGCGTGGCCATGCAAAAACCAGGAGGCTCAGCTTTCCCTCTGCTCAAGAGTTTCACAGCTTGTGCCCATGCTGTTTTGAATAGAATCTGTTGTGGTATTTGCTTTTTCCTCCTAACAGAATGCCTGTGTTAGACTCCCATTTGAATTTCCAGACAGACAATTGGTGATCTGTACCCTGAGAACCTGCAGCACTTGTTCCAGTTCAGAAAAGAGGGCATATTGTTCTGACTGGAAGATAGTAACAAATAGTTTGTACTGCTCCTTACACTGCCTGTGTACAGTTTGCCTTTCAGGGTGCTAAACCTAGTTGCTGCAAAAGTCCTGTAAAGCCATTATGACTGTTCCAAATGTATGATGCATTTTGTAGATTTCTTCTGATCTGCAAATCAAAGGGGCAGTTGGATTGAATTAACTTCGTTGCTACATGCCCACAAAGTGCATAGACTCTCAGACATATGCACAGAGCTAGAATGCTCTGCACTGCTCAGAGCAGTGCAACAGCATCTCTGTTTGCAGTGCCCAAAATGCTGTGTCAGTGGATCACAAGCATCTTTCCACTGAGTCACTGCACAATTTTCCCTGGGGCAGAGAGCAGGACTGTTTCACATCTGCTGCTTATCAGATGGAAATGAGCACAGATCTGGAAGAAATGAGGTGAAGCCTTTCTGGTTTTGCAACAGCTTTCTTGTTTTCTTTGTGTTTGTGTTTGCTCAGAGAGGGCAGTATTTGCCCTTCTTACTTCTGATGAGCTGAACTTCGCTATTGTTTGCTGAATGCAGAACTATGCAGAATCTGAGCATCTTTCAGAAATTGCAACAGTAAAAAGATTCACTGCTATTAGTTTGAGATACTGTTTGTTCCTATGCCAAATCCTGTTGGTTTAATTTACATATGCCTTCTTGTGATTTCCCTGTTTTCTGCAAATCCCACCAAATAAATGTTTTCTGTGTTCCCTCAGCTGGGTCTGCAGCTGCAGTTTGCTAACAAGCACAGGTTAGCAAGAGCTGTGCACAGCAAAGGTGTCTCGCCATGTAAAGCACACATGATAACGTAATCTCTATGCAAAACTAGAAAAAGGAGAAAAATGTTGGCTAAATGGAAAAAGAAGATAAAATTAGTACAAGAAAGAGGACATATTCGCAAAGTTGTAGGCATTTAGAAATCAAAAAGTAAAAGCTGCAAAAAAATTATTCAGTGTCCTCTTAATCACATCTGGACAATGTTTAAAATATTGTGTGAAACAAAGGGACATAAGCAAATTTCCCATCTTTATGGCATGCACCACATTTGTCCCATCATTAGACATGATAAACCAATGAGAAAAAGAAAGCAAGGGGTAAAACCACTCTTTGTCATGCAGCTTCTCTTACACATTCACTGCAGGGATTTTTCAAAGCTGCACATGTGCCGACGGACACTGGCTGGTGGGCGAGAACTCTGGCTGCCTCTTCCTGAAGATTGAAAAGAAAAAGACACCCAGTGAGTGGCTATACACATGTGCACACATGGTGGCTATACCACTCAATAGGTGCCTGTCCCTGACCTATGTCTGTGGGCTTTTCCATCTTTTGTCCTCTTTTCACCTCAACTTCCACATAGATTTCTCCTTGGCTCCAGCACAATACTGTTTAAAATAGCTTTTCATGATGCTCATTCTGCTTCCTGTGCTGAGCCTTGATGCACTTTACATACCAGATGGCAAGGGCTGCTGTGCATCTAGCTGTCAGAGGAACTTCGCCCCTGGTATTCTCAACATAGGATGAAATGTTGAAAAAAGGAGCATCTGCACTTCACACTTTATTTACAAAAGCATCACTGAAGTTTTTGCTGGTGGAGTTTTTAATATGTACTGAGCTGCTGCTTTTTGTTTTGTCTCCCTTCTCCTTATCTGTTTTTCTAAATGTTTCTTCTACTTTTGGAGCTCTAGCTGAATAGTCACTAGCTCTCATTATATGTGATTTCACTGTTGTGCTTCTTATTTTTTTAAAAGGAAGCATTGCATTTATTGAGGTAGACACAAAATGAATAGTTTCCTAAGGACTCTATCTGCAGTGGTAATTCAATACAGAATTGCAGATTGCAGTTTGGGCTGTTAATATAGGATGATTTCCATTTAATTTTCCTTTTCTTCCTTGCCCTGTCAAGCAGATGCAAATTCTCATTTGTCTTCCCCAGTATCAATAAAAATAATATACACACACACACGTGTGCTTTGATAAAAATCTAAGGTATTTTTTCACATGGAATATATAACTGAACTTCTGAAAAAAAAAAAAGTATTGAAAATAAAATGCAAATCAAAACTCAGCATTTGTTCCCATCAAAGAGTCATAGTGCATGCTTGCCAAACTTCTGGTTACCTCAAAATGACAGAATCATGGGTGGTGTGTTCATGTACTACATACTCAGTACATGAGCTGAACAAGCCATTCCTCTCAGCACATACTGAAGCACAGGAGCACAGCATGATGTACAGAGAACACATGCATACCCATTTGGGAGCAGTAGATGCCTTGAACTATTATGAATAAAACACAAATAGGACGTTCTGCTGAGCAATTTTGCCAAGCTGATTATTTTGAAGCCTCTAGAAAAATTAAATTCCTTACCAGGTGTAATGAGATCACTGAGATTTGAAAATTTAAAAGTCATCATAACTAGGAACTTTGCTACCATGCTCTCTCCTCCACCCTATTAAAGTTACAGGAATTATTAGGCTTATGATTAGACAGAATAATCACTATTACCACAGTCTTCCAGTTTTCTTAATCAATTGAGAGAATAAGAGCTTTCTACTTGCTGTGCTTTTTGTTCAGTCACAGGAGCAAATTTTACAAAACAAATCACAATATGCAGTTGATTATCTGAGAGAAAAACACAGGCCTAAATGTATTTCACACACATGCAGTGCTATACACTCAGAGGTCACACAACCACAGACAGCCCTGCTTAAGACCATGGAAAAGGTAGAAGACTTTTGTTTCAGAGCACTGCTTGGAACTTGGATCTTTCTGAGTCAACAGCTATAATTCCTCAGCTACTGCTGTTTGCTGTCACTTATGGCTTTCTTAGCTGCACCCCTGTTGTATTTCTTCATATTCATATATATCCCTGTAGTGAGTTCAGAGCATTTGGCTCTCCAAGCTTTGGGCATTTGTAGGTCTTGTTATGAAATTCTCCTAAGTGAAGGGAAGAAAGAAGCCTGCTTCCTCAAGCAGTTCAAAATGCCTCAAAACATGTTCAAAATACAGCAAACTCATCTCTTACTGTGACTTCAGTTGTGCTCCTCAGCCAAAATCAGACACAAACTTTACACCTAATAGAGTATGCAACCCCCAGCCATGGCCAGGTTACGTTCTGGAGGAAGTTGCTGTTGTTGAAATGCTGCCAAGCTCCATCAAAGCAGTGGTCTGCCTTCCGATCAAGGCCAAGGGTGATCCCCACATAATCATGCACAGCAGAAATCACTTAAATCTCAGGGTTCATGCTTCAGTAGAATGTGAATTTATAGTGAAATTTAGATTTATAGTATGGGAAATGTAGTGCATGTGTTTATTGTATTTCAGTGAATTATTTTCCAATTATAAAATCAATTTAAACTGTATAAATAATAACAAACACTGTTGATGCATTGAATATGAAGTATCCTTGTAGGCTTTCTTTTATCTTCCTAGTAATGTGTGCTAATACTGCAGAGCTGTGACTCAGAATTAACGCCCAGATCTCTATACCTTCCTTTTTTTTTCTTTTATTTTTAATGATGACAATGCATCCCCGCTTCTTTCTCTGAGCCTTGCAGGCAGTAATGGCACTTCACTTACATTTCTCTGGTTATAAAACATGAGGTACTCTGCTCATCTTTACAATATGAGGATTAATGAGTCATTTTGGGGGCAGTCTTCTCAAGGGTAATTCCTACTGAGTAGTTATTTGTATCCTGAGCCCAGAGGCAGGCTCTTCTGTGCATTTGAACAAGGCTGGCATGAAAGTGCCATCATGAAAGTGTCTGAGTTGCTTTATAAGGAACCCTTGGGTGCAATAACAGGGAGTCTAGCAGAGAAAGCAGGGTGGCAGTGCAGAGGGTTCCTGAAAGAAGTGGCTTAATTTCTTTACTTTATGTTCTTTGAAGCAGAAAAATGCTTCTGGCTAGTCATTCTGAACAGGGCAGGTAACAAGCCTGTTGAAATTTGCAGTGAGGAATACAAAGGATCTGAGGGAAGAGTCACTCTTACCACCATTTTTCCTCTTAAGTGTAAATGAATCATCCCACGAGGCAAACAGCTGTGTCAGGATTACAGGAAGTGTAAATTGCTATCTGCAATGTTTTGTATCTGAGCAGCTGAGGAACTAGAAACATTTACCTTCTGCTCTGCAGTTACTCTCTCTGCTCAAGCAGACTCCTCAAACAGACACAAACTGAATGAATCTGTCTGGTGTGTGAGAAAACTGAGATCCAGTGCACTGTGCTACTTATTTGAAGCCATGGTCAGAGATCCTCCTGTAGTTCTACTCCAAGCTGCAAAAAACTCTTTCACATTCCCCATGTGAAAAAAGTACAGAATAGGATATCACCAGAATTTGTACAATCTTACCTGAAACAACTGACCATCCATAACATTAGGAAGAAAGTAAAGTGGAAAGGATATTCAAGAGAAATTAAGTGACAGTCGTGAATAAACTCCTCATTTTTAGGAACTTAGATATAACCCCTAGCTTTAGTACAGGAAAGAGAAGCCTTGTACCACGTGCCCTTGGCACACTGCCTCACATTCAAGAGCAGTTCCTGCTCCAACACTTAGACTGGCTGCTCTCTGCACTCCCAAGGAATATCTCAGCAACAACACAAACTTTCTGGCCTGCATTTCACCTCCTCGGTGCTCTAGTAGTCTGCAAGGTGACTGGGCAGGTGACTGGGCAGGTAAGCAAATTTCATGTGCAGACCCAGACCACTAAAGTGTTCAAGTCCCATCCCAAATCCTCAGGCCTCACCAGTTCTAGCATCTTTCTAGGAAGAATCATGCTCCTCTTCAGGTGTTTGTGTCCTTGAAAGGTCAGGTTCTATGTACAGTTGTTATGGCTCGATCAAAAGATATCTACATAAAAAGAGGCAAGGCCATGTCCTTTTCTAGTAGAATGGGAAGCTGAATTTTCAATGCCTTTCCTATGAGCTAGGACCTGATAGAAGATCTCTAAGCCATTAGATAAAGTTGAGAAGATGGACAGATGGACAGATTCTTGGTAGAAATTATATTTAAAAACACAAGTCCTGAATTCCAGTCTAAGTGATGCCTGGAAATAATGGCTCTGGGCTTTAAATTAATTATGCTAATCAATGGAGCCACAACAAGTTTCAGAGAGAAATAAGGAGCCATGGTGCAAAGAGCAGTACAAGTAGAAAGGAATCTATTAGGTTATTCACCCTAGCCCAGCAGAGTGAGGCATATGGATAATTATCACCCACAGAGAATTGAGAAGCAGGAGGGATTTCATGGCACACCCTTTCTGTCAAGGTGCGAGCATCTGCTGAAGAGGACGGAAGAGTCAAGGTCACGAAGGAGAACATTATCTCAGAAGGATGCCCAGAAAGACCTGGCACTCAGTGGGATAGTGAGGATAGAGCAAAGGCTGTGTGTACTTCAGGTCACCCCAAGGCAGCAGGAGCCAGCTGTGTGCTGGGGAGCACTCTGGCCCTCCCCAGTTGCTCCCTTCTGCTGCTCCACCTGGCCCTCTGTGCCAGCACAACCCTTGGTGCAATTATTCAATCATCTGGCAGGGAATGACAGGGACAACTAATCTGGGTCACAAGTTTGCCAGAAAAAGAAAGGAGAAAAAAAAATCTTATTTCTCAATTAAAGTTCACAGGATGGCTGCCCAGATTCTTGTCCCTGCATAGGAGAAGTGACGGCATGGGATAAAGAAAGGCTTTGAGTGTCAGTTCTGGCTTAGGGCAGCTTAAAGCATTTGGGAATTTACAGGCGATGATAGCCCAAAGTAGCTGCGGAAAAATCTCTCTGCTGTTTGGGATGGCAGCAGGGGAGATTTTGGAGATAACTTATATAACACTAAGGATTAAGAATTGTATATAGCCCTGTGTTTCGGAGGATATGGGAAAGTACAGGAGGAAGGGCTGCTCTCTGACTGGGGAGCACACAGAGATGCCTGTGGCCAGACGCTGTGCTCCAGCAGAGGCTGTAGGAGAGGAGCTGCCAGCTGGGCACAGGAGCCTGCGGCTCGGCTGCTCACCAGGCACCTCTTCCTGCAGCCGTCTGCGCTCCCAGTCACAGCTCCCTGACAGCCCTTGGTGGCCTGCTCGAGGCAGATAATCCCTCTGTAGGGGTTTCCACACACAGACTATGGGATTCGCTGTCTTTGGTTCCATTGTTTTTTTCCTGGGTGTGTTTGCTATCTGGTTAGTTAACTTGTCTGGGGGGTTTTGAGATTAAAAAAAAAAACCAAACCAAACAAAAAAAACCTCACCCTCCCCTCCCCCAACAACAACAACAACAACAACGAAAAAGAATAATGCAAAATAAGTCCAAATTTACAATCCTTTCTCTGGGAATGCAAGGCTTGCAAACTGGCCAAAACAGGCGGAATGGAACCACCTGAAGATTTGGGTTGGGCCAGAAAAATAAATGGCCAGAAGATAACATAAAAAGCAAATAAATTCAATTCAAATAGAGTGGAAGACTAGCAAGAACTCTAAGTAAGAAAGTGTGAAGATTTTTGACTTCAAAACAACAAGGACGAGGAAAGATTAATAGCATTGGGTAAAGAGAAGGAGAATCTACTAGCTAGAAAGTGGCTTTTAGATGGTTATTTAAACTGAACCTGTGATTCTCTGGGGCTATCAGACTGAAATTGCAAACACCAGCAAACAATCTATTGGTGAGAAGTCGCTATAATCAGATCAAGGGGCACTTGTTTTGATAGAGTTTATGATCAGCTTTGACATCTCTGGCTGTGGTGCTGCAGCACAGCTGTGCTAAACTAATAATTTGCTGCTGAAAGGGACAACTCTCACCCCTGATCCCCAAACCATGGGCATCAGGGACAGTTTCTCTAGTGCTGACATTAGTGTTTATCTGACCTTGAAATCTAGCTCAAGGAATCCAGGAGACGGTAATTAATTTTCTTTTTTTTTTTTTTCCCCCCCCTCTTTGTAAGGTCTATTTTATACAATGGAAGAAAGCCACATCCTGCATATCACAAAAGAAGGACCACAGAGAGCAGAGAAGGGGAAACTGCTTAAGAAGAGATAAACTGAAGCAGTAAGCTAGAAATGGTAAATTATCTATAATGAACTAACAAGAAACCTGGAGTTTTTAGTTGTCAAGTGGGCTTTAAAGTGACAAATGGTGTGATTACTTTCAGCCTGCACAATTTTTTGCTGTTTACAATGATAATGGCTTTTAACCCATGCTTGTCAGATGTGGGAGGCTGAATGCCAGAGCACATACATGCTCTGAAGAATTAGTTGACTTGTTATTTCAAAATTAAATAGTCTCTAACAATTTTAATGTGGAGGCAGATGTTATATTGATACTATATACTTTCAACCCACGTTTAAAGTAGTTTCTTAGAGTCCTTTGGCACAGCAGAGAACCTAGCTTCTCATGCTGGCCATGTTTATTAGTGACTCTTTTATGGTGTGTGTCTTCTGTGAGGTGGAGTCTGTTTTACACATACACCTTGGTCTGAAAACCCTAAAAAAGATCTAACAATGAAGAATTTGCCCATTCAGGGTCCTTGAGGCATAGAGGGAAGAACACAGAGAAAAGAGGGGAATGTAGTCAGGTATCTGCTCTGGGTCTGAACAGTTTTCAGTGTGTTTGGGACAGAGGAAAAATAGAATCAGAAGACAAGTGAGAAAAGTATCACCCCAAACTAGCTAAAAAAGCCCCCAAAAAACAGAAAACCCAAAGGAAAAAAAAAAACCCAAACCAAAAAGGAGTCAAGCAGAAAGCCAAGAAAGAAATTTTTAAATTCTTCACTCTTCTCTTCACAAAATCTTAAATCCCCAATAACAAAAATATAAGAAAGCAAGTTGCTCTATTATATATGTCTAAGGGACAGATATTTAGCAAAGACTACATCCAAATTTTTGACTGGGTAGTGCATCAGAAGTTAGCCTTTGCTTTGCCATATCTATCATATCCACACACAGGTATTTGTAAATGAACATCTGAATCTGCAGATTTAATTTCTAAGAGCGTGTAGAACCATACCCACCTACATTCTCTTAAGAGAGAGATATCTGTTTAGATCTTAACAGCTTCTCTCTCTGGGGATAGCATTAATTTGTGAATTACAGATTCTGGTTAAAAATCACATGTTTTGTCAGCATGTGAGCATAACCTCTGCAGTTTGTCTTGTGGTGCTTTGGTTTTGTGAGGAATCCCCGAACAAAGCAGAGAGCTCATCACAAGGAAGGGGTAAACTTGATGGACAAGCCAGAATGCAAAATGTCTTTCACATCAGTGAAAGAGAAGACATGCAAGAGTAGTCCCCTACTTGGGCTCTTATGTGCCTCTTGTATGTCCCTAAGCAAGGAAAAGGGTCAAATAAATAAGCAGTAGTTCTGCATTTCACATTAGTATCTTTACATTGAATTGTTGGGATGAATCAAAAGTATTTTTCAGATGTTTTAATTTGAGGGGAAAAGCAAACTCCAGTATTAACCATATACAGATGTGCATAATACTTGTGCTGTTTCATAGTCTTGATCTTATACAAAGACTATCAGAGATCCACACGATATCCTCAGTACCCAGATTTTTTCACCCCTAAATTAGCTAGCAGATGTATGAAATCACAAGGTGGCTCAGAGACTCCTGCAGAACAAATGCTTGCAGAACACCCTGTATGTTTTTTCTAGCAAGTATTTGTGCATGAATTATCACGTGTTTGTGAAATTTCACAGCTCTCTTTGTTTCTGCTGAGGCGAGGTGAGCAAGAGTGGCATGGGCTGAAACCTCACACTTTGAGAATAGAAAGAAGGTATATTGCATCCTTGATGTAAAAAATGTTAAAGAGACTTCTAGAATACTTGTATTTTAGTTCTTTATTCCATTTCTGTTTTGTATTTCAGAGCACCACTCATACACAACATGGGTTTTGGGATTTGTTTTGTTTTTTTTTCTTTTTTTTTTTTTTTCTAAGGGTATGCTTATGAGACTTGGAATCTGATTTCCATAGGTAATATAGAGAAATATCCAGGGTTTTAGGTGCTTAACTGGATGTAACCTTCAACACCTATTTAAGTATCTGACACTCTTTAAAGGTGAAGTTTTCTTCCTTATTTTTCTCAAAGATGAAAACTGTAACCAAAACAATGTGAGAGTGTGCTGCTAAACAGATAAACAACACTTGCTTATTCCTGCATGGAAACACAATTGTTTGTATCACTCACTATTGAGCTGATGCAGTTTTGCAGCATCCTAACTGGATATGAATAATGTACACAAATACCAAAATACAAGGAAATGTAATAAGTGAACCAGTCAAGCAAGAAATTAAATCACAAGTGGTGCCCTCATTCCTGTGGTTAATGCCAAGAAAGATACTAGTTTTGCCCAGAATTTCTGTAGTGCTGCCTTTGATTCCCCTCAGTCAGGAAGCAGAGATTATGGTACATAATTGTAAAAGCTCCCCTCTGATGTGACTGTGTATCTTTCTGTCATTGTGCTTAAAGTATTGAGATTCATTAAACAAAGCTCCCTGGTGGTACAGCAGGACCCTCAAGCAGAAAACATTTTGTGATTCAGCATCTTGAGAGATGCAAAACAAGAGGAGTAGTAAAGCAATGTTCTCCAGCAGTACTTTGGCAAGAGTCAGGCTGGACTCAGAGACCATGCTTTAGATATATGTCCTGTCAAAATCTCCTGGGAGAACAAAGTTGTGACCATCCCTGAAAAGACAGTGTAAAACTGCCAGAGATGGGGAGCTTCTGAGAAAGGAAGTTGCATAGAACCTTATACAACAGCCCTCTCCTCTAAAGGGACCATACAGAAAAAATGTGGCTCTGACTGGTGATAAGGAAGCAGAAGTCTGGATGGGAGTGCAGAATACAGGCAATGTGTCCTGTAAACTTACTTAATATAACTTGGGTTTTGTCTGGTTTTTGGTCCCTGCTGCTCTTACTGAGAAGCCACTGCAGAACTTCATAATTTTTCAAAGTTATTTCTCCCAAATGTAGTCTCAGGCAAACACAGAGGACTGAGATGAAACTGCCAGGCCCTTTGATTTTTTTGCTTGATCACAAACATCCCAATCATAGCATGTATTTTTGCTCACTTCTCCTCATCTTGCCTTAGGAATGGCATGTGATCAGCTATGCATGAGCTGGGACTCCCATAAGCTGGTATAATTTGCAAGGAAAACTTAAGATGCTTTATGTTCAGCTATGCTCCTTATTTCTCATTAAAAGGATTTAAAAAACCCACTATCACCAGACTAGTTATTTTGCACATATACACACCGATAGAAAATCTGGTATATAATTTAATATAAGTATATGTCATGCCTGGTATTTAAACAAATATGGGTTTTAGTAGTTATTTAAATGAGAAAGAATGTAACTGTGGAAGTGATATCTGTGAGTCTTTTATCCCTTATTCTCTTTTTTATTTTTGGTCCATGGGCCAGAACTACAATATATGTGCATCATAATCAAATGCAAATTCAAGGCTATGGAAGACAATATTAGATTTAATTACACAGATCTAATTTAACAGACAACCCTGCAACAGGGCTAGAAGAGATTGCTATTGGAATGTTAAGTTTCACACTCCCCCGTTATTTTGTGTTTCTTCCCAGTTCTTTTGCATTGGTTATAAGAGTCTCTTTGGAACCATGTAACTGTCTTCTGAGAGTTTTAAATATTCACTTAAATCAATATACTGACAAGGACAGAACAGCTTGACTGGGTTTGTTGTATTTTCTTACATGAAATTCACATCACATCCACAAGAGAACTGGGTAAGAGCTGTTACAAGTCACACTGCTATGTGTCTGCAAAATCATTCATGGTTTAAAACCAGTAAACATCCCAGGAAAGCTAGCAAACATACCGACTACTGAGAGAGAGATGTTTGGCGTTAACACCTTCAGCTATCCTTTGTGAGCATGCAAGAAGCTTTCCCAAAAAGGCGCTGCAACTTCAGAAAAGGGTGAAGGACTACACTGAATTCAGAAGCTGGGAGGGAAGAGGTGTCAGAGAGAGCTATGATAGGAAGATGAATCAGGCCAGGCCAGGATGCCGCTTGTCTTCCCTGTGACAGCTGTGGCACCAGAAGCCAGTCTAGAGCTGCCACATCTGCAACAACCTGTAAAGGAAGCAGACTCCTCCATTATATGCCCTGGGTGTGATGCAAGGGTGAACCAAATGTCCAGTGGTTTTGGAGCCCTGTGCCTTGGTGGGGAGCAGGGAGCCTCAAAGCCTCAGCATGGACCAGCACAGCATGGACCAGCACAGCACCTTGTGCCCTGTGGTGCCACTGCCCTACAGAGTCATCCCTGAAAACAGACTGTGGGTGTCAGCATTTTATTGGAGGTTAATGGAGAGACCAGATATACAGCAACAAATTGTTTAAATAAACAGTCGAATCTGTTCTGTACAATTTTGCAAGTTTTTTTTTCTTTTCAATCTCTGTATGGTTTCCCACTGGCAGAAGCTCACATCCTTTTTTGCTGTTCCAAAATTCTCTTTCATAATACGCCATTCCCTCTGGGGTAAGCTTCAGTAAGACAGCTGTGCAGGCAGAGGAGCTTTAAGGGTCTTCTTGAAAGTCCCTTGAATTGTGCTATTTTCCAAGGTCTGTAATGGTAAAAATTAGGGTCTGTCTTATTGTGTCTGCCATATTACTGCAGGACACATTGCAAAGCAAGGTAGTCAACCATCTCCTATTAGATTCAGCAATCATCTCTATATTGGTTTGGCTCTGCTGTAGGAAGGTAAAACTACACAAGATGCTAATATGTATAAGAAGCATTTAAAGATATTTCTTGTGTGCTGCAGGCTAGACGACATGGTTTGGGACCTAAGAAAATACTACTCACGTTGGGCTTGTGTCCTGAAGCACACGATTTAATAGATCTCTTTTACAAGAGAAGGTACAATGGTAACCAGTTATTATGAATCCTGCTTGCACTTTCCACTAAATCTACTTGTTTCAGAAATATTGATGCATTCCAGCCAGACAGAGGGGAATATTCCCCATGTGGTTGTGCCAGGTTGAGATAGATTGGTTTGTTTCGATTTCCCCTACTTTAGCCTTCAGAGATCAGGACAAAAGGCATTGTTTTACTTACATCAAAAGTGCTTTCACGTCTGCTGCTCCCACTTTTCTGCCTCCCTCCTTGCCTCTATAGCCCCAGCTTAAAGACAGAGTATTGACTGTGCAGAGTAATAACAATAGTGAGAAGATGGAGTACTCCTGAGCACCTATTCCTGTGACAAGGCTGTTAGGTTGGATTAAGTGACAGGCTTTAAAATATCTACATTCGAGCAACTGCAGCAGAGCACACTGAAAATTCACTCTCTGTGTCTGGAAACTCCAAGTCTTGCCATGCTGCATTGTGCATTTGCCTTCTCCCACCATCATGAAAATCAGTGAAACAAAAATCTTCTGGACATACTTGTGCAAAGATTCCCCTCATGTGGGAGGGTTTGAAAACAAAGGAGGTGAAGAGCTCCAAAGCCTTTGTGGACTGTGAATGGCCAAGGGAAATGGGTCAAAAAAGCACAGCTTGTCAGTACAGCTTGCTCAAGATGAAATGGCAATTCAGCGAGTCAGTTTAAAGAGAAACATTAACTTAAGAATACCTGGAGATAATTTCATACCTGGCAAGACAAAGCAGGTGGTTCCCTAAGCCATGCATGTTAAGGGAACAGACGTGTTATTAGAGGTTACTGAGACCCCTGATTCTGAGTTAAAAAACTGCATGTAGAGAGCCAGCACAGAGAGAGAAAGGACAAAGGGAAGCATGAAGAAGTTACTAGTGAATGTTGGGTCGTCTGCAAAATTTTATCAGAAAAAAAATACATCAAATTTGAGAGACCCATGACCCAGGTGACTGCCTGGACATTGCTCAGACTGGATGCCTGTGACAGCAGTCCAGAGGCATGGACTGCTGACATTTGTGGAAAAAAATAAATTACATGTTTGGAAGTACTTTAAATCAGCCATTCATTTCTAAGGGCTGGATGAAAAATAATTGAATGTAAATATACTAAAATTACACGGGGAAAGCAGGTAGCCTATGTATTAATGTGGAGTCCTGGCTGTTCAGTGAGTCTTGTTAGTTGGCTTCCTATTAACTCAGATTTTGCTACATAATGTACATTGACAACTAAATCCTTACTTACTCTGATTAAAAATGTACTAAAATGGTGTCCAGACCTGGAGTCTCAGCCTGAAATTTAAAATAATTTATATGTGAACACTGAAGGAGCAGATAAGCATCACTGCCAGACCTGGAGCTTATTACCCAAAGACACAAAATGAACTTTCTCCTTGTGGTCACTGCTGCAGCACTGATCCTTCTTATGATACTGCAACTCACAACAAGCATGAGAGAAGAGGCAAGCCTTGCTGTGTAGCTCAACTCTATTTGAATTTTGTGCATACTACAGAGAAGCAACACAATAGACTTGCAAGCTGCAGGCCTGACTTGAGTCTCCTGCACACTGTGTAGGGTCCATTTGAAGCAGCACCTGGAGAAGACATTTCCTGAACCCTCATCAGAATCAGCATCTGAAGTTTCACTGGCTATTTTTTTCTTAATGTAGTACAAAATGGGAGCATTGCTTCCTCAGGGAGGGGGTAGTACAGGCACTGTAAAATCATCCTTCTCTTCAAGATCATTGACCCTCATAGACCAAAATAACTTTTGTGGCCAAGAAGAAGGCTAAAGATCACAGCAAAATCCACACACAAAAGTTTTCAACTCCCATCTGGAAAAAATAAAAAATAGATGCAAAAGGCTCTCCTAACAATTTCTGTTATGCCATCATCCTATAACAGCCAGGATCTTATAATGCCATCAAGCAGCAAAAGAACAATAAATGTCCCCACAAAGCTTTAACACAAGCAGCAGATATCACTCTCTTCATCTCTCCTGATGGAGCTGCTCCATTTTTTATATATATTTAAGTATTCATTTGACAAGAGGGAAAGAATGACAGTTGCTTGGTACTGAAGACACATGCGAGGGATCCCTTAGACCCAGATGCAAGCTCTCTCACAGAATAATGCAAAGTATTTCCCTAGGGTTTGCATTACAATGTTTTTTCCTCTGTTCCAAAATACTGCTGGACAAGAATATACAGAAAGGAGACTTCCCCTGGACAGTGCATGATACAGTTATAGAGTATCCACCTGGGAAATGAAGGAGATGCTCATAGATGAAGTGAGTGCTTTAACTGTTGGGGTAAGATTCCCTCATGATTTTGCAATGTCTTATTCTCTTCCAGGGGAAAAAAAGAATGTCTCCCTGGCCTGGGGAAAATGCTTACCAGCAAAGCCCAATTCTATGAAACGTTTTGAAAAGCCAGAATTTTCTGATGAAAAACATATATTCCACTGGAAAATTCCCAACCAGCTCTATGGAAAACAATTCTGGTTGTGATTGCTTGTAGTTTAACTCCATCAAAATAAGAGCGAGTTCAAATCCTCAAGACTGCATGTATCATCTTGAGAGTGCTACAGATCAGTAAAGGCAGTGTGCTTTATTATCCATGTGAAGACTGGTGTTACTAAGAAATTTCTTTTCACTGAAGCTCTGTTGGCAATGCAGCTGGGACAGACGTTTTTCAAGATGACTTTTCTGACCTCTATATCAGCACCAGAGGCAGCTGAAGGTTTAGAATTGACTAATTGATCCTGTGTTAATAGACTTCCCTGGTTAATTATTTTGCTCTACTTTAGGAAGGAGAAAGGAAGAGTGTCTTGACTTGCCCTAGTCCCCAAGCTAAACTAGATAAACTAACAGCAAAACACTGCATGAAAATACTTTAGAAAGGCTTATATAAGTTTGATTTGCCATTGTAAATGCAAACTGTTTTCCATTTTAAAAAAATGATTCACTTTAACACAAAATCTCCATACCAATTTAATTTAGATGGATGCCACTTTTCTCTTTAGGAATTGGAATTCAATGGATTAAGCAGTGAAGAGATTTGATATGGACAGGAAAAAAGATGAAAATTGAAAAACAGGAAAAGAAAAGCAAACAAGGAAGAGGGATAAGGCATAACAAGATAGATTAATACATCTAGAAGAGAAATCTTATGAGTGCAGAACTGCTGGCCACTTATAGACAGAAAAATTTGGCCACAGGGAGAGACTATTGAAGAATCTAAAAAGAGAGCAACATACAGGGATTGGAATTACTGAAAACATGGCAAATAAATCCCATTTTGATAGGGAATTAAAACAAACAAACCAACCAAACCAAACCAAATAAAAAATAAAAACAACAACAACAACAAACAAAGAACTGAAACCAAAACCATCAAAAAGCAAAACAAAACAAAACAAAACAAAATAAAACAAAAACCCCACAAACAGAACAATTGAAAATAAGTCTAGAGGTCATTCCTGTGGGTGTTGAGCATGTAGCAGTAGCTTTACGTCCTGTTTTAGGAAGGACCTGATTACACATTTGAGTTATCTAGGTGCTTCAAAGGCTGCAGCAAATTCTTCCTTCTTGATTTCCACAGTGACTCACATTTTTATCTGTTATCACAGTGTCCTCAGAAAATTTGCAATGGGCTCAGCTAGGAGCTAAAAAACCCCTCCAAAACCCTGAAATTACTTTTTGTTTTGCCTTGTGACTTTATTTCCAAAGCTTTGTGTTTGTCTATCAAACTTCTTTCAGTTCTTCATGCCCATGAACAGAGAGATGTGCTGTCCTTTTCCATCAGCAAACCCAGGGTGTCTCTGCACCTGTGCTGGTTTGGATGAGGAACACGCAGTAACTGCACAAGAGGTTTAGGTCAGAGGTGGGAATTTGGCTGTATAAAAGACATGGATGCTTAACCTGAGGAAAATAGGCATATTAACCAGGTATTGAGCTTTTAGTTTAGAAAAGCAGCTTAAAACTCTGTAGAGATTTTTGGTTTTTTGTTTTGGTTTGGGGTTTTTTTGTTTTTTTTTTTTTTTTTTTTTTTTTTTTTTTTTTTTTTTTTTTTTTTTTTTTTTTTTTTTTTTTTTGTTTTTTTTTTTTTTTTTGGTTTTTTTTTTTTTTTTTTTTATCTCTCCAA
>VWZN01013922.1:23771-62617 GCA_013396955.1 Regulus satrapa | reverse complement strand
TTTTTTTTTCTTTTCTTTTTTTTTTTTTTTTTAATATAAGAACAAGCTCTCTGGCATATTGGGAAATTACATGACCCAATAAGTGGTGTCATAGGAACAAGTTACCTGTAAGGCAAGCCAGAATATAAATCAGATGATCACAGGCACACTCTTACTCTAGTTAATCTGAGATAGCTGAAGTTACCTTTTTCCACAGCCATAATACCAGACTGGTGCTGATGTTTGCTGTCCTGGAAGACAGGATGGAAAAGAGCAATGCTAAGCAATGCCAAGATGTAAATGGATGAAATAACCACCCGTGAATTCAAAATCCGAAACACAAAAAGCATATTTGAAAAAAAAAAAAAAGCAGGCAAGTTTGAAGGCTTTGCATCAGGCAAAAGTTGATTATTTACTCAAAACTTCGGAGTAGGTGGTGTTGTCATGACCGAAGCCTGAACAAGTACTGGAAATTTTGAACTAAATAGACTTATGTGGTTCTAAGTCCAAGTCTAGTTAAGATAAGCTGTTAGGTACGTGAATTTTTTCTCTTGGTTTACGAATCTCCGCGTTTCTCCACATGTCAAAGGTTCACTGTAGGGGTTGACAGCTCTCCTGCCTGTTGTCACAAAGCATTTTATGGTCAGAGGTCTATGCAAATCATTTGTTTTAGAAAGGTAAGGTTCTTCATACCAACCACAAGGAAGAAGGAGGCAATTACCCAGAATAGACCAGACTTTAAATGATATCTCTGTATCCCAGGGGAGGATGCATCCTTCACACCTTCTCCAGCCATTTCTGGAAATTTGAGTGGTATGATTGCTACAGAGAAAGGAAATGGGAGCTACTCAATGAAAGTAACAAGGGCAGCATATTTACCAGCATGTTTTTAATAACAGTATAGTGAGCATATACAGCTGAGTTTCCAGAGTTACATCCATGTCATTTTTTCTCAGAGGCAGTGCAGTCAGCTAAATGACTGCATTTGTGCCCTTCCAATAAAAGTTTCCTTCATATTTCTGCATAAGAGATAGTCAAAGAAAGGACTCTTCACAGAAGAAATACACATTTGGATATGTGCTTTGTGTTTTCCGATCTCATTTTGATAAAGACCTTGAAACCATGAATTGAGCCTGAGATAGAAAAAGAGTTGTATAGAAACAAATGGCTTAGTTTCATGAAGCTGTACAGGTTTCAAACAGGAGATTATGGGAGTGCCAGACAAGCATGACTACAGGCAACTCTATCTGCTCTACTCATGATGATGACAATTAGGAGTTTGTGGGAGTCAATTGCTCAAGGAACCTCACAGATTTTGAAAATTATGAGAAAGGTTGCGGCCTTCTAAGAAAGAATATTATTCCACCTCGTGAAGTTGATTTGTTCACATGACTTGAGGACAAGATATCTAAAACCTTTTTACTCATTTGTGCTACATTCTTGCACTTGCATAGAAAAGGCAAAAAACTAGGAAGTTTTATAGCAGGCTGGCTTTCCTAACTTTAGGTGTTGTATGTGGTGTTTATCTCTCCATTTTGCTGAGGTACAAAATCTCTTTTGGGTACTGACACAGTGCTATGATCTGTTCACTGATCCACAAAGAGGCTTTCCATGAGAACCTGTGGAAGCACTACAGCCAGTCTGAAGTCTGAAACTTCAGAGGATTCTGTTAAACTACTGCTGCCATACAAGGCTATGACAGACTGTGCAGATCACAGTTCATACACAAATAGCCATTCTCTGATACCATACTGCCCATGTCATAAATGCCACAGATTGATCCAAGGATTACAGAATGAATGACAAAAAGGTTAATTGAATTTCTTTGCCCAAACTTGCTAGCTCCAACTGTGGAAATATAAATGAGGAACAATAACAAAAAAAACCAAAACAAAACAAAAAAGCAAAAAAAAAGAAGCCACTCCTAAAATAGCCTATCAAATTCTAAATAGGCCAAGGAATCAAGAAAAATGAACCTTGCTATGGATCAAAATGATGGATGGAAGCATACTCAGATAAATATCCTAATATAAACACTCTTATGCTTTGAATTCAGCAACTGTTCAATCTAATTCTATGCTTGGTACTGATGAGAGTTGAGGAAATGCTCTTGGGTGATAAAATAGTAAACAAGAATTAGGATAAAATTGGGAAATTACATCTAAACATCAAACCAAATAGCTAACACACAGAAAATGCAGCATATGCAAAGCTGCACTAATGCTTTTCTGGACACAAATAATGTGCAAAAAGCATAAAGCTACACTAAGCAGTAATTTCTCTGTATTATCTAAATTATATGTGCAAAGACTTGATTTTTGCATTTGTGTTGATAAGTATGAGTTCAAAAGCAAGGGAATTGCTTGCTTCTACTTTCAAAGCCTAACATAACTGATCTGTATCTTTGACTTTAAAAAGTTCTGAAGTCAATGCTCAACAAGATCAAACTGACTAGCTTTTTGCTACAAATTTTATGTAACAAATTGTTTAGATCTATATACTGTTTAAATATGACAATGGAAAAAACCATAACTGTATAGAAAATGATAAAATATTGGCCAGTTTTGCTAACAAAACCTACTAGTAGAGATAGGGTTGCTTTAAAACCACTGTGTCTTATTGTCTTATGAATACTCTTTGAAGGCATGAAAGGACTTGAAAACTCTTGTTTGCTCCAGAGACCTCCTTTTGTGTGGTGTTGGCACTCAGATGCACTTATGCAATAAGCCCAAAGATGGAGTGAGAGAGCCTTTTATAACACTTTAACAACTCAGTAGGAAAACAAACTTCAGTGAAGCAATCCCTGGGTAGGTTTCAATTAATAATGGATTTTGTACTTCAGCAGCTGAATTAAATTTATTTATAAAAAAAAAAAAAAGAAAACAAACAAACAAATCCATGTTTTAAAATAGAACCCACAAAACTAAATGCAAGGAATGTTCTCTGTCAGTTTGTTCCCATAAGAGAAACAAAGTGATATCCAAGTCCATAAAGGTGCTGCCTTACCCACTGCTCAGGTACATCCTGTGTCTACTGGGGGTGCTAAACAATAGTAGCTGCCATGGCTGGGACCAGAACCCAAATGAGTGAAACACAGAAACTTCTGCCAAAAACCCTTTATTATTTGTCCTGCTCTATGCAGACCTATCTTTAAATTCTGGGACTGATCTGATCTTTGGAATGAAACAAATTTAAGAGAACATAAAGGAGCTTAGCAATCAACACTAAATAGTCTCTGGCAAGGTTTCAACAGATCTCCAGTTGGAAAAGGCTGTACTCTACAGCCCCCTATTCAAAACCATGTCAGGTTAATGCTTCATTAAATTCCAATCATTTGTATTAGGCTTTATACATACTAAAATCCTCGTGCTGAGACCCAATAGTACCTTGCACATCAGGAGTCTGTGAGTTACAAGTCTGTGAGTTTTCATCTCCTGCAGTACTAGAAATAGGCTCTACTGTAGTTCCTTTCTCAATATAAGACACCACATGTTACCAGTGTTTTTCCTGGCTGTAGGAAAGTCTGGACCATGCTTTATGTTGCAGAAAAATGTCAAAGAAATCTACATCACCAAACAGTAGCAGTAACATTCCCACTTCCCACCCTCTGGTTTACTTAGTTGAGATGAAACTTCTTTACCTTCCAGGGGCATCTCCCTTTTCATCAAACCAAACTTCTTCTCCAGAAACACCAATGAATGAGGATTTGAGGAGGAACTCCAAGAGCTTGCTCCCATCAATTGGCTTCATAGCATCACACAGTCCAACATGCCCAGGGCAAAGGGAATGATGCATATTTTGTAGCCCATAAGCCATAGCATATATTGCATTGATGACAAATCCCATTTTACTGTCCTGCACATAATTTTCTTCTAAGCTCTCATTGCCTACAATAGCAAGAAAAAAAAGTGTTATTATAAAGAAAGATGAAAGAAATGACATGAAAATATGAAAAAGCAATGATACATAAAGAGGGATTTCCTTCTTTTTCTTATAAAGCTTTAGAGGCATAAACAAGGTGCAAGTCAGGGATTTAGAAAAAACAAAAACAAAACAAAAAAAAACCCAGCAAATAAAACACTTGCCCACCACCACCCTAGAAATCTTGAATTCATTAAAAATTTAATGTTTCATGAGAAAGCACCTGTTTAATCAAGTTTTCATATTTCTTTTGTCTGTTTTTGAATTTTTCCTTATCATGCCACAATGTTATTTATTTTAGGGAAGTTTCACCAAGAACATAGATTTCTATTGGAACAATTTTTCAAAGTGATTTCCTTGAAAATTTGACTTTTTATTACACTAGAAGTTTGTGGGTTTTTTAAAATCTCATATTTTTGAGGCTAAGATAGCAATGTCCCTTTCAGTGATAATAACTAAACAAGGTAAATCAGCATCACTTCTTGAGTTATCAGAAACAGTCATTTTAGTTAAAAGTGGTAATGGAGATGCCAGTAAGGGATTGCTACAGAAAGTCAGCCAAAGTTTGTAACACTGGATTTTTGTGTAACTGCAGCCTGAGCAGTCATTGAAGTCTCCTTCCTCTGATCAGAAATAACGTGGCAGTAGAGGTTTTGTCCACACACAGGTTTTCCCTCTGATCTGCAGCTGGGCAGTCTGAGAGTGCTGTTTTCCAGCTACACTTCACATCAGACTCTCCTGGGTCCTGGGCTGCTCCTGCACTGAGCTGCCTTCTGCACTGCTGCAGAACACTGCCAGCACTGACCCCCAGGCACTGAGAACCTGTGCTGTGGGCCCCCCAGGCAGCTGGAAGGAAGAAACCTCCTTGGGTTTTTTGTTTGTTTTTTGTTTCTTTTTAAAAAATTTTTCCCTTGAGTCATTCAATCACAATATGCTCCAAACTGCAACTTGCTTTTATCTGCGGACCTCCCACGTTACGCGATGTTTAACAGGCAATTGCAATCCAGTCTCTGTTATTTTCTCTCAGTAACACCTTGTGTACACCCGGGAAGTAGGATGTGTGAGAGACTAGGTGTTAACTGACACCTCTTGAATCCAGGTTGGAGAAGATATTCATCATTTTAATACGATGAAAAGAGGTAAAAATCTGCAAGTTCACCAAAACTTTTAAGTTGAAAAATAGCTTCCTACCCTAATGTAGCTGTGATATGGCTTTCAAGTTATACCATGAAGACTGTCCTTACATTTATAACTGGGAAAGCCTTTGATTTGGTAGATCTTCTCAGTTTGTTTGCCCTAAAACTAAGAAATTTCAGCTGGGAATTCATTAGGACAGCAGAGATCCCAGTTGCAGGGATGTTTATCTTGCTTTCCCTGGGTTGCATTGCAGCTGGGCAAGAACATTTTGCCTCAGTCACTATTTTCCAGATGAGCTTAACATAGCAAACAGATACGATGGTGAATTTAAAGGGTTTTATGAATATAGCATAATCTGACTGAGTTCATGCATTCCTCACTACCATACATTCACCTCCACCACCACCAAGTAAGGAGCAGCTTGAAAGAAAGCAGAAATTCTTTCCAGAGGCAATGTATCTGCCACTTTCTTTGTGAGAGAAGCTTCACAGCTCCCATTCAAATCACATGAAGCGAACACCATTCAGATTGATGTTGAGAAACACAGAAAGAATAAAAACCTTGTTTGCAAGGTGACAGAACATTCACCCAGGGAAGCAGAGAGGACCCTAGTGTATGTGCACCCTCCCATATGCACACCCTAGATATCTGTATGCATATATATGCTAATATATAGTCTCAGTAAAGTATTTGTCGGTGTGTTTTATCAGCTGATTTGTCCCAGAGGATTAGCACACTGTGAATTTCTCACTGATTCTGCTTTCTTGTAGCTAGAAACTGAAATTGTTCTCAGTCCCTAAGTGAAGGAGAGACAGAACCTGGGCTTGGCTGGTGAAGCTTGTGAGGCTCTAGACTTCTTGTGAAGCTTCTAAGCAGTGGGGTGTGGAAGAGAGCACAAGAAACAGATAGTGCACAGCACTCACTATCTACCCTTTTTTACATGAAAGTGTATCTCAGATCTTCCTTAAGTTTTTCTTTAGTTTAAAAATAAAAGGAACATAAACATCAGTAATGCTTGCAGAACACAAGGTAACATCCGTGTGTTTCCTGAGGCAAGCTTTCATATGGGTGATGGAGGTAGGAAACGAAATGCAACAGAACCTGCCAATGTTTAAAAAGAGGCAATTTCCCATAAGTATGTATTCACTCAGCAATACATGCATTAGATTATAATATTTCAATACAACATGCATACCTCCAAAGGAAATAAATATTTGATGGTTGAAGGATTTACTTTTGACTATTTTGGAATGAACACCTAAATTAATGTTGCAAGTGTGTCATCCCACACTGCAGAGGTGTCTGCCTTAATGTCACCAATAGAAATAATTGTATTCTAGTGGAAAGCAATATGTGAATTGTTTGAATTAATTCTCTCCAGATCGGTAATATAAAAATCCTTATATGTAAAGAAGATATTTTCCCATAAATCCAGAATGAGAAGTCATGCTTTCCCTAAACTTAACTTCCAAGAATCAAAATCCACTCTATTTCATTTTCATCATTATAAATCATCGATACACTTATGCATTTGAATTTGTAAAATTCACTGAAGACAACCAGTAAGCAATGTGTGGGTTTTAAAGAAATCACGTAATTGTGTTCAGCCAGAGACCAAACAATGTTCAATCAAGTTTTCATATGGCAAGTTTTTAATAAATTCACAAATATTAATGTATTTGTCATGGGCCATCTCTATAAAGTTTTATTTTTCCTCAGTAAGTCTTTCAAAATGTAACAAAGACCAAAGCAGAGCTCAGAGCAGTGAAACTTTTACTGTTTTCTTTGTTTCTTAGCCCTTGGAAGAAAATATTATTGATCTACTAAAACGAATAAAAATATTTTGTTAGCTTCCTTCCTTTTTTTTTTTTTTTAAATTTTAGAGACCTTAGTTTTCACTAAAAAAAAAAAAAAAAAGTGGAAGTCATAAGTCATGAGAATAATGGATTAATTGAAGTAACTCAAATTAGACCATTAATTTTTGGATGACCTTGAAGAATTCAGGTGTCCTAAATATCATACTTACTTAATTTTCTGTTGGATGTAATGCACATCTTCCTTCAATAATTTACGTTTAACAGCTCCTCAGTAGTCTGGGTAATTTGTTTTGATTTTAGTCTCTGTTTTGATTTTAATCTCTGTTTCTGTCAGTAAATCTTGGATGACAGGGGCATGTACACACATACATTAATAACCGGAGAGGAAAAGAAAAAAACACAACCAANGGAAGGGAAGGGAAGGGAAGGGAAGGGAAGGGAAGGGAAGGGAAGGGAAGGGAAGGGAAGGGAAAATACTCCAAATTTTCATGCAACTCACTGTTAATCTTTCCATTTCTTATAAAGGACCTAACAGCTAACTAATATGAGCTTCAGCTAAGTCCTTAGAAAGATGTGACTGTGAAGCAGCCATGAATTTATTTTCACTTAACTGTGAAATCAGTGTGCACCTGAGAACAGAGAGTGTATTTTGCAAATCCCACTTGAAAAACTGAAATATGGAAAAAATATGCTATTGGAATTATGGCAAGAGATGAGTTAATTGTCATGTAAAAGTAAAGATAGGATATGTCTCTTCATATTCAATATAAAACTCAGCAGCAATTATTACTCATTTGAAGACCTCAGAAAGGTTAGGTTAGAGCAGGGCAGGAGAGAATTTGTGATGGAAAAAAATGTAAAAACATTTTGGTTGGGTAATCTGATGAATAGCTAGCCAGTTGGCAAATTTTGAGCAAACACACACATTTGATAAAGAACACAGTCTGTTCATAAATTACTCTTGATTAGCTTAAAAAGCCAAAATCTGTTCTGGAAAATTGTTATAAAGGGTAATATTTCATCTGGAATAGGCAGACAGTTTTATGATTTGCTATGATCGTCTGCTGAATATTTAGAGTGAAATAAAAAGCTACCAGCTGTCATAAAAACTATCTTTATTTCAGGTGGTCGTGACAGAGGTATGAAGGTATTAAAAATTGCATATACTGCTTTCTCAATTTGCAGTGGTCCTTTGCAGGACTACCATACTTCATGGGAAAGGCAAACCAGATATTAGCTTTGGTGTCAATTACAACATTTGTAATGGTTGCATTCAATATGGATGCTAATTTATCTTTTAAAAAAGAAAAAATCTGGAAGCAGAATGGGGCAAAATTGAATTGGCAAAATGAAATGAAATAAATCTCCCATATTTGGGTTGCATATGCCAAGGAGTGAAAGTGGGCTCTCCCCAAAACTCGCCAGGTATGACCTGGTAGAGCCGTACCCAGCAAATGTCCGCATGCATTGGACAAATTGGACAGGTTCCTTATGCTCCACTTCAGTCCCAACACACTGCCTTTACCACAGGGTGGCCAAGCACTGGAAGAGACTTCCTATAGAGCTGGCCAGTGCTTCAAGCCTGTCAGCAGTCAGAATCATGTGAACAAAGTCATTAACAATCTTCTTCAACTCTGGTCAGGCCCAACAGAACTGAAATAAAAAAACTCCAATCAAACGAAATCCCAGTGGCTCTGAGAAAATTTACTCATCTTCCTCTGTGCAGGTTTGTGTAGAGAGATGCTAGTGTCATGGCATGTCATTGGAAAACACTGGAAGCCACATATCTTACACTGTCTCATGCTAGAGAAGACCTGGCAAACTTCGACCACAACAATTTTGTGTCATAGGATCTTGCAATGAGCAGGGCAAAAGATCACCATTTTGAACTGACCTGTCATTTTAAATCTAGGACACGAAAGGTAAGAATTGAAGGTTTTCTGGAAACTAAATGGCACATTAATGATGATGAACAAATAGAGTTAATAGTGATTTTTGTAAAGTTTTAGGATATTTGGCTACTTAGAAAAGTTGAAACAGTTTTAGTTAGATGCTTAAATGTTTAATTATGGTTTTATCTTTGTACACATAGGAGAGAAAATATAACCAATTCTACATTTTGTTATGTCACCAATTCTTTGAAAAATTTTAATTTTTAATTTTATTTTGAACTATAGAATAATTTAGGTTCCAAAAGAATTTGAAGATCGCTGAGTCCAACCCTTAACCTGACACTGCCAAATTGACCACCAAACCTTTTAGTATATTTTATGACAGTAGCCAGACTGTTCTAGTTGGGCTTTCCCCTTTTAAGTTTCT
The DNA here is from genome assembly GCA_013396955.1 of Regulus satrapa. Taxonomy (NCBI): domain Eukaryota; kingdom Metazoa; phylum Chordata; class Aves; order Passeriformes; family Regulidae; genus Regulus; species Regulus satrapa. The sequence continues at coordinate 53,444 of VWZN01013922.1, read as the reverse complement.
CCATGTGTAACCTCATTAAATCCTTGTAGTCCTTCTGAGTTGGTTGCACCTTCACTCAAATACCATAAACTCTCTTTTTTTTTTCCCCTGAGTTCCAGCAAAAGGTCTCTGTTCAGAGGTCATTCTTCTTTGGCTTATCTTTCCACACATTGGAACATTCAACAATGGCTAATCCTCTAACAACCATGCCAAACTATGATTGTATAAAATAATTTTTTGCAAAGGGTTTAATTTGTTTTAACTCATTTGCCATTGTTGATTCAGATGTTTTACAAACACTGCCAGTTCACTCCCTCTTATGTTCTATTTGTAACATCTTTTTTCATTATCTACCTTTAAACATAACAACAAAATTACTTAACAAATTTCACTTCAAGGCAAAATGAATAGCAGAGGTTATAATGTCTCTAGATGTGATAAGTACAACAATGATGTGCTTAAAACCTGTGCATCTTTTGTTTTTTTCTCTTCATATCATCTTTTTGATAACAAATACATTCTGTTCATAAATATTGTATGGCTGAATGAAATTTTCACATCGTAAGAATAAAAAGTGAACTTTTGTTAATGCTACTGTATTCACTATGTCACAAAACAGGTCACAGGCAACAAGTCATATATTCTATATTAAAACATCTGAAAACCTCTTCCAGCCCACAATCAAAAATACTCTAACACAAAAAGTTTTATTTTCCTATGTAACTGCCTGCTTTTCAAGGTATTTCAAGCTGTAGATGACTGCCTGTTAGGAAAAGGCCAGGAAATACTTGGTGGCTAGAAAAAGTAAGTGTGGATCAGGGCTGCTTGGGCTGTCTCAATGACTTTGCTGTCTCTATGTGCAAGCTAATGTGACCACCAACAATCTATGGAAAAATTATCTGTGGGGGAGCATATTTTCCAAGCCAAAATATACTAATAAAAACAAGGCTTTGCTTCATTCTTAATTAAAGAAAAATTTGCAATTTTCACAGGAGAAAATTGATAGGGTGAAAAATTTCTCATAGACCATAAGAAATGCTTCATTCAACTTACAGCAAATGATCCCATCATGGTAAATTATTGTTTCTTTTATGGTTCCTGTTCCCAGAAAACCAGCCACTATACTATTTTTAAACAGAACAGGATGTGTACAATGGTTACCACTTCACTTCTCACTTTGATGTCTGTATCTTTGCAGCAGAAAGGCAAGTCCAAGAGGCAGCTAAATACAGTGAAAGAGAGGAGAGATCCCTTACAGAGGTTACATACACGGAGAACGGAGCTATCAAAAATGCACAAGATGATACGGGTAACTCAATTCCCATTGTATGTGAACTATTTGTTTGACTAGACGGAGCTCCTCTGTAAGATAAGACTGAGGAAGGATGTGTTATGGTTATATAAAGATCTTTTCCTTAACTTTCCCCTGAGCATCATGCCGCCACTGTACAGGAAGCAATGCATTTCTCTAGAACTGCAAGTTTCTCCACCTTTTGGCAAGAGAGGAAGTAGAGCTTTCACAGGAGAAGCTAAAATGAAGGAATATCTTACAATATGTGGGTTCTACACCAGATTTTGAAACATGCTGATAAACATTTGACATCTTACAGTACTCATGAAGCAATAAATGAAGTTCACAGGGTTTCAGACTTTGTTTTCAGGATGTCATTAAATCAGAAGGGTTTTGCTTCCATTCTTCAAATGGGTTTTATTTCCCCAAGCAAAGAGATTCAATTCACGCAATTACATTTGATGTATTTTTCCCTGAAAAGCTAGGATACAATTACAGTTACCAGCTGAAATACCCTGCTATTTTATTTCTGAGCATGGTAAAATCTATGAGACTCTCAGATACTGCTGCTTTGTTACATCTGGTGAATGTTGCTTTTTAACTGGGATTAGTGTATTTCTATTATTGTATAAAACTAGAGAGAAGAGAATAGAAACACCCATTTGAAAGCTGGGCGTTCAGCAAAAGCTTCTCAAAAATCTGCACTAGAACTCTCTAAAGCATCAACAGGATGGTAATTGCAGCAATACTTGTGTGCAAGGGGTTATTTTTTATCACTAGCAATGTTAGTCAAATCACTGAATAAATTTCTTCTCCTGAAAAAAAGTTTAAATGGAATTTTAATGATTTGGGGTTTTAAAATGTATTTTTACCAGCATATCTTTTACAGATGTCAACTCCATGGCTAAAATGAACCAGGACATGAATTCAGCCATCAAGGTACAGGTTCTTCCTCATTTCAGATGTCTAACACCTAAGCCTTAGAAGATTAGTACCCATTTTATATATACTATACAACAGTAGCGTCTTCAGTTTCCTTGCTGCTTTTGTGAGTATGCCACGTTATTCCCCAGTGTTAAAAAATAAGTGTCTTCCTTTTGTCTCTCCCTGCATGTCAGAAAGAGTGCCTAAAGATTTAATGAAATTTACTTCCTTGGTTCTCCATATCATGTTATGTAAAGCACATTAGGGCTTTAAAAGCTTAGTGTCAAAGATTCTGGAACAAGTCTGGCATACACAAATATGACAGTGCCACAGTGAAGCTGAAACATCATGAGGAGAAATGACTGTACAAATCGCTGACTCATTAATCAGATGTAGAGTGAGTGTCAGAGTCTTTAAGCTTGGGGCAGGAGAAAGGGGACTCAGCAGTACTGCCAGCCCTATGCGAAGTCTGAATTAATGGGTTCAACCCATCCACCACATGACTTGGGAGCAAAACAGAAGGAAACTGATCTGACTCTTCCTTAATTTTCCAGTCTCTATACTTTGCTAAACAGATGCAAGAGTCTGAAACTTGCTTCCTCCTCTTCCCTTCTCTTCCTCCTTGCTTCCTGCCTATTCCTGTGGACATTTAGACTCTCACACAGCTATATCACTCCAGCAGGAATAACAAGTGGCAGTGCACATAACTCATGCTTATACTGAGGGAGATGATAAAGTTGTGTTCTAATGTCCAAGAGAGTAGACAGTCTTCTTTCTGTCATCCAAAGAAGCTAGGCAGGGGATGAGAAGACTGTCATCTTCCTAGGGCTGGCTGCAACCTCAAGTGTATGCAAAGATTGAGCATGCCTGATGCCACAGGACAATGCAGGGGTGAGCAGACAGGGCATGTCTGGATGAGATATTACATATTCACAAGAACTTCCAGCTGATGTGAAATGCTGCAGCCTCTGTCTGCTCTCAGAAGAGGCTGGAGGCCTTTGCAGCAACTGCTGCATGTCATCATGGCTTTGTCAGAACTGTGTCACTGGAGTGGGAGGCAGGTGAAGGCAAAATAGGTCTGTGCCTGAGAAAAAATTCCTTTTCCCTTTCTCCATGAATCTTCATTTCCTGCTCTTGTGTTGTTTAGCTGCAAAAGAAAGGACCTGAAGGGAAATATAATGCACCACCTGAGGGCCATGATAACAGCACTGCTGTCTGCATGCCCAGAGCCCCAGGAGAATGCTGCCTCTTCCTTCATTAGGTTGCCCCTGGCAAGGTGTAGCTCTCCAACACTATGAGTTTTGCAATCTACACAGATTGTTCCCATGCATTTATAACTCTTGTCATTGAGAGCTGAAGAAACTGACCACAGAGTTGAAAAGTTGCAAGTATGTAGTCCACAGAAGTATGTATAGCAAGAGGAAAAGGAGCAAGAAACTAGGTAACAAGCAGAGTAATTCCACAACTCCATGTACAGGGGGGAATGATGTTGAATGCAGGTCTGGAGAAGAGCACATAGAGCAGATGGCTTGACAGAAGCTCACCAGACTAATAAAGCTCCTGTAGGTGATGATGTGGCCTGAAGTCTCTGTTTCTTCCTACTAGGCTAAAATTCTTCATAAGGAATTTTACTTACAAAAAAAAAAATACAGGATTTATGGTCCTATGAGTATGATGTGCTGAGATTCCTTCCTCTCTAAACGAGCCTGCAAGCTGGCATTAGAAATCCTTTCTGTACACATCCATTGCTATGAACGGTTAACAGCTTGGCAGGACATTTTAGCATTGCTTCCCCTTGTTCCTAGATTTTAGTGGAATGATCTTGATGCAATAGCTCTGCAGTGAAGACTGTTCTTTTAATGAGATGGAAATGGAAGGATCTGCAAAGTATAGCTCAGTGCAAGGTAAAAAAAAAATCTCACCCCACTTGAAAGCATTAAAAAAAATTCATAACAATGATATTTGTGTGTGTACTTCCATAATATCAGCTTGAAAAGTACAATTCACAGAATGTTCAACAGTGAAGTAAGATAACAAAAACCTGCCAAAAATGCAAAGTTTTGAGGTTACTGATTGCCTCATTTTGGCTATTATCTTAATTCCTGTTCTTTGGAACTAATTGACTGGGAAAGAACAGAATAAAATAATTAATCCTATTGTATCTTATACTCTCAAGTAAGCATCAGTTCAAATGGTTTAAAAAGAAGCATGACTTTGTATTTATGTTCCATTATTTTCAGGGCTGCAGTCATGCACCAAACCAGAAGTATGAAAAAATGCCATCATACAATAAAATTATGGACATTCATTCTTATGCACACTCTTATGGAAATGTTTGGAATTAACTCCATCATGAAGCAAGTAAGCTGTAAAGATTATTTCATCTATTTGCAGATCATAAAAATACTCACTATTCAGTCATTCCATTATGGAAATTCATCCCTGAGTAAAATACTGTGGTCATGTATTGGAAGGCACACATATTGGAAATGGCCAGGAAATCATGTGGAAATACAGTGGTTTATTATGGTCAAATACTTAAACATGACACACAAGGCTTTAAGCTGGGTATCAATAAAATTCTGATATTGTTTCTGAACTTGGGAATCCATCAAGTTAGAAGCAGCTTAAAAGAAATCTACACAAATTCAGATACTTAGGACATAACATTAAATTACATATTGGTTCCAGAAAAAAACCATCATAGAAGAAAATGTCAGGTGATCCCAGCATGATTTTTTTTTTTTTTTTTTTTGAAATGGAAAGCAATTATTAAAAGAGTTTGAGAAACTCTTTATTTATTTGACAAGCTCTTAATTATTGTGAATTATTTGTTTTCATTAAATACTGGACTGTGTACAGTCTGCCTGCAAAATGACCACAATATGTCCTTTTACTTTTTTGAAATTACTATTTACCCTCTGCAACAACATATTATGTCCCAGCTTCCATTTTAATTACAAATTAATATTTCATCCTGTAATCAGGAATAAAATATGCCAGATGATCTTTTTCTTTGATTGAATGGTTTGTATATGTAATCAACAAAGATACTGATTTGAAATCCTAATACAGCATTTGAAACCCATCTTATTATTTCATTAACTGAGTAAAATTTAATGCTGACAAAGGCATTTGAACAGTCAGGCTCAGCCTTAGCATTTAAAGGACATAGGCAGCAGTTCAGTTACTTTAATGGAAGATTCACAAGCAGTGGGAATGGAATGGAATGGAATGGAATGGAATGGAATGGAATGGAATGGAATGGAATGGAATGGAATGGAATGGAATGGAATGGAATGGAATGGAATGGAATGGAATGGAACAGCTTTTGTCTGTCTCAGCCTGTTTAGAGGCCATATTCCCATCTGGTATCATGGTTTTTGTTGGGGGGGTCTTTTTTGGTTTGGTTTGTTTTTTTTCGCTTCTTCTGTCCCCTTCCTTGGGAATATGAAAGCAGAGAATTAAATTTGTTACTAAATTTGTCTCACATAGAGTGTAAGTTAGAGTTCAACAATAAACTATCTCTGAGCCTCTCTCAGACTCTGGAGGGTCCCACAAGTGTCCATGCTCCCAAGGCCTCAGGCACCAATTTAATCCTAATATTATTTAATGTGGTTACTATCACAGAGACCGTGGAACTGCCCTCATCTCACTTTCTTCACAGCCTTGTCCCTGTGTCATGTGCATCCTGACCAAGACTCTCTAAGAATAGGATTCCACAGAGACCGTTTTCTACATGACCTGAACTCCTGGGGAGAAACAATTAAAAAGAAAGAAACCCCAATCTTCAGTCTTCCCTCTCCCTAAGGTAGCTATGTAACCTTGCTGCCTTACTCGCACACTCAATTAAAGACATATTTAGAACTACTATTCTTAACAGATCAGTTATTTGGAACAAGTCTAGCAGATAATAAGTTGCTGCTACTCTTACATGAGACAGGGAGACAGGAATGAACACACTTAAAATCAAATTAATTTACAAGTGTAAAAAAATGTATGCTAATACTTACGCTATTTGGCTAGTTTTAATCAACTTTTCACTCTTAAAAAAAAGAAAAAAAGTCAAGTCAGATACCCTTGTAGATGTTCTATTGTAACACAGTACGATAGAAAAATGGAAAGTTCAGGAAATAGGACTGATTATATTTCAGGTGTCATGCTTTTCATATGAAGCTTGAGACCTTATCTGAAAGAGATGGAGCTCAGTAATTATGCTGCAGCTTTCAGAACATTATCCACCATACAATACCTATATTAGGAATCTGAATACATATCCAGGCACCTAATTAACTGACTTGATTAATTCCTGAACTTCTCTAGCTGCTGTTGACTTTCACGGAAATTATGGAAGATCAGTACCCTTAAAAATCAGGCCAATTTATCTAGGTCTCAGAGCATGCACTTGAGGAGCCTAATTGTGAGCATCTTCATCAGCAAATGCTGGTTCAGAGTTGAAAATAAGCAACTTTCATATTAACCATAGAATGCATTACCACCAAATGGGGCAAAGGAATTAATAAGAGACCTGTTCTCAGTATATGTTAAACATATGGTATCACTACAAAACACAAACCAAAAAGTCAGGGTCTTTAGATTAGAGTGGAAAAATATGATGATGTTAATAAAATACACATATTCATCTGTGCTCCTGTCTGGCATGGAGTCAGAAAATGGAACAAGTCACATACTTCTTTCCCTCGGTTGATCTAGATTTATAAATGTCTAAGCAGTGGCAGTTGTGAGTATATGGGCATGAGATTCTGATAGCTTCAAAGGTGTGAGTCAAAATCTCATGTTAATAGAGCAAGTACTCCCCTCAAGGAAGGATACAAACTAGCTGCCATCACTGGTCTTCTCCTATCTTAAATTCCAGTGGTTCTGCATGAGTACAAAGAACAGCCAGGAAAGATATCTACTATTTATTATCCTTTAAATCACTATTGCTTTGAAAGGGGCTTCAGAATTCTTGTCTGAAAATGTACCACCCATCAGTCAGTACTACTGGATTTTTCTTTCTTTTTTTTTTTTTTTTTTTTTTTTTTTTTTTTTTTTTTTTTTTTTNTTTTCTTTTTTTTTTTTAAATTATTATTATTCTAAGAGAACAAACCTTCTTCCTCACTTCTGTTCTTAATGCTAAGGTGCTAAAACCATTCAGGCTTTCAGAATACAAATCAGTACAAACACAAGTGTGCCTCACTTCTACAGCAAAATAGCTTACTCCAAATTTTTCTTTTGCCAAGTGTGCTGTTGGTTTTGGGTTTTGTTTTGTTTTTAATAGTCCATATCCTTGTACAAGTTGCCTCCATCTGAAGGGCTGACTTCCTGGAGCCACACATCTGGAGCCACATGGATAGCCAGTGTGCAAGGCCCAGGCTACACAAAGTAGTAGTGCAAACATGCAGTTTTTTCCAGAAAAAAAACCCTGGCTTCCCAGAACGAAAGCCAGATGCTGCAGCTACTCTGGAGCTGAGGAGCAAAATGGTCTTGGCCACCCTAACCAGCTGGGCCATGTCATAAATTAGCAGAATAGATTCACAGTTTTTGGTAAAATTAAGCATTGTTTTCAAATGATCATTAGGAGCACCATGTGTTCTCTTTAGCCCTTGCAATATGCAATGATTTAATCACAAATACACAGATCACAAAGACCCTCTTTATTTTCCCTTTATCCATACGACTGTCCAGAGCTAGGTTCAGTATCATAGAAATGATCCTTCTTAAAGCTAAGCTAAGACAGGAGTTCCTGAACAACATCTGCACAAGGGCAATACATAATTGATTAGCAGCAAACTAGAGCTAAGCAAATCAGAAGACAAAATAAGTGGCCCTAATCTGTATTCGCATATCAAATTCAACAGAAGAACAGAAGTAGAATTCTTTCTGATCTAAAATAATTTTTAAAGCATCCATTTTAGCCCACCTCTTGTTTTCCTGGATGTAGCCAGATGTGACAATGCAAAAACACTCAAGTACTTAAGATCTCACAAGAAAACAGGCCCCCATGGTATGAATTTTTAGACAACATAAGCCTAGAAAAAGCCACAGAAAGTAGAGAGTTTACTTAGCATTATGTCTACTGCTTCAAAGAAAACAGCCCTGCTTTTTCACTCCTATAGAGCTGAGCCTCAACCCAGAGCTACATTGAAGCTTTGAACTTGTGGGCTCCTCCAAAGTTACTTTCTACTCAATGAATCTCAAAAATCTCAGCTGAAGGAAACATCTTGAAATCATCTGGTCTAGTACCTTGCTGTGCTACAGGGGATTTCTGGCTCAGCCAACAATCCAGTGTAGATGCAGTATCTTATAATTTTTCCCTAATTCTCTCCACACAAGCAGACTTCTGTACTTCCCCAGACCCAGATTTATTCTAGCAGTACTACTTCCATCAGATTATTCTCCTTATGGATACCGATACAGCATATTCTGAGTAGGAAATTCTGTGGTTTTCATGGTTTAGGTTTTACTACTCAGGCTCATAATTTATTGTTCTTTATGTCATGGCTTGCCCACAATCTTTTAAGAGGAACCCATTTATTTCAAGAATGCTACTGGCTACTTTTCAGAAAATATCCCTGTGTACAAAGAATATCTCTAGTCTGCAGCTAAACAGGTGTGATTATGTGGGACTGTGCCTACATGTGTTAGCCTCCACTGCTTGTCCTTTGCACCTGTATTTATGAGGTAATGCTGCCAGTAATGACAATCTGTAAAATTGCAAGCTGAATTTAAAATTTTCCACCTACAGGTAAATGAGGAAATGGAAGACATCATCAAATAAAAGACAAGGGGGGCTGACAGAAAGCTGTTTGTCTTGTGTTCAAGATCAGTTACTTGTGTTATTTCATCTGACTGACTTCCTGTTCTAGTTAAATATTCGTATCTCTGCTAATTGCTCTGATGTGCAACCTGCACAAACAATTTCTAGGAACAAGTCAATTTTTATTTTAATTGTGTGCTTTTGTCATCACTGTGATCCTGATAAAAGTTTAAATCATCTGTGACAATCTGAACAGTCAGGAATGGCCCTCTCTCTCTCTCTAGGCACAGGGGACAGGAGCTTGAAGGAGGCACAAGGGAGTATTATTCAGGTGTCCTCTTCCTTAGTAGCACCATCAGTTCATCAGTGTAATGGAGAAGGGGGAATGGCACAAGCCTACCTGAGGATTTTTTAATTCCAGAACTGCAAGCTTTTACTGTTAAAATCCAAACCAGAAAATGTAGGTGTAGATTCAGAAAGCTTTTGTCATATGCTGCTGTAGTATGCATGGATCTGCAAACTCTCTTCTATGCTTTATACAAAGGCACATGTATATTGCTCCTCTCCTTTATTTAATGATGATGTAAATTTTGTTATGGATCCCAAAATAAGAAAGATTTATTTTTATTGTATATTGATAGGCAGCCTGGTTTAAAAGTATTTTTGGAAATATAAAGTATAAGATAAACATAACTGCTTTTTTTTCCAAACATGGACACAAAAAGCTAGAACCAAATGAACACAAACCTGGCCATTATATCCTTTCCAAATAATTCACAAGGTTTATCACAAATAGTCACATTATTTATCCTTCTCATCTTAAAGCCTTAAAAGCTGCCTGTAACACTGTCTGGGAAATAAAATGAAACTACAAGTCTCCTGTCTTATCTGCTGTAAAAAAGACTTGACTGAGAAAGGTAGCAACTAGAACGTTTTCAGAAAAGTTGTCCCCAGTAGGCCTCATTCTAGGTGTCAATGAAATTGTGATCAGTTTTGATCACTGCTGGGATTATTAGGATCTTCTGCCTCATACTGAGGAAAAAGAGTGTGATACAGGACCTAAATATGTAATGAGAATGCATAGCAGAGGTGAGCATGGACAAGTCACAGGATACTTAATTTAAAATGCATTTTGAAAATTATATGGCATGTCAATAGCTTGATTCCTTCTTCAAAAGCTTTAAAATGTTTCCTATCTACCACAAAGATGATTTATCAGCAGTGTCTGACTTGGCAGAATTCACACCAGGCCTTACAATTACTTTTTCTGGATTATTGTAGTAGCAGAAATTCCTACTTTAGGTGTTTCTGCTGATGAAAAATCACACCAGACAGGTGCTCCATGCAGATGGGCTGGGTGCAGCCCAGCAGATGTTGAGATCAAAATAATGTTCTCAGACAGACCTACACACTTGTCTGACACAGCAGGATGATCTGCTGTGATCTGCTGTGATTAGATCTGCTGGATCTGTTTTGTCCAACTCGGGAGACAACTCGGATCAGCTCTCACAGGAAATGCATACACTCCTTCAGTAAAGTGTAGAAAAATCAAGTAAACATCCTGGAGTACATTATCCACTGAGATGAGTAAAGGACAATCCATATAATCTCATATAGATCTATTAAAAGTAGGGTGGGTCTTGAGTAAAAGCTCCTGATTAAGAGAAGCTCTGAACTACATTACTGGTGGCCTGGATGTAATCTGAAACATTCATTGGCCAAGTACAACTGTGCCTCAGGATGGGAATAGACAGTCATCAGTCCTCTGTCTTCCCATTGGGAGCAATAAATATAAACATCATGACAGACATGAGTAGAAGCTCTTTGGATCTTCTAATAAAGATATTATTATCCTTGTCCTTGTTTCAGCCATAATTATTGGGAGGTGCTGTAGCCAAGACATTGACATTTTATATCTTCTCACATCATTGCCAAGGTGAAGGAAGGGATTTTCTCTTACATTCCACTCCCATGGGAGAAAAGGAGGTGTGGTAGGGAAGAGTTGGTTGGTATTTGTTGCAGTTTTCCATGTAAATAATCTCTTTGTCTCTTTGTTTAATACCTTCCATTGTTATAATTGTTCTGCTGTTGTTCACTTTATTGTTTCATTTTTGCTTCCAGTATTTTTTTCTTTTCTTAACCTAAAACTTTCACCTTCTGTGCCTCTAATTCTTGACTCCATTCCTGGACCAGGAAGGGGAAAGCGTTGAGTAAGCGAGTGGAATCTGGTTTGGGAGAATCTTGGTAGGGGCACTGAACTGGAGAGTACCATTTCTAAACCACAGATATCCTATGTCAGAAAGAATCCCAAAAATTTTCACTAAAATTATAAGAATGGTATCTTGGTGAGATAAAACTAGTTACCTTTTAATGAGTGGGTGACAATGGTGGCAAACACTTAGGGATGCTTTCAAGAGAAATCTTAACTAGAGGCTAACAATTCCACCTGACTTCGTAAACAATTGTTGAAATTATTGGATAATATTCCACAGATATAAATAGGCTATTTGAACTGGTATATTCATGTAACACGGCACTGCTTCTTGCTGTGTGGGTCTCTAGTATCTAAATCTCTTTCAGATTATGGCCATACCAAATATAGTCCAAGGTCTTTACAGTCACAAAATAATCTATATTCCCTGACATCTTCATCTCAAGAAGTATGACTCCACATTATTTATCCAATGCATAAATGTCTCTTCTGGAATATTTAGCCTTCTTCCCATGCTTCTTCTGCTATGATTATGCTCTGCTCATGACTAAATATGTTATGAAAATTTATGGTGGTCTTTCAGAACTGGCCAGGTGTGGTGAAAGCTTATGTCTGCTGCAGAAAGGAGATGGGAAAAGATACACTTTCTTAGAACCAAATTTGACACAATAGGGTGGACAAAGAGATCCTTGGCAGGAATGATGGCAAGCAGCATCCTGTAAGCAGAATGGTAACAACAGCACAACCAGTGACTGAGGCATGTGATTATCTAGCCACTACCAGCATCCTTTACTTGGTGCTCATCAAGCTGCACCTAGAACACTGTGTATTGTTTGTGAATTCCTAATACAGAAAGACACAGATAACCTGGAGTACCTGCAGGTGAGGCCCCTCAAGATGACCTAGAGCTGCAATCCTTGCCTTTGAGGGCAGTTCTTGAAGGGCCTGAGCTCCTTGAGCCTGAAGAAGTAGCTTCAGAGGAACCTTAAAGCAGCCCTTCATACCTATGGAGGGGTTATGAAGAAGAGCGGGACAGGGTTTTCATAGTGAAGCCTGGTGGAAGAATAAGAGATGATGGGCAGATCTTGAAACAAGAGCAGTTCAGATTCACTCTTCAGATATGAGGCCAAACTTTTTCACTTTCAAGTAATGGAACAGGTTGCCCAGACACACTGTACCACCTTGGAGGTTTTCAAGGCCTGATTAATCTGGTCCAATCTGATGATTTACTGTGCTTTGACAGGGAGTTGGACTACAGTCTTCCTAAGATACTTTCTAGACTGAGTGATCCTATGGTCCTTGTCACTCTGGATGCACTCAGACTGATTGCTTGCAGTTCTCTTGGGCCAAGACAGGAATTAGCAGATAAAGCAATCCTTATGGAATGACCAAAGTATGAGTAAGCATTCTTAAAGGGAACTTGGACTATGACCTCCTTTGGAACAAAAATATCTACATTTCTTGTTCTTATCTGCAACAAATACATCCACTAACAAATAACCTCTCTTCACAAAGATCAATTGAATTGATGAATGAATCATGAATTGCCCACTTTGTTCCACTTTGCTCTATTGAAAAATGTTTGTGCTGATTGCCTGCCAATGTATTTTGTTGTCCCAGCAGACAAACTGCTGTGAGCATAATCTGTTATTTGCATCAGTTGCATTACCAATTTCATAACTGTCTCCTGTGGTGCAGAGGAAGACTCAGCCCACCTGGTTTATATAAACTCCAGCCATTGCATTATCTGCCAGGAGGAGAATAAGGCATTCTGTAAAAGAGCATCTAGATGTCCCTAGAAGTGTTTGCACAGAACTGAGTTTTTCACCATTTATGTGTGAGTATGACTTGCATTTAATTTCGGCTTATGTATCCTCACCACATGCAACAGAGGAAGATTAGCCAGTGTATTTTTGTGTGAAAAAAAAAAAAAAAACAAACCAAAAAAAAAACAAACAAAAAACCACTTCTATTTGGGCTATCAGACTGGGAAAGAGAAAATATCCTACAAGTCTGTGGGAAAAATATCTGAACTCTGTTGCCTGACATACACAGTCTAACATCTAACCTTGCTGTCAGTGTACAACCTGCAAAATGCAGAAAAGACTGAGTTTTCTAATGAACTGAGACAAGTAGGGACTGTTCCTTGGAGCAGTGCTCGAGGCTGTGTGCTAAGGGAACTTTCTGTCACGTCCATCCTGAGTAAGATACTTTCTTTAATACCTCAAATTCAGAAACAGTTTGTTAGGGTTTTGGGGGTTTTTTGTTTGTTTTTATTTTTAATAGTTTTGGGGTTTTGTTTGGTTTTTTTGTGGGTTTTTTGTGGGCTTTTTTGTTGTTTTTTGGGGTTTTTTTGTTACAGTTAAAACACTCTGTTTTGTTTTGACTTTTCATCTGAAGGGCATGAAGAATGGTGTGAGTTTCTGAATTCCACTATGTGTCAGGGGTCCATGCAGCGTTGTAGGACATGGCTTTGTTTCCTATAGACTGTAGCAGCTACATGGGATACACTGTGCTGTGCAGCAGCACAGACAATTCAAGAACAACTCTCTACTGGAAGTGGTTTTGGCCAGCTAGATATCCACGAAGCTCTAGGAGAATATCCATACAAAAACGTTTGTTTTCTACTGTGATACATTGACTTCAACTAGCTGGCAGGTGCCCATCAAGCCACTCTCTCACTCCTCCTCCTCAGCAGAACAGGAGAAAAATATATAAAATAAAAATATAAAAAACATGGGTCAAGATAAAGGTAGTTTGATTTTAAAACACTCCAAAGATCATGTGTGGAAGAAAAGGAGAATGTATTCTCTAACTCTGTCAGCAGATGATATCCAGTTGCTTCCTGGGAATTAGGGCCTCAGTACGTTGCTTTGCAAGACAAATGCCTTAATAACAAAATTTCTCCTAGCTTCTCATCTTCCATCCATCCTTTGTTGCTGGCCATGACATCATACAGTGTGAAAACTTGAGTCAGTTTGGGTCAACTATCCTGGTTATGTCCCATCCTGGTATCTTGCTCACCCCCAGCCAACTGGCCTTTGAGGGTGGGGACATGGGGTGGGAGAGAGCTTCAGTGCTGTGTGAATGCTGCTCAGCAGTGCCCTAAAAATCTGGTGTGCTAGCAACACTTTTATAGCTACCAATACAAAGTATAGCAGTATGAAGACTGCTGTGGGGAAAGTCAATCCCATCTCAGCCAGACCCAATACATCTACATATAATAACATTTCTATACTTGAATCCTGTTGAGAAAGAATATCTCCTATGGCAGCTGGAGAAAGAGGGAATGAGAGAGAGATAGGGAAAGGCATTCTGTTACAAGAGGCACTTGGCTAAAACATTGCAAAAAATGAGTAAAAAATAGCTCCCCACTCATTTGGCTGCCACCCAAGTGGGAAAAGTTAAGTTGTTTAATTTTTGCAAGAAGGGATGATCCAAATGAGCAGTAACTGCAACAGTCTTGATGGATTTCTTCTCTTCCCAAGAATTTCTTGCTACTATTACCTAGTTCTAGCAATCCAGACAAGCTATTCTGAAAATGTGGCAAACTGCTAGGCATCCTACAGCCTTCATGGAGTAGAGCACACCCTAACTCGCTTCCTTCCAATAGTGCTTTAGAGCGGATGTACGTTATTTTCCCCCTCAAAATATGCATGTGCATTCAGGGCTCAGTGTAATATGAGAATTTCTGCAGGACATCAGTCTTCTCAGAGACTGAGTGAGGGAATTCCGACAGTAATTCCTGTCTGCAGAGAAGAGAGATTTCTAGGAAATAGCTTTCCCTTGCTTTGTAGGGAGTATGCAATCCTGAGCTTATGCTGACTCAACAGTAACAGGATGTGAGAAATTGCAGATGCAGCAGCTGTAATTGCTTGAGAAGTCCTTGCCTATCCATGAATGATAAATTTGAACCTCATACGCCAGTGGCAATTCTGAATAAATTACTCAGTAAACTGATTAGATTGTATATGAGTAAATTATAATGGGCAGGCAGCAACAGAAGATTCTCAGCAGATACAAACTTTGCTATTAATCTCCTTTTCAAAACATAGATAAGTTCAAATATTGTGAATATTTTTTAATAAGGTACTAGAGAACAGCACTGGTTTTTTGTTTTGGTTTCTTTTTCCTTCTGGCTGCTCCTAGGAAACCCCTTGCTGTGTAAATACAATTACACTATGCTTGCATATCACAAGAACTTTTTTACACGGTTCTCTTTTTCATGAAACTAGTTTCCTGGGATGTTAGCTCTTCAGGCATGGAAAATGAACTTGAGCAGTATTGCTTTGATAGTTGCTTTCTATGTTAAAGTATGGGTGTGTTTTGTTCTCAGGAAGGACTAGCAGTGCACTTCTGTAGTACAAAAGAGGCCATGACCCAGAAATAGTCACACCATCTGTTAATAATGTGCATGGACTCCTGGGACCACAGAAGACTCTGCTTTCTCCATGATGCCTTTTCATAGGAATATTGAGGTAGGAGTAAAAACTGGTAGCCATACTGGAGATAGGGTGCTCGATACCAATACTGGTTTACTGATTACTTTCTTAGGGGGATATAAGAGTGGCAGCAGTACTTCAATTTGTAGTACATAAGAAGTCAGATCATCTATTGGCACTTTTAATGGGTTTCAAATATTATGCATATGGTTTATTGAGCATTTTAGATTTTCTCCTTCAAAATTGTGTATGGAGATACTTTTTGAAGGAGGGAAACGGCAAGAGACTCCTTTTTTTAAACAGAGAGTTTGTAAGAAGACCTGCCCCCAAATCTGTGAGAGATAAAGATGGTGGTTTCTTGGCACTGCCATAACTAGACCTCATTGGAGAGAAAGTCTCCACCAAACAGCTTTGAAGCTGCTAGTATTTGAAGTGACATTCTTAACCTTCCAGAAATTTCAGATAAATATATGTTCGCACAAAACTTTGGTGGTGCCAGAGAGTCAGCATTCAGACCTGTGTAGTTAAATAAAAATAAGCACTGTATATGTCACAGATTTGTTGGAGACATGGAGACCTCTTGATTGTGTAGGTATGCCTTTATTGGGAAAGATCTCTTGTGATGCTTCCCATGGGTGACTTGAGAAATTTGTGGATTTTTTTAGTTGTGTATGATATGCCTGGGGGTTAGCAGTGGTGCACCATCAAATTTAAGAGATGTTTGCTTTTCAGCAAAGCCTAAGATGTATCATATAATTTGAGGTTTCTTGAAAAAATTTACAGATTTCTAGAGGAGGGAAAGATGTCTGAATACCTGACTTGGCACTATTAATTATCAGAGTCTACCAATGTAGACAAATAATTTTGTTTTTCAGAATTTAGTCATCCATGACACCTTGAGAAGCCAAGAACACTGGGCAGACATGTGATGATACCTCTTCAGAACTTCTCCAATGTCCAGTGACTTCAAACCTGGGATATCCTGAAAAGTTTGGGGTGGGATATTTTTTAAATAAAATAGTCCCCAGTGCTTTTCTTCCATGATTTTTGGATTTTTTTTTTTACTTTGCTTAAGTGCAATTTTTGAGTCTACAGCAATCATTTTCTGAAAAATCACCTACATATTCTATGCAGAAATACCCCAGGTTGTCCGTTTTGAAGTCACCACATGGAGAGTTCCCTTACCTTTAATCCACCATATAAAGAGCAACTGTAACAGTTCAGACTCAAGTTTTTCCTTTCATAACCAAAGACAGGCTGGATATCAAACTACCCATGTTTATAATAGCTGTTGAGATGTCTTAAAATTGGACCTTTTTTCATCCGCATGAAATTTATTTGTGCAAACGGAATGAACAAAACTGTGCAATTTTAAATTTCTTTTCTTATGAGAGAAGGCAGTGCATAAATCACTCAACTTTCCTTAGCAATTTTTTCCCTTGTTGGCCTATATCAACTTCATTGTCTGAGTTGAAGCATTTCTAAAGCTGATTAAATATTTACATGAAAAAAAAAATCAAAATTTTAGTAAAGTCCAAAGTTAATAACTCCTTTCAAAAAAAAATATCAGTATAAACTCAATATGGATTTAGCCTTTCTGGTCTGATATTAGTCCCTCAGCATCCAGACAGGCCATCCTGGCTGCTAGTCAGCACATCAGGCCAGTTTTATGTCAGCAACATAAAACAGAGACATGTCAGTATTTGGTGATGCGCCCCAATGGTGAACAGAACTGGGGAGAAACAAAAGGCACTGTGGGTAGTTCTTATTAAGAAGTATTACTGATGGAAAAGAGATGAACTAGAAACTATGCGAATGCAGCTCAGGGAGCATGAGAAGACCAACTGATATTACTGCTAGGGGATACAGGAGGTCAAAATGTAAAGAAATTGACAGAAATAAATGGGAAGTAAGGCTTCATGAGTTTTGTTTCTAACGAAATAACTTTCTACTATCAAGTATACCTTTTTGACTACAAATTAAGTATTGACATACTACAATCAGAATATTTGAAAAAATAATTTAGCAAGTATTTCATAGAAATGTAATAATATCTCACTTAATTTACTAATAAATTTAACCTTACTGAAATATTTTAATTCATTTTCTCAGATTCTGAATGGAAGAGAAAAACTGTCTATGCACAGGCATACTTCCCTTGCTATGAGGTGTTACTTCCATGTGTAAGACATGTTTTTGTTTTTTTTTATGTGAATGCTGTACAGTAGAAACAAACTGTATATGTTTTAATGGGTTAAGAAAAAAAAAGGTAAAGCAGATGACTGGCCAAGTTTAAGACTCATCAATTTTCCTTGAAATTGTTTTTCAGATGTAATGATGTCTGTGAATTTCCTGATTTCTCAGTAGATCAGTAGAAACTGATTTGAGGAAAAAAAGTATATATTTGTTCCTATTTTTAGGAACAAAAAATTCATGGCTCTTTTTTTTTTTTACAAGCCATATTACAAACTTGGGCACTCAGCCTTAACATAGCCCTAAAACATAAAAAGGGAGCAAGTCACTCTATAACAGAGCAGAACTAAATTGAGAGGAGGCTATGCAACAAGCACCAGATATACTCCCAACAGAGCTGGGGTTATTATCTGTACTATTCAAGGTCACCGCTTTCTTTGCATAAATTAAACAAAAATAAACAACAACAAGCATTCAATTAAAAATAAAGAAACAAGAACACCCACCCATCCCCAAAAAAAACCCAAACAAAGAGCCAATAAAACAACAATAAGAATAACCCAAACCAGAACCAATGAAAATTTTTTGCCAAAACACAGATTCAGACACTGGAAAAAATATTTAAAATGTTTGACAAGTTACCAGTGCAATTCTTTTGGAAGTTGGGATTCTCTAGTGGGTGCCCTGGAATGCGGCACTGAAATCTGTGCTGCCAGAACTCGGGAAACCAGGGGTTGCGGGTATTGGTGTCCAGACGCAGCTTCAGGTAATAATCATCAAACGCCAGCACCTCAGGAGACTGCAGTTTGATAGTAATGCCTCCATTTGCTTCAGGTTCATAACCTTCAATAACTTCATCTCTGTCTGCCCAACCGTCACTGAAAAGAGGCAAAAAAATTCTTATTACACAAAGACAGAAAGCTTGTTTTGAAAAAGCAACCAGCCAAAGGCAGGCTGGCACCCTTGGAACAAAGTGATTAATGGGGAATCTAAAGATGTAAAATTCAGGCAGAGAGAGCAGAGTGATAGTGACTTGTAATGAGCAGTCTGGCTGATTTCTTGCAGAGTCCTCATTAACTCATCCAGAATAATGAGGTTTTATCCTTGTCCTTCTGGAAAGGTTATTTAGTCATAGCTTGTGCTGTGATGTCTCTGTGACTGAAGATATTCTGCCTAATTTCTGATGTCATGTAAGAGGTAGAAACTGAGAAAATTATTGTTGTTAAAAAGGAAAACAAGCCATGATCTTGGATGTTTTTCAAAATAGAACTCAGCATGCATGGATCATACAGATAGAAGAGAAATTCAAATCAAACATGAAGTGAGAATTCCATTCAGTCAGAAGAGAATGGAGTAAGACTACTTGACCAAGCTAAAAAGAAAACCACATGCTATTCTCACGCTTATGGGATTTCTGATAACAGGTCTTTTCCCCCTCCTTTTTTTTTCTTTTTTCTTTTTTAAAATTAAGAAATAATGGCTTTCTATTTTACTTCCCTCTTTGCTCATATATGAGATTCTTTTGAAAATCTGAGGATAAAACTCTTTCTTGACAACATTATTTCATGGAAAGTCCATCGGGCTTAACATCTGAGCTTTAGTTTAGTTTCTTAGTTCTTTTTCTCCTTCTTTAGGAGTCCATTGATTTAGTGTCATTCTTGAGTTCTTATTAGCATCCCCTAAGAACAGTGCTTTTACAGTCTAATTTAAGTGCAAATATAAGTCAGCCATTGCTTAATCTTAAAATGCTGGACATGTAATGAGAAAAATAGATTATTCTGGCACCTCAGATCTAGGTCTATTGCACTCAGAATCAAATCAGCTGCACTGCTTCTGTGAATAGCAGACAGATGAAGCACTTCCAGCAGCAAAAAGCTCAAAATGCAATTCACCACTGAGAGAAGTCTCAGATTCACCCAGGAGAGGGTTGTATCCTGAATTCCAGGCAGAATGAAAGAAGGTCCTTGTTAGAAACCTTTTACACACAGTCTTGAGAAGAGTGTAGTGCAGACCATTCCCAGCTGAAGGCATTTATGAGACACTAAGCACAGGAGTGCCTGGATGTCCGCAAATGAAAATATAGATTATTTGAAGTAGCAACCTCTGTCACAGTCCTGATTAAACAGCTGTAAAGTGATTATGTACTGGACAAGTGTGTGTGAGCTTTTGGTCCTCAGACACCAGACAAAACAGCTGCATGGTTTAGTTGGCATTCACATTAACTGCTGCATGTCTTGTCTAAGTAACCAGAAAGAAAATGGCTGTTCTACATGAAAATACAGGAAAACACACATACCAAATTCTTTCCACAACAGAAACACAACACAAACCTCTATGGAAGTTATTTAAGACATGGGACATCTAGCAATGCGGAGTAATCAATACATTCTGTTCAACCTAGTCTCAGGAATTCACAAATCTGTATTTTAAGATGGCCCTACATGGCACCTTTGAGGCAGGATTTCTTTTGTTTCCCCCTTTGCCAAGGCCTTGCAGTAGAAGCCCCCAAAATTTCTGAGTTTGCAAACTGTTGACAAGTATCTTCATACAGCATGAAATACACAACAGTGTGTGCACGTTGCATTTCACATGCAGTATAAAAGCAAAGAGCTGGGGGAGATACAGGGTCACAGGAGGGAGACATCAATTTTGGAAGTGTCCCAAAGGGGTTCCATCAAGCTAAACCTGGCAGAAGCTGATGGTCTCTTCCTCCCACAACCTGGGGTGTGGATTACTCGGTGCCTTGTACCAATATAGCCCAAGTGATACCCACCTGGCTCAGCCTTGGCCTGACAGCTGCACTTGAATTGCCACAGGGGTGCACTAAGTTAAAAACCAACAATGTGTCTATCTCTGATCCCCACCCCAGCAGACTGCTTGAAATTCCATAGGGAAAGAGGCCACAGTTCAACGTCTCTGCATGCCCCCACTCTTCACTTGTCCATACGCTGAGGACAAATAATAAAATGTACCATATGCCCCTGACTACTTCATGACCTAGATAATCTAATATAATAATAATAATAATAATAATAATGTCTAGATAATCCTGGTCAAGATAACCTTACAAAGGTAAAATCATGAAAATTAACTTTCTGGATTTCGCATAATTCAAGATGGAAATTTTCACTAATGAAAAGAACAAGAAACAATATTTATTTTTTCTTATGTGGGGAAAAGGTAAGAAAGAGATCGCTCTTACAGCATGAGTAATTAAGTCCTAATTGCATAATTACTTCATTATTTGTCACAATGTTTTTGGCTTTCAAACAGTAAACTCAAGCCGAAGCATTAGCGAGTGGCAAAAATAAATTAAGCCATTTTTTACAAGAACTTGTTGAAATGAGGCAGTTTCACTAAAGCTTGGATTCCTACCAGCCAAAAAAAATTACTATTTTTCCCCTCCTCTTCCCTAATATGTTTAGCTTGGGACATGGCCACATAAACTCTGAGGGCAAAATGGAGCAAATCTGCAAAACAAGAGAAAGCATATTTTGAGTTCTCAGAGGGCAGCTCATTGAAGAGTTCCCCTAATGGAACACACATTGTCACCTAATGTTTCTTTGTCTCTTTCTGGCCCCAAATGTAATTTATTCGTATTTCAACTTTCTCAAATTGTTAAATCTGTCAGCAAAATGTGAAGAAAAAATACTGGAATCAGAAAAAAAAAAAATCATATGTATTGAAGCTCATATGGGAGCTTTGTTCTACTCTCAGTAAAGTCAAGGAAGCAAAGAGGAGGAGTCCTGTTTCTTAGGGGATCTGTACCATCCTGGCAGCTGCAGGCTGACTGAGATGAAATTTGCCCTAAGTACTATGTGCAGCCCTACCAGCAGCTGTGGGAGGATTATTACAAGCCCAAGATCCTGTTATAATGTCTTTCTGGATTCCTGTTTGCTGTTTATATATGTGCTTAAAAAAAGATTGTCTGGAAGCACTGTACTCCTGGTGTCTTATGAATAAATGGATAGTGGTCCAGAAGATGGTGGGGATAAAAATTACATTTTTATTGCTCGGCATGAGACAGATGGTCAGATATCAGGATAAATGTCAGTGACAGAATCACAGGACCAATAGCTGGGTCATCATAAAAAAGAAATTTCATTTTAACAAGGAAACACACTCACACACTTCTTTTGTAGTCAGAACAAGTACATTCCACCTACTATCCTTTTTTCATCCTGCTGAATAGCAAGTTGCACTACACATAACACTTTTTGCTAGCCCATCTTTCTGTGTGTCTTTACCATTCAGGAAGTGGTCCAATACCCATTAACCAGACTGTCATCCCTGGTAAGAGCCCATGTGTGTGACAATCTAGCTTCAAAACGTGCTGGGTATCTTGTGCAAATGTTGATCTGAAGCTCTGTGAGGGAGTCTAAAGTGTGATGACAGAAACCGTGAGGGAGGGAAAAGCATGTGGGTGTCAAACTAGCAACCACTCTTTGCTTTTAGGAAAGAAAGAACAGCTTTAACAGCTTTTGTTATGGTTTTGTGTTGTTTATCTCAGTCAAAATGGTCACTGATACTCTGCAAGCTGCTCCTGGTCCAAGTCCCAGTCTGGTAGCTGACATTAATGAAGCCAAATTCAAATTTCAATGTTCACTCACAAAGAAAAATCAGGTGGAAAGATAAAAAAGTACAAAGGTACTCCAGAGGATCAGAAGTCCTAGATCCCACTATCACAGATGGATTTTAAAGAAACTAAGCTATTTTTTTAAATCAAGTTTATTGCTCTGTTAATATGTGACAATGGACATCTCTGAATTGTGGCTTAAGCATCTTAGCCTCCCTATAGTTTCTGAACTGCAGCCACATATATTCTTGTGACTGAAACACTGGGAGAAATGGAATGGATTTCCAATTTCCTCTCCTCTTCCAAACATGAATACTGTCAGCTGCTTTTCACAAGGGCTGATGAGACAACCAGCAATCAGCTTTTCTATTTTCATCTCTTCAGGGCTTAACTCTTAAGTGATGCAGCAGCAGCTCTGCTTCTCAGCACAGTGCTCAGAGAGTTACTCATGCAGATGCTTTTTCCAAACAGGCAAACCCACAAAAGTAAACATGGTATTTTTATGAGGACTGCTTTCCCTGTGATTATTGTCAAGTTAGCATCCTTTCACAGGTAAAGAAAATGAAACACATTTGTTAGCCATGGATACTGACTGGCAATTTGATCCCTGCACCCTTGAATGGTTTAATCTGACTGACTAAAGCTATAGAGGGCAATTGATTTAGACTCCTCTGACTGGAGAAGTACAAGCCCCTTTGCATTAGCTGAGGTTATATTTTCTTAAGAATTTTTTATTCATGATGAGTTTTTTTTTCCCCTCTGGAAAAGTTATAAAAGAAATTAAGAGCAAGAAGCCCTTTTAAATGCTAAATGAATTATTTCTGCAATAATCCTTCTGCCTACAGCAGATATTCTTGTCATTATAAAACCAAATAAATCAATCATATTAACATGATTCCATCTCTTCAGTTTCAAGGGTTCAACCTCCACAGTGGCTCCCTGCAGATATCTCCTTCAAACAGGGTAGCAGAGAACTAGGTGACCGTAATTGTCACACAAAAGGCTCAGAATCTACATTCTTGCCTTGTCTCCTTTCCACAAAACTAAAGTCCTTGTCAGCACACCTCCCCTGTCATGTTGATATACATCCCTGCAGAGCCCAGTGCTGAATGCCTTCTTGCCATGCTCTCAAGGCTTCCAGCTGGCCTGCTGTTTTGTCAAAATTCTAATGCATTTAAGTATGAGAACAGCACCACTCAGAGAATTCAACATTTGATAAAATGCCAGGACATTTATTAATATGTTAATATCTTTATTTTTAAAAACAATTATATGCTGCATTATACACACATTTTTAAAAGGCTGGACATTTTGACTGGAAAGTGCTTTCTTGCAATATTTTCTGTTACAGACACTGCTTTTTTAGAGGCTCAGACACTGCTTCTGTAGAGGTATTTAATAACGCTACAAAACTCAAAATAGCAATAAGCATCATTTAAATAGTTTGTTACTTGATTCTGGTAAATGCCAGTCCTCTCAATTTACAGACCTGGAAGGACGTGAAAGCCTGCAAAATTCACCATTTCATTTTATAGAAGTCTTTTCTGACAGCAGCCCACTGGAAAAGCCTGCACACCTTCTCCTGTCTACATGTAAGAGGTATATAACTTCACTTTACTGGCAGAATGGATGGAAACTCAGAACCCAGCACAAGGCTAACCCAAAGAGTAACCAAAAGCAGTGTGGCAAGCAGAATAATTTCATAGGAAAAAGGAAAAATCAGTGTTGCTACTAGCTATGATCATAGGTGGCAGAATCACACCCAGAGTTACTCATGAACAGCTCTGTAGTTGACTGCTCAGCTAGCTTCTACTGGGAGTAGGGTTTTTTTTTTTAAAAGAATTATTTCACCAGCCTGATGTGAAAAAAACCCACAATTACTTTATTGTGAAAGAGGATGGGCCCATTCTCTGACAATAAGGAACACTACCAAAGAAACTCGGTGTCTGTGTAACACATGCCTTCAACAGAAGACGCCATGTAAAGAAAATTGAGACTGTCCAATACTCACCAGTCAGCAACCCACAAAGTGACTTTCCTCCTTAGGCATATGCATTGTCATTCAATCCCAGCAGTCAGCAATGTCAGCTAAAGGGTGCTGATCATTATTACTAATGAGTATTGTTGCACATATGGGAAATAAAAAGCCATTTTTGCACTTACTCACTTAGCTAATTCACTAGAATTACTAGTTTGCACTTACATTGAAGGGTGGGAGAGCTTTTTTTTACTTACCAACTAGGAATTTTTAAATGGCATAGTTTAAACACCTGTGTTCTAAGTCCTAGCAATATTAGGAAAATAATCCCATGGCTACAGATAAGCCTGTATGTCACTGCCAGCAAGAGAAGTCTGAAAGGCTGTGTACTGTCAGCCTGAGGCCTGCTGTCAACTGACTGATCTCCTCAAAACCAGAAGAATTAAGTCCACTAAATTTTCTCAGCTGAAAGGGAAACAAACAAGTGATAACACACAATGGCTTCAGTTATAAGGGACCTTAAAAGTCATCTAGTTCCAGCCACCCTGCTGTGGGCTTTCACAAGGGTAGGTTACTCAAAGCCACATCTAGCTTGGAGCATTTCCAGGGATGGCACATTTTTTCAGTGTCTCACCATTCTCACAATAAACAGCTTCTTCCTAATATCCTATTTAAACTCACCTTTTTTCAGCTTAAAAGCTTATCCTACACTAGTCTATCCTCCTATCACTACAAGCCCTTGTAATAATGTTCTCTACATTTTCATGAAGGGCCTCTTTAGGTGCTGAAAGTGCTATAGACTCTGAAGTCCTCTCCATGTTTAATAACTCTCAACCTGTCTTCACAGGAGATGTACTCCATCCCTCTGATTGTCTTGGTGGCCTCCTCTGAACTTTTCCAACAGGTTGAAAACCTCTGGGTCCCCAGAGTTGGACACATTACTCCAGGTGGCGTCTCACAAAAACAGAAAACTGGAAAAATCATCTCCTCTGATATAGGCCTCTATATCAGCCAGTAGTTTGACTCCTGCATGTATGGATGGAGGAGTGAGGTAGGAGTCATCACCTTCCCAAGCTCCCTTGCCTGTGTCAACCAGCATCACAAGGTACATTGGGATTTGTATCTGTTTCCTTTCCCCACAAACTGTGCTGGGGTCAAACATATCCTGAATTCCAACCCTTACATTTCTCCAGTTTCTTCACCTCTATAGATCAGTCTTGACTAAAATGAGCTGAAAGCTTGGGAATATCAGTTCTGCACATTGGAAGCATGAGAAGAAAACCACTGAAGTTCCTTCCAGAAAAGCCTTAGAAAGCAAAAAGCAAAGACTGCTGCCTTGACAATGTCACACACACACAAGAGAAGGCACAAGAGGAGCATTTGGGACCAGCCCAGGCAGATTTTAGACTGAGAACTCACACAGCCCTACTATGGCACTGTGGGCTGTAAACCTCCCCTAGACTGAAGAACATGTCTAGGCTGGGGCTGGTTACCTCTTGAGAGGAGCAGAGTGAGTGAGGAAGAGACTGGTAGGATTTACCAGTTTACCCTGCTTCATTTGAAACCGCTCTATGCACCCATTATTGTTTCAACCCTAATGTTCTGCAGGAGGTGTTAATTCCTGAGAGAAAAGGAGACATGAAGTTTGAAAAGTTTAAAAATAATTGCAAGGCCCTTCATGCAAATGATTTATCACAACTCCTGGTAAAATTTCTGTTCTTGTCAGGTTCTATTTCATGACATTGCATATAGCATTTTTTGCTTCCCATTCATGACTACTGAAGTCACGCAGTCACAGCAGCACATTATTTATTATATTTCACACAAAAAAATGTTGGTAAAGGTTGGAAACTTTCATTTAGCCAATGAGGGATTTCTTTTTTTTTTTCTTCAATGAGCAACATTCCGTAAAGAACCTAAAGTTGGTAAATGATAGCTCACTATGTTTCAAATTATCATCATTCACTTTTGTGTGAATGTTCAAAGTTTTTCCACTGTTCATTTAAAAATGTAGATTATAACCTTGCGGACCATGATGGATTGTATTTTGCAAATATGTATTTACAAAGGTTTTAATTATCATATGTGGTGCATATATTTGCATTCAATTTGCATAATGTAATTTCACTGCCTATCACACAAGCAATATCTTGGAGAGTCTTTACTGTGAAGATTCTTGATACATTTGGTTGGCATTTTTAAATGCAGTTGCTGCTTTCATGCAGGAAAGATTTTACCATTCTCAAGGGTGCAAAATATTGCGTATCTTGGAAAATCAGCAACTGTACATGTATTCTCTAAGGAAAGAGCTGATTTTTCAAAAGGGATACACATGCTTTCACCACAGACTGACAAGTGGATTAAATCCTTGCTCTGCATGTTTGAAATTCATAACACAAGGCATCATGAAAGCACAATATCTTTTCCAAATGGAGGCATGCATGTAGAGAAGAATATCTAATTTTCAACAAACACAAATACAGAATTTTAGTCTTAGCATTGTGCCTCAACTAAGGTGCTCCTGGCCTCCAATATCACAGAAATACTGAATCATAAAATAAGCTTAATTGGAAGTGACCCACAAGAGTCATCAACATCCAACTCTAGGCCCTGCACAGGCCACAACAAGAGCCGCAGCACACTCCTGAGAGGATTGTTCAAATGCCCCTTGAGTTCTGTCAGGCTGGTGCTGCAATCACTTCCCTGGGGAGCCTGTTCCAGTTCCCAACTACCCTCTGGGTGAAGAACCTTTTCCTGATATCCAACCCAAACCTACCCTGGCACAACTTCAGCCACATGCACTCAAATCCAAGATTTTTTACCATCTTCTTAATACACATAAATCTGAAAATAGAGACATTTAGCCTTGCATATCTGTACCAGTTCCTGGGGATCTTCTGTATTCCCTTGCTGCTGCTTTATGTGCAAGAAGACTCCACCAAAAAAATGAATAGGGATAGTAAGGATATGATCATTCCTTCTATAAAGAGCAAAACTCTAATCCCTTTCCAGAAAGGATAATTATGAAGAAATATTCCTGCTGGTTCTTCCAACCTGTCTGAAAGTTAGAGACTGAGGTCTTTCCTGTGCAACAGTGTAAAGACATCAAGAGGAATAGAATCATTCCTACCTCTGCTCTGGTCAACTACAGTCTTGGGGCCAGATCTGAAGGACTGGAAAGAGATAACAAATGGAAGGGAAACAGTCTGGGAATACATGGAAAGATATATATATATATATATATATATATACAGGAAAGGAACAGATAAACACATCTCCCTCTTTGCTCCATGTAACTCCAGCAGATCTTGCTGGATTCTTGGATATTAATATTTTGCACTTATGAAAAGAATAAATAATAGATGTCTTCCCTAGCCACAAGCAGAAAAAGTGGAAACATAGCTCTCTTCTTCTCTCCTTGCTTTGTTTTTTGAAGTCCTGGTGAGGAACAGGAAAATAGAGAAGCATCTTAGAATCCCACTTCCATTTCCATACAAACCAAAGTTTCAAAAGTAGTATGAATTGCAGCCTTTCAGTTTCTCCATGAGGTTGGCTTTCACAGGATAATCCAAAGTTTCTATTTAGGGTGTTTATTTTTAACTAACTCCCTCAAGCCATCGCTTACTGTAATCATCTCATATTACAAGAGTTAAGAGAAATACACAGAAATAATAGGTCTTTTCGCAAGATAAATCAAATTTCAAATAAAGAGTCCTCCTAAAAAAGGACATACCATATCTTGGATTTATTTGCTATTACTGGCTTGCATATAAACTATTTTTCATAGCCGCACAGTATTTCCAGAATGCCTTTTCCACACTCTGCTTGAAAACTGAATTTTTACACACATATTTGTTCAAGAACTGCTTTTGGCTTTGCTAGCCCTTTAATGAAGCAGTGTATGCAGAGGAATTGACAACTGAAGGTAAGAGCCCATTATCCATTCCATACCAACTCATACTAAAATGGGCTTTGAAAATCAGATTGAATAAAATGAAGAGCAAAAGAAGTATCATTTAACCCATGATAAAATCACAAAATTCATTAAGATACTAATCAAAGTTAACGTATGCTAGAACATCTCCCTAAGTGATTGTTTATATCAAAGCTATTTTAAATTTGTCTTCATCTGGCATTCTTTTTCACATTCTGTGCATAATTTAATATCTCAGATTATTATGAATGTTTATGAATAATATAATTCCCACTCAAGTATTTATAAGTTATTCATTTGAAATAAGATATTGATATGGTAAATAACAAATTCATATCATGTTAGTGAGTCTCATAAGCACCTAAACCATTCCAGTGAGAGAAACAAGCAATACTTGAATATAAGTTAGGCTTGAATAAATAAACCCAGAATAAATAAAATTATTAAACTTCAATAACCTACTAGCACAGCATTGTACTGTGTCAGTAAAGAAAAGCTCATGAACTGCTAGGAAACCAATAATGAATTCACCTGAAAATTAGCCAATCTTTTAATGAACAATTGCTGAACATTAAATAGATGTACTNTCTAATTTTCAACAAACACAAATACAGAATTTTAGTCTTAGCATTGTGCCTCAACTAAGGTGCTCCTGGCCTCCAATATCACAGAAATACTGAATCATAAAATAAGCTTAATTGGAAGTGACCCACAAGAGTCATCAACATCCAACTCTAGGCCCTGCACAGGCCACAACAAGAGCCGCAGCACACTCCTGAGAGGATTGTTCAAATGCCCCTTGAGCTCTGTCAGGCTGGTGCTGCAATCACTTCCCTGGGGAGCCTGTTCCAGTTCCCAACTACCCTCTGGGTGAAGAACCTTTTCCTGATATCCAACCCAAACCTACCCTGGCACAACTTCAGCCACATGCACTCAAATCCAAGATTTTTTACCATCTTCTTAATACACATAAATCTGAAAATAGAGACATTTAGCCTTGCATATCTGTACCAGTTCCTGGGGATCTTCTGTATTCCCTTGCTGCTGCTTTATGTGCAAGAAGACTCCACCAAAAAAAAATGAATAGGGATAGTAAGGATATGATCATTCCTTCTATAAAGAGCAAAACTCTAATCCCTTTCCAGAAAGGATAATTATGAAGAAATATTCCTGCTGGTTCTTCCAACCTGTCTGAAAGTTAGAGACTGAGGTCTTTCCTGTGCAACAGTGTAAAGACATCAAGAGGAATAGAATCATTCCTACCTCTGCTCTGGTCAACTACAGTCTTGGGGCCAGATCTGAAGGACTGGAAAGAGATAACAAATGGAAGGGAAACAGTCTGGGAATACATGGAAAGATATATATATATATATATATATATATA